>CM063504.1:84146343-84281343 GCA_032207245.1 Pardosa pseudoannulata
TAAGCATTTGTCAGTTTCACCTCTTACACAGTGCAAGTTATACTTTTCATAAACACTCTACTAACTCAAAAAATCGGTTAGAATTTGATTATCCTCTCTATTAAGAATTCTTAATGAATTTTTGGAGTCATCACAATGAATATTATTTCATCTTATAATGACAGAAGTTATTTAACTTTTAAACTAAGAACTCATTTTTAACTCAAGAAAATCAGCATGATGTCATTGAGTACATTTACATTCAGGTATAAATATTCATCAAACTAAGACGCTTGAAAATGCAACAAAGAAAAAACATATCTGTTTTTTCGTTGTTGACATCCACAAATAACATATGTAGTGTATTGATTTTTATTTTAAGACTAGCATATAGCCCGTCATATAACGTGATCAGTAAAATTTTCAATTTTTCAGAATTGTAAAGTACCCTATTAGGCAGATAAAAAAAATGGTTTGTTTTTTGGCTGAGAATTTTCTTTGAACAAAAAATAACCAATGATTACATTTAAAATTATCCCATATGTACCTAATCTATTATTTAAGCCAAAAGTAATTTTTAAAGCACAACGAAAAGTAATTTTTAAAATTTTATTTTGAGCCCTAATTAGAAATTTCTACTGATTTTTATATTGCGTTACTTACCGTCTCTCAGAGACTGTACCCTTTAATGACTGCGGCATTAATAGTTTAAATGCGCATAAAAGACCCTCGGAAGCATAAAATTTGTCAGGGTAATTTAAGCATTTGTCAGTTTCACCTCTGACCCAGTGCAAGTTATACTTTTCATAAACACTCTACTAACTCAAAAAATCGGTGAATTTGATTATCCTATCTATTATTAATTCTTAATGAATTTTTAGTCATCACAATGAATATTATTTCATCTTATAATGACGGAATTTATTTAACTTTTAAACTGAGAATTTATTTTTAACTCAAGAAAATCAGCATGGTGTTATGGAGCCCATTTACATTCGGGTATAAATATTCATCAAACTAAAACGCTTGAAAATAGTCTTTAAATTATTTATATTGTAGAAGAAAAAACATATAAGTTTTTTTCGTTGTTGACATCCACAAATAACATATGTAGTGTATTGATTTTTATTTTAAGACTAGCATATAACCCGTCATATAACGGGATCAGTAAAATATTTAATTTTTAAGAATTGTAAAGTACCCTATTAGGTAGGTAAAAAAATGGTTTGTTTTTTGGCTAAGAATTTTCTTCCAACAAAAAATAATCGATTATTACATTTAAAATTATCCTATATGTATCTAATCTATAAGACAATTTGTCGCAATGTCACGAACTACTATAATGCCCTTCCCATTCATTTTCATGTTTACAACAGCCAATAGACAAACAATAAACTGCTCTTCCGTTTGAAAATAAATCCATAATTGTCATAATTTGAGAATTTGCCCTACTGCGTGAAATCGCCTTATTATTTCAGCCAAATATAAAAGAAAAGTATTTACGTAATATCTAAGTTAAATGAAAAACATATGAAAATAATGCAGACGATATTTAAATAATTTAAAATAAGAAATGATTAAATGAGATGGTTAAAGGAATGACGTCATAATGCTAGAAAAAAATGTTATTTTTAAATATTTATTATGCGATAAATCGATAAATTTATTAGCCTGCTCTTAACCGGGGAAAGTAGAGCTTAAAATAATGGAATTAAATGCTAAAAAATAGGGAAAAGGGGTGGATTTCGAACGTTGCTAACCCTAACTCATCAAGAATCCTATATAAATGCTCCTATTCATTCCAGGTTCAACAGCTTCATAACGTCGAGGAAAATAATGCAGACGATATTTAAATAATTTAAAATAAGAAATGATTAAATGAGATGGTTAAAGGAATGACGTCATAATGCTAGAAAAAAATTATTTTTACCTATTTATTATGTGATGAATCGATAAATTTAATAGCCTGCTCTAAACCCTTTAAAGTTCACTAGTGAAAAGTCTTTGGGATTTAATGGAGATAGGTTATAAATGTTACCTATGAACCTTATATATGTGAAAAATATTAAAATGCTTTTTGATAGTTTGGTGGGGGGAGGGGCAGTGTATTTTAACTGTGAAACTCTCAACTCCCTTCTACAGTTCGAAAATAATACTTCCTTAAAATTGAAATAGCAATTAAATTTTAAGAAAATTGAAAGTAAATTGAAAGAATACTGCATAATTACATGTAATAGATAAGTAGCTAACTAAACAATTAATAAGTGATGTTTTGGGTAGGCATATTTATTCGGGTCCATGAGAAAGAAAATCGAATATATTTTTTTTTTTTTTCCAGGGAAAGAAGTTTAAAAACTTATATTTTAAAAAGAAAAATAAACTGTGTGTTGTGCTACCATTTATTAATATTTTAAAGTGTCAAAAAGACCCTAAAAAATTATTAATATACCTTAAAAAAGAAGAGAAAAAATATTTTAGCAGGTGGTTTCACTATGAACAGGGTATCCGCCAAAATAAAATTTTTCAAATACATGACTTTCCATGACTTCAGAAGATTATTTTCCATGACTTTAAAAATATTTTGTTAAAAAATGATAAAAAATTAAATAAAAATATAATAAAATTCTTATTAATACATTATTAATAATTAAAAATATATTAAAATTATTAATAAAATTTTAAATAAAATTAAATAAAATTTACAAAAATTTATTATGATAAAAAATACTTTATAAATGTTTATAAACTCATATATATATATATATGTATATATATAAATATATATATATATATATATATATATATATATATATATATATATATATATATATATATATATAAATTGTTGTATCTACATACCTAAGTTTAATAATACAGCAATTTTCTGAATGCAATCAAAAAATTTCCAATTTGAATGCAGAGTACTTAGGTATTATCGAGGTGACCAAGAATAATAGCCAAACACGATAACCCTATAACGTTTATATATAATAGCCCTAAAGATAAGCTTATATTTTGTAGAAAAATCTTAACTAATTTTTATTAAATAATAATTATTATTATATTAATAAAAATTTAATCTATAATTTAAGAAAAAATCAGAATAATATACTTATACATTTACCCCCCTATTAAGCTTGCTTGTTTTAAGTTTCCTTCACGAACAAAAAGGAAATTCACTTGCAGAGGCATTTCTTGGTTTTTCTTAATTAGTAGCTCAGCGGATCCATGACTTTCCATGACTTTTACTCATTTTACTTAAAAAATCATGACTTTCCATGACAAAATTAATCTATGATTGTCTAAATCCATGATTTTCCATGACTTTCCCTGACTTTCCAGGTGCGCGGAAACCATGTACGAAATTACTGGTCTTTATAGGGTTAACCAGGGAAAATAATGCTTAAAATAATGGAATTAAATGCTAGAAAATAGGGGGAAGGGGTAGATTTCGAACGTTGCGAACCCTAACTTATCAAAAATCCTATATGGATGCTTCTATCCATTTCAAGTACAGCGGGTTCATAAATTCGAAGACAAACGGGCAGATGACTTACGCTATTATTATAATATGATGTATTTAATATGATGTTAACATAAAAAAGAATAAAGAATTTTCAGAAATCTTTATTCTTTTATAAGATTTGTCTTAATTTGAATATCCATATATCACATGAAAAGCCTTTCTCCAAATAAAATATGTAAAGATAATTTATATATTTATACATTCCCCTCGCAACTTATGACAGAGTATATATAAGATATACTTTTCAGAAAACATTGTAACAACTTAAGAAGTCGATGGTTAGAATTTGATCATCCTCTTTATGACCAATTCATAATGCATTCCTGAATCTATCGCAATAAATTTCGCTTCATCCCATAATGACGGAGGTTAATTTAATTTTTAAACCGAACGGAATCCATTTTTCGCTTAAGAAACCAAGCACGATGCCATGAAGCAAATTTCCGTTCGGGGCATAAATATTTATCAAACTAAAACGCTTCAAAACAGCCTTAAAATTATTTTCCTTTCCCCGGCACGCGGAACTCTTTTAAAGCTGCCTAAACAGAACGCCGAAATTTCACCATAAATAAAACACTCTCTTTTCCATCAGATGAGAATTATTCACACAGCATTTATTTTCCCTCATTGCCACTCAAGGAAAGATTATTTCGCAGTTCAACTCGTTTACTCATGCGTGGTTCATTCATGAGTTCTCTGTTTTAAAAACGAAAAATTTTCCTTTTTTTTTTTCCCGTGCTTTTTCGTTTCCCTCTTATACAAACTTTTTCTATTTAATCTGTGTTTCGGATGATATATATATATATATATATATATTTCTTCCTTTTTTCCGGACAAAGAGGAAGAAAAAGAATTGTAAATGCTTTGTTGTGTAATGGGTTTCCAAAGTTAGTGAAAATTTTTTTCTTTTTTTCCGAATCGATTTTATTAAATTTGATCAAAGAGTTACGCAAATCGCGAGAGATGACAGGTTGGAAATATCAAGTGTTAATGGAAATATTTTAAAAAAAAAGGGAAAAATGTTGATCTTTCACGTACGATGGGGGATGCAATATTCTGCGTTGTTCTGTTTTAATAAAAATTGAACTTATGAATGTATTGTAACGTATCCGGTCTCTGTTTCAGGTGACACAAAGAAGAATCAGGTGTATCTTGGTTTGGTTTTTTTTTGGGGGGGTGCTACGGTCTACTTTTTGCAACACGAGGGCTAATGAGACCGGGACCTACTGCTTAAAGCCGATTCCGAACGGCTACGAACATTCATGCCATAGTGCAGGTGTATCTTGATTAATAAATTTATTTACACTGCGGCTATATACATCATTTCACAACTACACACACACACAAAAAAAAACAATTTCCGATACAGGTAAGTGATTAGTACACGTAGGATTGAGTAGAGACGGGTGCCTAAACTAAATTCAGTCTCTGCCGAAATATGGGTGATTAGACGGAAGAAACAATTCGTAGCTCTCACGAAAGTTCTCTGAAGTACTGGTACGGTATCTAAGCACAGTTAAAGTTCAGAAAAAAATGCAAACAATCCTGAAGAGGATTATATTAGAAAAGGAAACTCAATGCACGGGGTATCGCTTCAATCTCAGCAAGAGATATATCCCACGGGATTTCGCTAAATAAAACTCTCCGATGGAGAGACTGGTCGAGGCGACCTCCGAGTTAGCCGATGCGGTCTACTCCTTAAAGAAAAGATCCCAAAGTGGAATTATAACAAAAAACTCTCCGGTAGAGTGACTGGTCAAGGCGACCTTTGAACTAGCTGGTTGCTAGCTAACTAACTTCTCTAAAAAACAAATCTTCTCTCGTCTCTTTCTAGGGGAGGGGCCTCACCCACAATTTCATTATTGGATCACCTAGCGATGACCTCACCTTCGAACAACTGGATTGGTTCGGGTTAAACAATCATCGGCCGCAAACCCAGGGGTCCCTGGAATTTCTAGCGGCTACATCCAAGTCGCGGCGAATCCTTTGTCGTTCCAGTGATCATATGTTTGGCTGTCAGTGAAGGTGCCGGGTTGTCTGGTATATTGTTCCTCTACTATAGGACACAACAGTGTAGACATCGTGATGCCGGGGAAAACAATCCTTTTGTATCCACACAAGCGAAGTCCACCTCTCAAAGCAAAGTTCTTTGATGTCGACACACCGCTAAATCACGCCGTTACAGTATGTCAATGCGCAGGGCAGTAACTAGAGCTTGGCAAAAGTAGCATTTGCCACAGGCGCATAATTCTTAAGGGAGCATTCCGAGAGATAAATGGGTTCCAAGAGAGGACGATTCGCCCCGCGTAGTAATAAGAAAAATTTGAAGAATAATTTTTTAATTATAAAATCCAATGTGCTTAAAATTACTTTTTTATAAATTTTCTTATTTTTTTAAATGTTTCTAAAAACTAAACTTGTTATAGATTCTTACAAAATGTTTACCAAACACTACTAATAAGCTTTAATATAAATCTCGGTATTCGTTTTAAATTTTGAATTTATTAAAGTTATTAAAACAAAATTTAAATTTAGAAATTCGCCAATGTTTCATGAAAATTCAAAGTCCAAATAAAAAACAGTCCCCCTCAAATAAACCATTCAGTTTATCAACAAAATAATATCCCCAAAATATTGAAAAATACCTTTAAGTATTAATAAGATAAAAATAGAAGAAAAAGTTAAAAAATAATACACTGTGAACATTTTAAGGATTAACAAATTATTTTGAGTTTATCTGAATATACAGTTTAAAACCCGTTTAAGAAGTTTATATTTTCGGTACCCATATTTCCTCCCTATTCATACAATGTTAAAATATAATAATATGAGAGGAGTATGAAGAGAAACAAATTATTGAGCTTGTACCAGATAATTCTCAGAAAAAAAAAACTATTTTTTTTTACCTGCCTCATAGGGTACTTTACAATTCTTGAAAATTAAAAATTTTACTGACACCATATGACGGGCTATATGCTAGTTCGGAATGTTTAGCATTTTTCTTGAAATTCCAACTAATCAAGTTCAGCTGTATAAGAACAAAAAAGAAGTACGATAAACATTTAATAAAACCGCACAAAACATTCCCTAGAACTTATATAAATCAAACTACGTAATCAAATAAAAGCGTATTATTTTAAGAGTAGACGCTAAATGTACACCGGTATTATCAATATCAAATTATCACCGGTATTAATAACAAATTTTTTTCATAAAAGTCTAGGAGTCTATTTCACGGATTAATAAATATCTAACGTTTAAGTTATATATCTTTGAAAATTAAGAAGCTTGTTCGCTTTTTTTTCCTACATAACCACACGGTTTGACTAAATGAATTCAACGGGATGCTAATCTGCATTCACAGTATCGGGAGACTTGAGAGGAGTATGAAGCTAAACAAATTATTGAGCGTGAACTAGATAATTCTCAGCCCAAAAAACTATTTTTTTACTTGCCTCATAGGGTACTTTACAATTCTGGAAAATGAAAAATTTTACTGAAATCGTCATATGACGGGCTATTTGCTAGTTCGGAATGTTTAGCATTTTTCTTGAAACTCCAATTAATCAAATTCAACTGTATAAGAACAAGAAGATGTACGATAAACATTTAATAAAACCGCACAAAACATTCCCTGGAACTTACATAAATCAAACTACGTAAACAAATAAAAGCGTATTATTTTAAAAGTAGACACTAAATGAACACAATTAGAAATTTTACTGTTACCGTCATATGACGGCTATATGCTAGTTCGGAATGTTTAGCATTTTTCTTGAAATTCCAATTAATCAAGTTCAGCTGTATACCAACAAAAAGACGTTCTATAAACATTTAACAAAACCGCACAAAACATTCCCTGGAACTTACATAAATCAAACTACGTAAACAAATAAAAGCGTATTATTTTAAGAATAGACACTAAATGGACACAATTAAAAATTTTACTGGTACCGTCATATGACGGGCTATATGCTAGTTTGGAATGTTTAGCATTTTTCTTGAAATTCCAATTAATCAAGTTTAGCTGTATAACAACAAAAAGACGTACGATAAACATTTAATAAAACGGCATAAAACATTCCCTGGAACTTACATTAATCAAACTACGTAAACAAATAAAAGCGTATTATTTTCAGAGTAGACACTAAATGGACAATTAAAATTTTACTGATACCTTCATGTGACGGGCTATATGCTAGTTCGGAATGTTTTGTATTTTTCTTCGAATTTCAATTAATCAAGTTCAGTTGCATAAGAACAAAAAGACGTACGATAAACATTTAATAAAACGGCATAAAACATTCCCTGGAACTTACATTAATCAAACTACGTAAACAAATAAAAGCGTATTATTTTCAGAGTAGACACTAAATGGACAATTAAAATTTTACTGATACCTTCATGTGACGGGCTATATGCTAGTTCGGAATGTTTTGTATTTTTCTTGAAATTCCAATTAATCAAGTTCAGCTGTATACCAACAAAAAGACGTTCTATAAACATTTAACAAAACCGCACAAAACATTCCCTGGAACTTACATAAATCAAACTACGTAAACAAATAAAAGCGTATTATTTTAAGAATAGACACTAAATGGACACAATTAAAAATTTTACTGGTACCGTCATATGACGCGCTATATGCTAGTTTGGAATGTTTTGCATTTTTCTTGAAATTCCAATTAATCAAGTTCAGCTGTATAACAAAAAGACGTATAATAAACATTTAATAAACCGCACAAAATATTCCCTGAAACTTACATAAATCAAACTACGTAAACAAATAAAAGCGTATTATTTTCAGAGTAGACACTAAATGGACAATTAAAAATTTTACTGAAACCGTCATATGACGGGCTATTTGCTAGTTCGGAATGTTTAGCATTTTTCTTCGAATTTCAATTAATCAAGTTCAGTTGCATAAGAACAAAAAGACGTACGATAAACATTTAATAAAACGGCATAAAACATTCCCTGGAACTTACATTAATCAAACTACGTAAACAAATAAAAGCGTATTATTTTCAGAGTAGACACTAAATGGACAATTAAAAATTTTACTGTTACCGTCATATAAAGGCTATATGCTAGTTCGGAATGTTTCGGATTTTTCTTCAAATTCCAATTAATCAAGTTCAGCTGTATAACAACAAAAAGACGTACTATAAACATTTAACAAAACCGCACAAAACATTCCCTGGAACTTACATAAATCAAACTACGTAAACAAATAAAAGCGTATTATTTTAAGAATAGACACTAAATGGACACAATTAAAAATTTTACTGGTACCGTCATATGACGGGCTATATGCTAGTTCGGAATGTTTTGCATTTTTCTTGAAATTCCAATTAATCAAGTTTAGCTGTATAACAACAAAAAGACGTATAATAAACATTTAATAAAACCGCCCAAAACATTCCCTGGAACTTACATAAATCAAACTACGTAAACAAATAAAAGCGTATTATTTTAAGAGTAGACGCTAAATGGTCACTAATGTGAGTAGTTTGTTTTAGAAAAAATAAAGTCACTTGTCACTGAAATTAGATAACTGAACAGTAATAAAATGTTTACAAGCTAAAACGATAGAAGCAGAACGCATTAGGAAATTGGTCGCATGCTGAAAACGACTCCATAAATATCATTAAGACAAATTAATAAAAAGTTTTGGACGTGGATTAGAAAAGAAATGCAATGGGGCAAAAAAGCCTCATAAAGAGAAAGACATTTATTTTTCCTGTTAGAGCATTTTTAAAAATTTATGAATCACTGTGAAACCGACAATGAAGGTCATTTTTTAAAATGTGCGGCAAATTATTTTTAAATTTTTATTTATTTATCAAATAATTAAAATATTAAATCAGGATTTTGTACAAAAAAAAAAATTGAGATTTAATATTTTTGTCCTCTAATATTTGATATTTCTTACTTGGTGTGCAATAAATAAACTCGTAAGTAAAATGAAAATTGATTTCATATTTTAAAACAGATAATTTATTAAATATTTATCTGTTATTTCATGACGTTTTTTTAAATTATGCTGCAAATCGTTTTACTTTGTTTATTTATTTTATCAAATCATGATATTATTTTGTGATAAATAGCTTGTTTTCAACAATTTGTCTTCCTTTTTGTTTTTTTTTTTTTTTTTTTTTTTTTTTTTAATTTTTGCGTGTGTTATAAAAACAGTCATAATATATGAAATTATTGTGGTAAGGCGGAAATACCTTTGATCAGGGGCAAGTAATTTATGGTCGACGGGCAAAATCTGGTTTGCCGCTGGATTTGAACTCCGACCATTCAAATGAGGTTGGAGAGGCTAGCCCTATCCAACCTAAGTTTAGAATAACTACACATGGCGCTACTTGCATGTTTTTAGTTAATCTCTTACAAGTGCGAAAGCTTTTCAAGGTGCTATCAAACCCAATTTATCCCCCGTTCGGTATCCGAGACTCTGCCGCTCCCTATATAAGCGGACTTTACGAATCTTCCGAACTAGAAAGCTGGCTCCGGTAACCAAACGCGAAAGCCTCCACAAGGTCAACACACCTACGTAAAAAATGACGAAAAGCCCTGAGTAGCAAAATTGTAGGCTTTTTATACCTGGGGGGTCAGTTATGGTCCCGCCAACTGTCTTTTGGGTCAGTTAAGATCCCAGTTACTTGAGAACTCCAGCTAAAGTTACAGTTATATTTTTTAGCTGAATTCTCATTTGCTGGCTGTCCCTTTACGGACTTTCCGAGCAATTATTAACGAGATTCACCAGGGGCGTATTCGTCTATTCAGTCCGATTGTCAAGATCCCAGACTCTGCGGCGCCATGCTATTGTCCTGGTAAACTGGTGTACTCCGATCAGCTGTTTTGGCGCGTGCTCGGACAAAGGGGAGTCTTCACAAAATGCACATAAAAGACCCTCGGAAGCATAAAATTTGTCAGGGTAATTTATACATTTGTCAATTTCACCTTTGACCCAGTGCATGGCATACTTTTCATAAAACACTGTACTAACTCAAAAAATCGGTTAGAATTTGATTATACTCTCTATTATGAATTCTTAATCATTTTCGGAGTTATTATAATGAATATTATTTCATCTTATAGTGTACTTCTTAGAGTGTACTTCTACACGTTGTCAGTTTTTTAAGAGTCACAATAATATAGTCTTTCATTGCCTTGTATACACAAAATCTTAACAATGGACATTATTGCTGATGAATATTTACAAGCAATGTTAAGGACATAAATAACTAATGTGAAAATTCAGTATAATTAAATATTGTCTCAATAACAAAATATTCTTACGTTAGTACACATTTTCGCCATTGTATTAGTTCATTAAAAATATTTATAACTGTTTCTAAATATCAGCATTAATGCATATAACTATACTTCTGCATACTAATATTATGTGTATTTTTACATAGTAATATGTATGTAAAAATATAATTTCCTAATGAAAAATTTAACCAGTACGTAATTTACCAAATGTAATATTCTAATTAATTTTTAGTAATTTTTAATTTTTTTCCTACTTGATGCTATTTTATAAACATTTACTAATCTCATTTTTAGATGCTTAAACCATCGTATTAAAGAAAAACATTTAAGTTTAATAACAAACAAAAATATTCAACTCAAAGTCTAAGCAAACTATCATGTATTTAGTATACATAACACTAATTATCCTTTATATAGCAAAACATTGATTGTTGTCCTCTCAACTAACCTAAAGATTTGGTTTATATTGAAATTAATCAAACAAACGAACAATTTTTATATTAATTTTTAAAAATTGCGGTCATCCTTAAAACTTTTTCTAAAAAGAAATCAAGTTTGAATTCCTGTTTTTGTTCTCAACTTCTCCCAAGAGTATAATTAAATATGTCAATTTTTGAAAAATAGCAGCTGAAAATAGTTTCTTAATACAGTTAAAATTATTCTTAGTTAATGAAATCCATACGAAAAAATTCTAACCTGATGAGTATAAGGTTTTATTCTTTATCTTTTATTTTCTATGATTGAAAATGCATTGAAGATAACGTGTATTTTTTACAAAAGTGATATTTCTTGGTTACAAATATTCATTGCTGAATAAATTATTTCGGCTTATATTGAAATCCATCAAATTATACGTTTTATACTACTTTTAAAAAAATGCGGTAATCTTGAAAGATATTAATATATTTTTCAAGATTACCGCATTTTTCAGAGATAGAAACAGAAATCCAGTTTAACTTTCTATTCTTGTTCCTAAACTCTGAGACTATTGAATGTTTCAATTCTTACAAAATAGTAGTTAGCCCCAAAGTGAAAGTAACTTTGATAATCCAGTTAAAATTATTTCATAGTTAAGATTAAGAAATATTTTAACTGAAAAAAACATTAGATATATTTTTTTAAACCTTCCAACCATCTTTTAACCGTTTATATAAACACAGATTAGAAAACTTGATATCAGGAAGAAAAAAATATATTTATTTTTAATCTTTCAAGATCTGAAAATCACGGAGTTGCCAGTTCACAAAAGAGAAACAGTTTATAAAAACAATAAAGGAGACGCTACAATAGTTAATGAAATTTACACCAAAAAAAATCTAACCCAAAGAAAATAAGGTTTCATTCTTTATTTATTTGTATTTTCCATGATTAAAAATGTATAGGAAAACCAACACAAGATATACGTGTATTCTTTAACAAAATGGCTCATCTTTTCATGGTCACAAATATTATTCATCGTCGAGAAAGAGACATTTACGACTTGCAGCAATTGAAAGGTGTAATTTCAGCGAAATACTCCATCGCCACAAGTCCATATTTAGTCCAAACAACTATCATTATCGGAGACGCGGAAGCGAAGTATATGGTAAAACAGGGAAGCTCCTCCAAATACCGCCCTTCTGATTTACACCAAGTCTCTTTACGCCCAACTGCAATTAGCGTCAGGAGGAGACGAGAGGAGTACACCTTTTATTCTCGCCCAGGTGGCAGCAGCGCGTTATTCAACAAGTGGCTATTGTTTATGTTCGCCAGAATAGTTTAAGGTCATTTTCGGTCTGCCTTCTATTCTGACGTACGTTACTATGGAATTTGTATTGTCAGATTGGGTCGATAATTGCCCATTTCCTGTTTGTATTGCATTTATTTCTGGAAAAAGTTTGACTAGGATTTTATTGAGGAAATAACTCACTATTTGTGACTCTTATTGAACTTCCCGAAACGAACACCGTTGTTAGTAAATTAATATATACAATATTTTCAACGTAGTAACGTAGCATAAAATTCATGCTAATGAATGGCATTTTAACCTCAGTCGTAGAAGTTTAGCTAGATTGGAGTGCAATGGCCAATTTTTTGTTGAAAGAAAGCTAATTAGAACTCAACCTGCTGCTTAACCTTTTACATACCAATGTTCGCATATGGGAAATTTAAAATTTAATTGAAAATGCAGTTTTGCTAAAAACACATTGCAATATTATTACAATAAAGTGCTTGAATTTTTTATGTAATAATCACATTCCAACAAGGCGTCTTCGAAATTGCTCAATTTTTGTTAACGAATAGATCACGCGTAACTCAGAGATCAGGGACAAGATTTTGAAACAAAACATAATTTTAATATACAGAATAAATTTTCATAACATTTTTCAAAAGACTGGACTCAGAAAGAGCTGAGTTTTGCACCGCGTGTGCAAAAATGTAAAAAAAGTCTCCTGGGAAACCTAAAAAACAGATGGAAAATCACAAATTTGTACTTAATGTGACACTCAGAATGAGTACGAAACAGGGAGATGAGATTTCAGAAATAAAAATTCACGCTCACACTGCCATGGCTTCTTTCTTTGTTGCGAGCTCGGCTGTTTTTGTTTTCCCACCGGTGGCAACGCGAAAAAGAGTGGAAAAGAAAATAAAGTTGTTGTTGCTGCTGATGTCGAAGTGTAGTCTGTGGTCGAATGTTTCATTCTTTTTGAATTCTAATTTGCTCTCCCAAAAGACTATTTTTTAGAGAATAGAACATTCTTATTTCCAAAACCCCTCTTTCTTCCCTCTGTCTGACTATGCCCGCTGCCTGACGTCCGTCAGTCGCCTCTCCCTGGTTGATTAGACGCCACACCACTATTCCGGGATTCAACACTCACATTTGTCATTTAATATGAGCCCCTCACCCAGTATCCTAGCTTCCATCATTAAGAAATGCCTGTCAGGTTGGGGTCGTGACAAATATCTTTTGTACAGCAGTGTCATTTTCCCAGACTAGCAGACGCTTATATTGTCCTTCCAAGTCACGTGTAATTTATGTCATGGAACATGATCCTCGGGATGTCAAGCTAAAAATGAATTCTGGAGCGTACATACACTCATAAAAACAGCTTTTATGGCAGTTTTCATAGAGCATCATGTAGAAATTCCAAAAATCTAGAAAATCAAACAAGATTCATATAAAAAACATAGACTGATGTTATAAACTTTCACTTTAGTGGTAAAAAAAATTGATATCTAAATACAGAAGGTGTTTCACTGTTCAAAACTGTATGTATTTCTTTTCTGATATAGCGTAACACGTCACTTTTCTGGAGTGAAAACTTGCCAAACCTCCCCCATTTTTTTAAAATTCTTTTTACATTTCTATACATTTTTAAAATAATGTCTACAGCCTTTATAATCTTATCCAAGCAAAATTTAAATGTATGAGTACTACTTCTTGAAATCCAATTTTAATGTGGCATTAAACAGTTAAAGCCGATTCCGAATGGCTACGAAAGCTCATGCTAGCAGTTGGTTCCTAAAGGCAGTACACTACTTATTCGACCACCATTTCGCTTCAAACTGCAGAACCTCAACAGTACTTAGACCGCATAAGCTTTTTCCTTGGCTTGGATTCCTTGGTTCGTAAACAAAAGAGTATTCCATTTTTATCATTCATTCAGTATTTACATTGCTTCTAACTTTATGCAAATAGTAAGAAATTTATAAATTTTATGCAATGGAGTATTAATATGAATATTGTAAAATTCGCAGTCTGGTTATAAGTAACGAAACATAATTTGTTGTGTGGATAATTTATTCTATACATAACAATATTTTAGTCAAACAAGGCAAATTTCAAACGAATTAGTCATTAGATATTTTAAAATTTTACATATAGTGGTGGTCTCATTAGCCCTTGTAAAGCAAAACAATAGACCGAAGTGCATCAGACCAATTAACTTCCTACGGACTGTAAGAATCATAATTTTGAAAATTTAAATTCTGAATGACACATATATACACTTTAATTCTGTCTGTAGTTATACTTCTACAAATAAGTTTTCAAGGCAGTTTTTCAATATACTCAGAATTGTAGAAAAATAATTCGATTTAAAAATTGCATCCAAAATTTTTGAACGTTTGAAACTTTAGATTCTATAAGCCTAACAAAACTTTTATTTTCCTAAGTTTAGTGTACGCAGTGTGACTCAAAGCATGTTAAAAAGCTTTATTACTGATAATTATAAATGCATGGAAGCTCAAAAGCGTGAGAGATATCTATGTAGGCTTAAGTGCATGTTCAGGGCCATCTAGTGGGCATACCCGAAACTACTTACATAATTGCTTTCCTCTTTTTAAATTAAACCGACGTTATACGCTTTGCTTCTGTCATTATTTCGTCTCCTTTTAGGTTTCGCAAGAAATCTTATTGATTTTGACTCACTTCTAGATTCTCGGATCGGAAGTGAAATACACACGTTCTGCATATATAATTATTACCTTACAATACTATACTCGCGACAAATGCTTTACTCAACTTTAAAAAATTATTTCTCATGATAGCATTACTTCCTAAAATGCAAAACATTTCATTTTAGCAAATGAAGTCTTCTAGGAATAGAAAAGGTTAATATATTCTAACAATCATTCAAGAAAAAGAATATTCTTAATCTACGAAACTCTAGAAGTTTTATGTCAACATGTACACGTTGAAAAAACAACGTATTCACTCTATGGTTATTTTCTCATTATAGAAAAACATTATTCACTGATTAAAGGCCTTATCCTACATCAACCTAAACCAAAATAAATTGGTTGAAAAGTTTTCGCTATAACACAAGAATTTTTCATGTTCTTTATCGGGAAAAATAATTGAAATTTTGTTTTCTAGACCGCGTACCTAAGTCTTCCTGCATGGAAAGGGGAAGACATCTTTTTCCAGCTGACGTCACACCTTATTTGTTGTTGAGATCCAAAAACTTTATAGGAGAACTTGATGTCACCCTCTGTTCACGACGAGATTTTCCAAAACTAAGAGTGATTAGAAAGATGGAGCGAAGAGGTAAAAAACGCTGGAGGAGATGAAGACTTGGCTTGGACCAGGGCCTTTGAATCCTGGGAAGTTGTTGGAGATAATTTGCATTTTTATATGCCAACTACGGTTTCGAATGTGGAATCATCAGTGATTGTGAAAAGACTCCATGCTTTACCATTTGTGTTATATTTCGTTACGTTTGAAATGTTACCTAATTACAAATTATTTTAGCTGTTCGGTTGTTGTCCCTCATGGTACAAGTTGTAAACGTTTGAATTTTTTTCACTCTGACCCGACGAGTTTTAGCAACAGATCCCAGTCTAATTATGTTTTCAATTACAAAAAATTTACTTATCAGTTTACACCAAAATACACTTTTTTATATGCTTTTAAAAAGGATGTGTACCGTAATTTTAAAAATTGAAAAGTGTTGAAAAAGCTGTTAAGGTTTACTGTTGTAAAACATTTCATTTCTGTTGACACGATTTTATTTTATTGGTCTATGTTGTCAAATCCATTTAAGAATCTCTCTTTCACATTCTGTACCATCCCAATTTTCTGTTCCTATTTGTGGAAGAAAGTAGTGATAACAGAAAATAGAGCAATGCAACATTTCTGCACAATAACCATTGTGCAAAATTCGAAGATTTTATGACCTTTTCTTTTAACGCGTGGGAACTGAAACATCTTATGAGTGAAGTCACTCTTGATAATTTGGATTTTAGACAGTAGATTGATAGTTCATGATTGATGAGATGCACACAAATAAAGGAAAGGAAAGTGTCAGTTGACATAGAAGAAATTCCGGTCGTTACCCCTTTCTGCTGTTGGCCAATGGCTTTTATTATTATTTAGGTTTATTTCTGTCCCTAAATCTGACATTCCAGTTTTTTTTCCATAGGAGGAATAGGTCGTGTATACCTGTGATTTATGGTTGTCAGCTTGATGTTTTAGCTATCTTTGTTTTCAGTTGTAAGTAAAAGTTAAAAGTGTACCTGAATCAACAAACTTATATACATACACACATCATACTGCTTATATATAACGCTATGTCTGTTTTCGACTCAGTTGAACTAAAGTAATATGTAACGGAAGTAAGTGTCATATCATCTGAGATAAATGTAGATATTATTACTAAATTTGGCAACAAAATTCGGTTGCTAAATCTGGATTCTTGTCAATAAAATGAATGTAATATAAAGGAAAAAGAATAAAAAAAATACATATTTTTATACGAATATATATTATACTTATTCTTTTTTAGTTCCCGTAGTTTAAAATGATTAGAGTTGATTCAGTTCTCCTTTTCTATACAGAGTATTAATAGAAAAAAAAAAGATATGGGGCTTCGGAAAGTTTGTTCCCGCCGTGAGCACAGTACTGAATATATGAATGTATGTGTGTGTGTGTGGGGGGGGGTGATGTAGATGGAATACAACCCATTCTCTCCGACGCAGGCATGAACTGTAACGCTAGTATCAGAAAGGATGACAACCAATACTAGTTCTTATTTTTATCCTCAGATGCTGACATTACTCTGCGCTTGGATTAGAACACATCAGAGCTCAGAGGGTAACACAAGCCTAACAGCTAAAACCTATCTAGACAGCTGAAGAACTGGAAATATTCAGACATCTGAAAACTTAACATGAATTCTACAACTTTAGAGTTGCTCAATTACCAGGTTTTAAAGGTCTGTTTGGGCCGCTGGAGTATATTCTCGTCCAAGAGCTCTTAAAATTCAAAATTCGGATGATGCCAGCAGGATTTATTCTGTCTGGGTAGGATTCTTTACGATTTTTGTCATGTAAAATTTGTCCATACGTAAGAACTTCACACAGTGTAGGTCATATCAAAAGGTGACGTAAAGTTTATTATAAAACATCTGAAAACAATTAGACCTTTCTGTAGTCTCTCAAGGGACTTTACTTATCAAATTTAGAATATGACGTTATTATTAGATCTTAAAGAATTTTTACATATAACACACACATGTATTACAAATTATTCTTTACTGATCACACTTGGATACAGCCCAGACATTTTAGTAGTCAGGGCTTGCTTGGTAACAGAACTTTACTACAGTTTTGTCATGGAAGTCAGCTCATTGGAACTCTAAGACCAAGCTGACAATTATCAAAACTCTTTTATTTTTACCTTAAACTCTGAAAGCTGACACATACGTTAGGTACAGCTTAAAAGTAACCTTATGTCTTTCCAGTGTGGTCAAGGAAAACTCATTAGATACCATGCTGCAGTGACTATACAGGTTTTCCAACCAGATGCAAGACAAGGCCCTTTAAAAATGATCAGATTAAATTATTTTGTGTATTCACGCCACCCCGCAATGAGAACTAAACTTCATCCATCCACATGACGTTCAAGAATCATGGCGAATTGCGTTCCATTTGTGCCAACGCCCATGTAGCAAAATCTTGTTTATGTATCTTTCGATAACAACTGATGTAAAACATAGATTTTATACATATGCAGATCCAACATTTTGTGCAGAATATGTTTAATCGACGGTTACGGAATCTCTGTTCTTCTATATAGTTTTGCGAACACTGTTACTTCTCGTTGATGTCTCGGCAAATATTTGCGAAACTTTGCACGAAATGAACGAGATCCACACTCAAGGATGGCCTACCACTTTGTGGAGGGGGACAACGTCTCTCGCATCCATGGCCACCAGCTCAAGCCGTACGTGTCATCTGGGTAGTGCTAAATGAGAGACAACCTCAGGGGTATACCTCCTATAGGTATATACGGGTGTCACGAGCCCAGGGTTCACCTGAGTGATCTTTCTCTAGTGTCTTCTGTGGTAGACCAGAACTTGCCTCTGTAGTGCTTGTTCCTTACTGGAGTTGACCATATTAATTCTCGAGCCATGACGGACCTCGCGCAGGTCAGCTGCAGCTTTATAGCTGTCGTGGTTGCTGTTGTGGCGACTGGTCTTCAGTAATAGCTGCTGTATGGGCGAAAAGCCTGGGTCAGCTTAGGAATTACCTTACCACTTTGTTGACTATTCTTCAAATTCCTCGTTCCATCATAACGTCATAACTTCAATATCCCTTTCAATAAAATAAGGTTTTCTGGTGCGTTCAGTTCATTATCCGTTCGGAACTTTTGCTATGCAGTAATTATACATTAACATTCTTGTAGAAAAGTTAAACTATCAACGATCGATCTGTCAATGTAAGCATGTTGTTGGCACTGAATGACGGATTCAGATCCAACCAGATGATTTACTCATAACCTGATTTACAGAAAATGCTTTAGTATGACGTCAGGATACCCTTTTTGGTTACTTTTGGGCACTTTATTAATTAATTTATTTTATATGAAAAAAATACAATACCACTCGTCATATTAACGGAAAAAGAAAAAAATTTTCCGAACTTTATTTCTATTGTTACGAATTTTTGCACTTTGTACGAATTCACAACGCATCCCCGGTATACATACAGGATTTGAATATTACATGAGTACCTTCAGTACATGTCCTAGGCACAAATATTTTAGATGGCTTGTATTTTAATTAAAATTATTAAAATTTATATAGTATGATTATTTAAAAATCATATAAATGTGTATATATATTATATATATATATATATAACAAGTAGTATAAACAATTCAGGCAATCAGTATTCCCTTTTAATTCCAGATGACATAATGCTGGGCAAAATAACTAAAATGATAAGCAGGAATAAATAACTTAAATCGATAACTTAAATTGGTTTCGAAAAAGATTAAAATCAAGAATATACTTTGAGAAATTCTTAATTCAAACAGCTCTGACACTGGGAAATGAAAAAGGTTTTAAGCTTTTGTTTTCTTTAAAACGCTAAATAAAAACAATAATTTTGTTGATATTTTGCATCTTTTTGCTATTAAAACGATAAATGTATTTTGACTTATCTTTGTTTTAGATTTCTTTTAATTTCTAATTCAATAAATAACTTTATATTTGTAAATAATGAAGAAACTAGGAACAAAGTAATATTTAAAATTTATTTCTAAATTAATGCTATAATTTTTATTTGAACGTGATAATGGTATTAACTAAACTGGGTAGAACTCGATGACCTGAGAATGTATCTCTCTCACATTTGATATATTATTTGATTTGATTTGGAGTGCTACGGTCTACTTTTTGCAACACGAGGGCTAATGAGACCGGGACCTACAGCTTAAAGCCGATTCCGAACGGCTACGAACATCCATGCCATAGTGGGGTTCGAACCCACGAACTCCGGTACCGACGGCCAGCACCCTAACCAATCGGCCATTGTTCAGCCTCTCTCACATTTGAAAGCAGGACTTATTTAGTAATGAGAAGACGAAGCGTGTTCACCGCGTATGCGTTTGAAGATGAATAATTCTTTTTTGATAATTAGTGTTGAGATGTGTTAATTAATATTATTAGTTTTGATCTATCATCTGTAACGTATTACAATCTATGTCTTTATATACTAGCATACACCAGTCATATGATGGGATCATTAAAATATTTCATTTTCCAGAATTGTAAAGTACCCTATGAAGCAGGTAAAAAAATGGTTTGTTTTTTGGCTGAAAATTATCTGGTACATGCTCAATAATTTATTTATCTTTACTGACCGCATGTTAGTTGCTAACCTTAATTTATCTTGTTATATTACGGGATAGGATGGCCAGCAGAAGTTTTAATATCTAAACGGCCAGTTTTTCATGGCACGAATTTTTCGACTCGTAAACCTAATGGTAAAATAAGCTGTATCAGCGGCCACCCGACCCCCTCTAAACGGCCAATAAGTGGGATTGCCAGTTTCATTTTTCAGGGTCAAGGTCACTAATGAAAAAACACAAGGTCAGGTTTATGGTCGGATATAAGATAAAGGAATAACTTGAGAAGTCCATTCCAGCCACCACCCCCACTTTCTAAGAAATATTAAATGTGTTATCTCTTTTGTATTCTCCCACACCGTTCAGATAGGGAATCCCTATTGCACTATCCATAGAAACTAACGGAGGAACGGACAATCTCAAGCGTTGACGATGTCCTATGGCCTTTGTTTAGAATTCCGATCTGTAAAGTTAAGGAAGAATTGCACAGAAGAATTCATTTCATTAGTCGGTCAGTAAACTGAGTTGCAACAATGTCGAAATGCGTATTTCTAAATCTCGAGCACAGCATTGAAGTTCTGCGTGAATATGAGAATAGCAAATTGACAAGAAAGTTAGCTGAATTATTTAATTGCAGAAGAACGGAAATCAACAAAGTCATTGAAGAAAAGAATTTGACTTTGAAGAAGTACGGAGAATACAGAATAAACACAAATTGTAACCTTTTAAAACAAATGCAAAGAAGCATGAAATAAAGTATTATTTTCTCTTTAGATAAGTTTTACATTTCATTTACATAAGTAATATATGTCAGACTTATTTATATTGCGCATCGTAGTAAATATCTTATAATAGTAAATAAAACCCATAAGAGCGGCCAACCCCTCTAAGTGGCCAAATATTCTCTGTACGGAGGGGTGGCCGCTCAGAGAGGTTTCACTGTATATATATATATATATATATATATATATATATATATATATATATATATATATATATATATATATATACATATATATATACATATATATATGCATATATATAGATATAGATACATATATATATATGCATATATATACATATATATACATATATATACATATACATATATATACATACTGTATATATATATGTATATATATATATATATATATATGTATATACATATGTATATATGTATATACATATGTATATATATACATATGTATATGTGTATGTATATGTATATGTATATATATAGTACTGTATATATATATATATATATATATATATATATATATATATATATATATATATATATATGTATATATATATATATATATATATATATATATATATATATATATATATATATATATATATATATATATGTATATATATATGTATATATATATATATATATATATATATATGTATATATATATATGTATATATATATATATATATATATATATATATATATATGTATATATATATATATGTATATATATATATATGTATTATATATATATATATATATATATATATATATATATATGTATATATATATATATATATATATATATATATATATATATATATATATATTTATATATATATATGTATATATATATATGTATATATATATATATATATATATATATATAAATATATATATATATATATATATATATATATATATATATATATATATATATATATATATATATATATATATATATATATATATATATATATATATATATATATAAAGAGAGAAAGAAAAAAGTATTTATTCTTCGTTTGCTCTGTGTAACAGTTTCGGAACAATTCTCACAAGAAATATTTCAGACTCCATCGGATGCAAACATACACGGAAAAAAATGTTTCTTTCCATAATTTCGCTCGCTTCACTGGGCATATTTGTAACAAAGAAGAATAAAAAAAAAATCCACCATTTTCCCCACAATTTGGTGATGCGGTGAACCGTAAAGTATAATGAATACCGAAATTTTCTTCTCGCTAAGAAACGTCCTCTCTGGAAATTCTCATGCGTCGTGATAGGTGGTCATTATTCAAGAAATTGAATTAGTTACGCGAAATGGAATTAAAGCCTTTCCCTGGAACCGAGTAAACGGTCTGTTACAGAGTTAGATCACAGTTTGTTGAACCTCTTACGTTTGTTTATATTGGTAATGACACTTTTACCACAGGTTCATCGACTTCACTTCGGAAATGTATTACTAGTCTGTTCTTTCTTTTTTCTGCTTCTTGAATTTATGACTGATAATTAGAATACTCTTCTACAATTTTAAACTAGTAATAGTTTGTTTTTCTCAACTCTTATTTGTTGTAATTTATGCACCATTTGACGTCCATGAGTTTGGATGGATTTAGAAGATAAGTAAGTAAATGTTATGTCCACATTGGAAGTGATTACTCATCCAAGACAAGCAGTTTCTTCAGTGAATTAGAACACATTGAATTTAATGCTACAAAAACACTTACCCTGTTTTGTACAAGAAAAATGGTGAAATAATTTGTTCCGTGCATACTGTTAAGACTCCCCTTTGTCCGAGCACGCGCCAAAACAGCTGATCGGAGTACACCTGTGTACGGAGTGCAATAGCGTGGAGTAGCAGAGTCTGGTATTTTGGCAATCGGACTGAATAGACGAATACGCCCCTGATGGATCTCGTTAATGAATGCTCGGAAATTCTGTGAAGGGACAGCCAGCGAATGAGGATTCAGCTAAAATTTATAGCTGTAACTTTATCTGGAGTTCTCAAGTAACTGACTGGGATCTTAACTGACCTCAAAAATAATTGGCGAAACCGTAACTGCCCCTCAGGTATAAAAAGCCTACAATTTTGCGACTCAGGGCTTTTCGTCATTTCTTTTTTTGTAGGTGTGTTGACGTCGTGGAGGCTTTCGCCTTTTTTACCAGAGCCAGCTTGCTAGTTCGGGAGATTCGTAAAGTCCGCTCATATAGGAAGCGGCAGAGTCTCGGATACCGAACGGGGGGATAAATTGGGTTTGATTACACCCGAAAAAGCCTTCCCACTTGTAAGAGATTATTAAATCTCTTGTTTTTCTTTCGACTGTGATCGTCGTGAGGAAGTTTTACCGGCAACCATCCTTCGCAGTTCTACATGATTTAGGAATTTACATTCCTTTGTAAATAGCCGTATTAAATCAAGAATAAAAGTAAATTTCCAATTTTATCTTTGACTGTCATCTATTATTCACGTTACCTCTCATTTGAGAATATTGAAGGCGTCACAATACTGTGACGCCTTCAATGTTCTTGAGTGAATAGGTAGCGTGAAGAAGGATCACAGTCGTAACAGAATTGAAATCACTTTTATTTTCTGAAGTAAATACTAGTTATATACACAGGGATTCTAATCTCCCAAAATAAGTCGAAAAGTAAAAGAATGGTTCTTGCATAACATTTCCACGACGATCACAGTCGAAAAAAAAAAGATTAAAAAATCTCACAAAATGGGGAGGCTCTTCAAGGGTGCTTTGACCTCGCGGAAGCCTCTATGAGGTCAAAGCACCTACTTAAAAAAAATGTCGAAAAGCCCCGAGTCACAAAATTCTAGGCTTTTTATATCTGGGGGTCAGTTTCGGTCCCGCTAACCGTTTTTTGGTCAGTTACGATTCCAGTTACCTGAGAACTCCAGCTAAGGTTACAGTTTTTTTAGTTGAATTTTTATTTGCTTATGTCCCGGTTCTGGAATTCTCGATGAAATCATCCGGGATCATTACCGCAGCCGATCAGGGGTGTGACTCCTATCCAATGGAACTGTCAACATGCCAGACATGGCATCGCCGCGTTATTGCAACCGGGTTGAAACAAGAGGGCTTCATATCAGCTGATTTTGGTCATTAGTTCTGGACAAAGGGGAGTCTTCACAATATTATCCCGTTAAAATTATATCCCGTGTACGCCTAAAATTTGCTATGCTGATTGAACGAAGAAAATATACTTTAAAGCCTTGCTTTTTCCCTCGCTAGCGAGTGACTTTAATACTGGGAATCCACTACACCACGTACTAGCGCTTGATTGGTTATTCAACAATAACGAATCATACGCTGAAGCGAGATCGGCACTGAACGCGTTAATGTTAGTTTTAAGTCAGCAGGGCCTTAACTGGGTCCTCTATCGCTCGTGGCAAAAACTGGTCTTCAACCCTACCCCCAAATAGAGTGAGAAAATATATAAACTTTTTTTTTTTTTTTTATCATATATTCAGAATGAATGAACTCAAAATATTTTGTTAATTCTTAAAATGTTCCTAGTATATTAATTTTTATTCTATTTTTACCTTAGTACTACTTAAACATTTTTTGAACACTTTGGATATAATATTTTGATTAAAACTGAACAGTTTATTTGAGGGAAATAATTTTTTTTTTATCTGGACGTTGAATTTTCATAAATAATTGGCGAATTTCTAAATTAAAATTTAGTTTTAATAACTTTAATAAATTCAAAATTTAAGACGAAAACCCGAGTTTGTATTGAAGCTTATTAGGGGTGTTTGTTTAACATTTTGTAAGAATTTATACTCTAGAAACTATTAAAAAAAATTTATTTCATAAAAAAATAATTTTTAAACATATTGAATTTTATAACAGAAAAAAAATTATTTTTCAACTTTTCCTTATTTCTACTCAGGGCAATCGTTCTCTTTCTAACCCCATTTTACTCACGGCTCGGTGACCCGACTGAGGGTCTGACTAGTAAGTCAGCCAAATTGAACACACTTCAGGTAAGTTTGAAGTTTTATTGTGGGTTGTTTTACAAATGTACGATCAAAGTATTGTTTCTGATGCTAATTACAACGGAACCTACTGCTTAAACTCGTTTCCATATGATCCATATCCTCCCTGAATGATTAGTCCGTGCGGGTAATACCCTTTTTTTTTCAGCTATTATTTTATTGGTGAAGCTCTATGTAAGCCAACAGTACATCCTATGGCAAACAAACGCATCTAAACCCTAACACGTTTATAAACTAAAATTCATTTTTTAAAATACATGCGGCCACAGCACAGAACGGGCAGTTTATTTTTAAATTAAAAAACGTATTTAAGTATAAGAGAAATTTAAAAGAAAAGGCTATAAATCCTTGACTTTTAAATTTATGTATTTGAGTTTGTTTACAACGCATGTGTTATACAGAATTTAAGTGCTGGAGACTTATTTAAAAAGAAAGGGGGAATGCTGGAGGAAAGGAATTCGGAAAATGAGATTTCCTTCTCCAATTGGAATAGTTTAGCCAGCAACCAGTCGATTTAGAATCATTTGCATTCCTGGGGACATTATCTAATTCATTAGATGTATCTTTCGATTTTCTTACGGTACAGTTGCAACAGTAAAGTTGAAACAATTACTTTCGTCTATAATTAAGAAATTTAACTTTCATTTTGACGAACTACATACCAGAAGTCCAAATGACGTTTGTATTGTTTCGAATAACTTCTTTAAAAAGAAACAAATACTTTACTGGAGCCACTTGATATCTGAACAACCACTGATACTACGTTTAATGAAACAAGAAACAACGCAAACAAAAATATGTCACCGAAAATTACGCTCAAAAATCCCTCAGAAAATTCATGCTTCTACATACAACACAAAGTGTTGTATATATCTTTAATACAAAAAATCAGGTACATCTAAATTATGTTTAATGTTTTTTATTCAAAAGTGCTGTAAAATTAAATCTTGAAAGAAGCTGACTGATATAGCCACAAATGCTTTTCATACTTAACAGCACATCATTGTCTTGTGACATTTGTCTTAAAGTTTGTTACAGGAGCACAACTTAATATCAATATTTAAATAAGATTGTCCACGAGATATGTTTATTTGAACAATATCTTAAAATAATGTGAATAATATTGAATTGCTAACACGAGAAAACAATAATTTTAATTTGTTATATATCCCCTATATAATAATAGCCTAAGTTATCTGTCCGTCTGTCCTCGAATTTATGAAACGGTTGTACCTGGTATAGATAGAGGCATCCATATTGGATTCTTGATAAATTACGGTTAACAACGTTCGAAATCCACCCCTTCCTCCCTTTTCTAGCATTTAATGACATTATTTCAAGCACTATTTTCCCCTATTAAGAGCAGGCGATTAAATTTATCAATTTATCACATAATAAATAGAAAAAAATAACAATTTTGTTTCCTAGCATTATGACGTCATTCCTTTAATTATCTCATTTAATCATTTCTTATTTTAAATTATTTAAATATCGTCTGCATTATTTTCATACGTTTTATCACTGAACTTAGATATTACGTAAATATTTTTCTTTTATATTTGGCTTAAATAATAGATTAGGTACATATGTGTCAATTTTAAATTTAATCATCGATTAACTTTTGTTGCAATGAAAATTCTATCATCGGTATTAACAACAAATTCTATCTACCTCCAGGGTGTAGTGGAAATGATAGTCTCATTCCTTTACTTCCATTAATTACTGTGGCAAAATATTGGGAAGAACTTAACGATAATTTCGACGTAGCTAAGAAAACTTTGAATTATCTTTCTAAATGAATTCAACGCGATTCTAAACTGCATTCACAGTATTGGGAGACTTCAGAGGAGTAGGAAGATAAACAAATTATTGAGCGTGTTAATTCTCAGCCAAAAAAGCGAACCATATTTTTTATCTGCCTCATAGGATACTTTACAATTCTGGAAAATTGAAAATTTTACTAATCCCGTCATATGGCGGGCTATATACTAGTCTTTAACATATTCTGCCTGCTATGAGGAAGTGTATATTCCTGCAGGTGATTCATGAGAAATGTTGCATATGCATCAGCTGTATAAAACGCTTTTCAAGATGTTTATTCGTGACCTGCATTTTATTTATTTATTTATTTGTCTTGATTTATTTTTAGTCTACTTCCAATGATTTCATCATAGGAAATGAATGCAATACAAAATCTTCAATGTTAGAATATCTGTATTGAACAGAAAGAATATTATTTTGAATAACCATGAATCTTGAATTTCGGTTTTAAGTCAATTAATTATTATAAATATTGAAAAGTAATCAGTAATCAATTAAATCGGGTAATTGCTTACTTTCTTGTTATTCTTTCTAATTTTATATGCATGATCTGTAGAAACTGAAATGATGTATCAACACAGAAGTCTATTGTCGAATAAAACTGTCTTTACTGTTGAAACACATGACGATGAATTAAAAGTACACAAAATGAATTAAGAATTATGAATTATGTTAGGTTATAAACACAGGTTTACTGCTGAACGCGAAAAATGAATAGAATTACACGCACACAAAATAACAAGCTAACAGCCATTTTACCTTAGCTCAAATCGAAAGAAAAACAAAATTAAAACGTTACTTGGTGATGCCATCTGTAGACTAGAAAAAACCGTTAAAACAGAAACTATACAGAATAAAATGAAACAACAATCATGAATTATTAATTGATTAAAATTTAAATAATCTTTTATGAAGACTGAACATCAGTTCCAATGATTTAATCATAGAAAAAAAATGCAACAGAAAATCTGCAATGTTAAAATACAGTATCTGTATTGAATAGAAAGAAATTGACTCTGAATAACCATGAATCTTGAATTTCGGTTTTAAGTCAATTAATTATTATAAATATTGAAAAGTAATCAGTAATCAATTAAATCGGGTAATTGCTTACTTTCTTGTTATTCTTTCTAATTTTATATGCATGATCTGTAGAAACTGAAATGATGTATCAACACAGAAGTCTATTGTCGAATAAAACTGTCTTTACTGTTGAAACACATCACGATGAATTAAAAGTACAGAAAATGGATTAAGAATTATGAATTATGTTAGGTTTTAAACACAAGTTTACAGTTGAATATGAAAAATGGATAGAATTATACACACACAGAATAACAAGCTAACAGCCATTTTACCTTAGGTCAAATCGAAAGAAAAACAAACTTAAAACGTTACATGGTGAGGCCATCTACACTGTAGAAAAAACCGTTAAAACAGAAACTATACAGAATAAAATGAAACAACAATCATGAATTATTAATTGATTAAAATTTAAATAATCTTTTATGAAGACTGAACATCAGTTCCAATGATTTAATCATAGAAAAAAAATGCAACAGAAAATCTGCATTGTTAAAATGGAATATCTGTATTGAATAGAAAGAACTTGACTTTGAATAACCATGAATCCTGAATTTTGGTTTTAAGCCAATTAATTATTAAATGTTCAACAGTAATCAGTAACCAATAATGAAATTGGAAATTGATAACCTTCTTTTTATTTTTTTAAATTTGATATGCAGTATCTGTAGGAACAGAAATGGAGAATCAACACAGAAGTCTATTGTCGAATAAAACTGTCTTTACTGTTGAAACACATGACGATGAATTAAAAGTACACAAAATGAATTAAGAATTATGAATTATGTTAGGTTATAAACACAGGTTTACTGCTGAACGCGAAAAATGAATAGAATTACACGCACACAAAATAACAAGCTAACAGCCATTTTACCTTAGCTCAAATCGAAAGAAAAACAAAATTAAAACGTTACTTGGTGATGCCATCTGCAGAGTAGAAAAAATAGTTAGAACAGAAACTATACAGTATAAAATGAAATAACAATCATGAATTATTAAATGATTAAAATTTAAATAGTTTTTTATAAAGACTGAAGAACATCAGTTCCAATGATTTCATTATAGAAAAAGAATGCGATAGAAAATATTCAATATTAAAATACAGTATCTGTATTGAATAGAAAGAATTTGACTCTGAATAACCATGAATCTTGAATTTTAGTTTTAAACCAATTAATTATTATAAATGTTGAACAGTAATCAATAATCAATAATCAAATCGGGTAATTGCTTACTTTCTTGTTATTCTTTCTAATTTTATATGCATGATCTGTAGAAACTGAAATGATGTATCAACACAGAAGTCTATTGTCGAATAAAACTGTCTTTACTGTTGAAACACATCACGATGAATTAAAAGTACACAAAATGAATTAAGAATTATGTTAAATTTTAAACACATGTTTACTACTGAATACGATAAATGAATAGAATTACACACACACACACACAGAGAATAACAAGCTAACAGCCATTTTACCTTAGCCCAGAATACGAAAAAAAAATATAAAAACTTTACATGGTGATGCCATCTGTAAAATAGAAAAAAAAAACTCGTTAAAACAGAAAGTATACAGAATAAAGTGAAGCAACAGTAATGAATTACTAAATAATTAAAATTTAAATAATCTTTTATGAAGACTGAACATCAGTTCCAATGATTTAATCATAGAAAAAAAATGCAACAGAAAATCTGCATTGTTAAAATGGAATATCTGTATTGAATAGAAAGAACTTGACTTTGAATAACCATGAATCCTGAATTTTGGTTTTAAGCCAATTAATTATTATAATTATTGAACAGTAACCAGTAATCAATAATTAAATCAGGTAATTGCTTACCTTCTTTTTATCCTTTTTAATTTTATATGCAGGATCTGTAGAAACGGAAATGGAGAATCAACACAGAAGTCTATTGTCGAATAAAACTGTCTTTACTGTTGAAACACATGACGATGAATTAAAAGTACACAAAATGAATTAAGAATTATGAATTATGTTAGGTTATAAACACAGGTTTACTGCTGAACGCGAAAAATGAATAGAATTACACGCACACAAAATAACAAGCTAACAGCCATTTTACCTTAGCTCAAATCGAAAGAAAAACAAAATTAAAACGTTACTTGGTGATGCCATCTGCAGAGTAGAAAAAATAGTTAGAACAGAAACTATACAGTATAAAATGAAATAACAATCATGAATTATTAAATGATTAAAATTTAAATAGTTTTTTATGAAGACTGAAAATCAGTTCCAATGATTTCATCATAGAAAAAGAATGCAATAGAAAATCTTCAATGTTAAAATACAATATCAAAGAACAAAAATATTTTTTTTCATCTAAATAATTAAATCTTTTATAACACCAATTGTTTTACTTCATAAAAAAGTAAAATTAGAAACCAAAAGTTATTACACCCCAAACAATTAAATTTTGAAGACGATCACTTAGCGGTGTCAGTTTATTTGGAATTAATTTTGACAAATTACAACAAGAAAGAAAATAGCCCAAAGAAAAATAAAAATTAAAAGTGTAATCAAAGTAAAACTAGAGAAAGGGTTATTTAATGGAAGCAGTGTGGGTCACCTATATCTACTAATGAATGCCCATGAGCTACGTTAATGATAATTCTTAAAGATAAGCAAGCGAGCATCTATCTGTAAGTAGAGTTCTGTATTGTTTATTAATGAATTTCATCAGAGAAATCAGTACCAGTGAGTTTTCATATTTTAAACTTTTTTTTTCCCAAAAAAGCTTTTGCAAGCCATAAAAATGAACTCTCGAGCCGCCTGTTGGAAATTTGTGTTTTATATTGTAGGGCAGGGGTTAACATAGTACGGCCCACAAGCAATTTCTTGATCAAATAAATGCAGTGGAATCCGCTTAATGTGATCCTGGTTATTGTTATCAATCGCTTATTGTTATCGAAATCCCTTGGTCACGATTTTCTCTATTCATTTGTATGTTAAAATTATCTCTTTATCTGACCGTTACATCGGTTACTGTTATCAATTTTCGAACCTCATTTTAACTGGCAAAGGAATATTCACAATGTATTCAGAAGGAACCCATTCTTTTCTTTTCCTTCGTTCTTGCTTTAATTTCCGAGAATTAAGGACTGGACAATTACACGTTCCTGGAATTTTTCAGAAATATGCACACCCTGCTGGTGGTCAATAGTTGTCAGATAAGCAGAAGGCAAAAATTTCTATTCCGAACTGAGAATGAGCTTATATACATTTTTGCCTTGCTCGCTTACATACAGTTTGGCTATATGGAAGTCAGAAAGCTAAATGATTTAGACCTTTAATGCCCAAGTCATTTCTGCCGATTACATTTCGGAGCCTATCTTAAATCTAAGTTAATATGGACTGTACAGAACGAAATAAATTTGAAGATCAAACAATTTTGAATACTAGAGCATGTCACGTTAGTGATCAGTTATCGTTTTAAACATAGAGTGACATTTATATATAAAAAAAGGAAAAACTTCCTGAAAAAAGATTTATTTGATATTGCAGGTAAAATAATCTCTGCAAAATGCTGTAGTGTAATGGAAAAAGCAAATTTGTCATGATCTCAGTCTGTACCTGCCGAAAAAAAGAATTTATGAGCTCTGATCGAAAAATCATAAAATCTAGATCTAAATGAAAAAAAATATAAATAATAGAAATTACTTGAAAATTTCGTAGATTGTTTATAAGATTGCCCATTACCTGCTCTCAAAAGGAAAATTTGTTCTAAGAAAACATAAAAACTCTACAAGCTATTTTTTAGCCGTATCTAAAATGATACGCCAGGCATTAAAGTGTTAACATTAAAACTAAATATCGAAATTTTAAATAGTTATGACAGGTTGATTATGATTGCGAACAATTTTTCAATGAGTTCTTAGAAAAAATTGTAGACAGTCAACAATTGATCAATTTTTTTAATTATGCATACAATTCTTATGTTTTAAAGGATAATATACATATGCAGGATAATATAACGTGTGTTTTTTTCATTTTGTTTTGAAATTTAGTATCTGGGAATTATAACTAGGGTGGGGTGGGGGTAAATTTATCTAATTTTGCATATCGTTTATTGTTATCAATCGGTTATTGTTATCAAAATCACGATGTTCCAAACTGATCACATTAAACGGAATCCACTGTATAACTTTCACTGCTAAAAATATATTATCGCTTAAAACACTCCTCTGTCAACGTCTTTGCGGCGATGATGTAACGTATCGGGCATCCGAATAAGAGGTCTCCAACTCAAATTAAGCAACGGCGTTACTGACATTTAATTTAGTAACCATGTTTTTCAGTTAGTTCTAGAAGTTATACAGCGAGCAATACTTGGAAGAGGGAGTATTTTCAAAAACTCAAACAACAGCGAAAAAAAAAGAAAGGATGGGTTCCTTCTGAATAGATTGTGAATATTACTTTGCCAGTTAAAATGAGGTTCGAAAATTGATAACATTAACCGATGTAACGATCCCATAAAGCGATAATTTTAACATACAAGTGAATAGAGAAAATCGGGACCAAGTGATTTTGATAACAATAAGCGATTGATAACATTAACCACGATCACATTAAGCGGAATCCACTGTACTATTATTACTCTAATAGATAATCATGTATAAAAGTTATGACAAATAAATGCATACGTGATTGAAAGTATAAAATGCTTAGAGTTTTTTTTATCCAAAAATTGAATGAATAAAATAGTATTTAAATATATTCTTTAAACTCACCCAAACTGTGATAAAATATTTTAACTGTTATCAAGAACCAAAATAAAGTAATCCTAAAATGATTCAAGAGAACATGAAATCCCTTTTAAGTGACAACTCCCTGTCACTGCTGTTCATTTCCTCGTTTGCAAATAGGGAAAGAAGAAACGTCAAATAACCAACTACGAGACAGTGGGAATTCTACTACAAAATGGAGAAAGAGGAGTCATTTTTTATTTAGATAGAGGTTAAATAGAGTTATTTTATCCAAAAATTGAATGAATTAAATAGTATTTAAATATATCCCTAAAAATCACTCAAACTGCGTTAAAATATTTTAACTATTATGAAGAACCAAAGTAAAATAATTTTAAAATGATTACAGAGAACGGGAAATCACTTCTAAGAGATAAATCCCTATCACTGCTGTTCATTTCCTAGTTTGCAAATAGGAGAAGAAACGTCAAATAACCAACTACGAGACAGTGGGAATTCTACTACAAAACGGAAATGAAACGTCATTTTTTATTTAGAAACAGTTTAGATAGAGTTATTTTATCCAAAATTGAATGAATAAACTAGTATTTAAATATATCCTTTAAAATCCCCCAAACTGTGTTAAAATATTTTAACTGTTATGAAGAACCAAAATAAAATAATCCTTAAATGATTCAAAAGAACATGAAATCACTCCTAAATGACCGCTGTCTTTCACTGCTGTTCATTTCCTCGTTTGTAAATAGGAGAAGAAGAAAAGTCAAATAACCAACTACAAGACACTGGGAATTCTACTACAAAACAGAGGAAAAGACTTCATTTTTTATATAGATAGAGTTTTGATAGTTATTTTATCCAAAAATTGAATGAATAAGAAAGTATTTAAATGTATCCTTTAAAATCATTCAAACTGTGTTAAAATATTTTAACTGTTATGAAGAACCAAAATAAAATAATCCCAAAATGATTCAAGAGAACATGAAATCACAACTAAATGACCACTCCGTCTCACTGTTGTTCATTTCCTAGTTTGCAAATAGGAAAAGAAGAAACGTCCAGTAACCAACTACGAGACACTGGGAATTGTACTACAAAACGGAGGAAGAGACGTCATATTTTATTTGGATAGAGTTTAGATAGAGTTATTTTATCCAAAAATTGAATGAATAACAAAGTATTTAAATATATCCTTTAAAATCCTCCAAACTGTGTTAAAATATTTTAACTGTTATGAAGAACCAAAATAAAATAATCCTAAAATGATTCAAGAGAACATGAAATCACTCCTAATTGACCATTCCCTGTCACTATTGTTCATTTCCTTGTTTGCAAATAGGAGAAGAAGAAACGTGAAATAACCAACTACGAGACACTGGGTATTCTACTACAAAACTTAGAAAGAGGCGTCATTTTTTTTATTTATATGGAGTTTAAATAGAGTTATTTTATCCAAAAATTGAAGGAATGAGATATTTAAATATATCCTTTAAAATCACCCTAACTGTGTTAAAATATTTTAACTGTTATGAAGAACCAAAGTAAAGTAATCCTAAACTGATTCAAAAATAAAATGAAATCACTTTTAAGTGACAACTCCCTATCACTGCTGTTCATTTCCTTGTTTGCAAATAGGAAAAGAAGAAACGTCAAATAACCAACTACGAGACAGTTTGAAATCTACTACAAAACGGAGAAAGAGACGTCATTTTTTATATAGATAGAGTTTTGATAGTTATTTTATCCAAAAATTGAATGAAAGTATTTAAATGTATCCTTTAAAATCACTCAAACTGTGTTAAAATATTTTAACTGTTATGAAGAACCAAAATAAAATAATCCCAAAATGATTCAAGAGAACGTGAAATCACAACTAAATGACCACTCCGTCTCACTGTTGTTTATTTCCTCATTTGCAAATAGGAAAAGAAGAAACGTCCAATAACCAACTACGAGACACTGGGAATTCTACTACAAAACGGAGAAAGAGACGTCATTTTTATTTAGATAGAGTTTAAATAGAGCTATTTTATCCAAAAACTGAATGAATAAAATAGTATTTATATGTATCCATTAAAATCACCCAAACTGTGCCAAAATATTTTAACTATTATGAAGAACCAAAATAAAATAATCCTAAAATAATTCAAGAGAACATGAAATCACTTCTAAGTGACAACTCCATGTCACTGCTGTTCATTTCCTCGTTTGCAAATAGGAGAAGAAACGTCAAATAACCAACTACGAGACAGTGAGAATTGTACTACAAAACGGAGAATGAGACGTCTTATTTTATTTGGATAGAGTTTAGAAAGAGTTATTTTATCCAAAAATTGAATGAATAACAAAGTATTTAAATATGTCCTTTAAAATTCCCCAAACTGTGTTAAAATATTTTAACTGTTATGAAGAACCAAAATAAAATAATCCTAAAATGATTCATGACCACTCCGTATCACTGCTGTTCATTTCCTCGTTTGCAAATAGGAAAAGAAGAAACGTCAAATAACCAACTACGAGACAGTTTGAATTCTACTACAAAACGGAGAAAGAGACTTCATTTTTTATTTTTCACCTGTTATTCATCTCCTTTTTCCAAAAACTAACATTCGACATTTCGCGCGTTACGTCTCTGAATATATTTTTTTCCGCTGCGAATCGTTTTCTCCCCTACAGCTTTCGCACACACACACACACACATAATCGAACACCCGGCCACGTAATGACGCCGAAAAACCTCGAGCCCAGCCAGGCGTTGCTCGAAACAAGGCAAAAACCGAGAAACAAGGGCGAACCTGAAAAGAAAACGAATGGGGAAGAAAAAGAAAGAATGAAACACGATTGGAAAAGGGCAGGTGAGAGAGGGGAAGTGGAGGGGAGACGTGAAGCATTTTTCCGCGTGCTGAGCATCGAACGACCTTGCCGGAATCCAGGGATTATTACAGAGTAATACTGACAAGGTCGGAGCGTAGATAACGACACTGCTAGCTGAGAATTGCCGATTACTATCGGAGCAGTGGAGAAGTGGTAGTGTGTTATTTTGGTGATCGATGAGGTTTATATTTTAGAGGCAAAAAAAATAAATATTAGCATGATTGGGGTAGATGCCAATATCCGGTATCTCGTGCGATATCCTGCTTTCTTTTCTTTTGTAAAACATGCTTATCTCGCGGAGATTTTTATATTTATAGACATGAAAATGTATATGGTGGATCGTGATTCAAAGTGAGGAGTTATTAAAGTTTTGGGGGGGAGTTTTTCGTGAGTGGAATTATATTATGAATGACTTCCAACTAAAACAATGTTAGGCAGAAAGAGTTCGTCTGAACTTTAGCCGAAATAACTTTACGAAAGGTTTACGGCCTACAGAAAATAAGAGTGTATGGCACTAGGCCATAACAGTAACGTAAATGATAATGCCACCAGATTTCGTAGAAAAATGCATTTTCTTTTTTTTTTATTATTATTATTTAATATATATAATAGTTGAAAATCCCAGGTGAAAAGGATAAAATATTTGCGCTCAAATAAAAAGTAATGAAGTAAATAATTAAGAATTCTTGGATGTTTAATTCGTACAAATATTAAAACTTCTTCATCCGGCATTAAGGTGTTTTGATTGCCTTTAGTTCTTTATTAATATGTTTTATTATATGATGAAATTATGGCTGAATGGGTAGGGCGCTACTTTGGGGTACCAGCAAGGCCCCAAGGGTAGAGGGAGATTTGGAAGACCTGTCCCCTCCCGAAATTCTAGAAAACCATTTCGTCAAAAGAAAATGTTCCATGTGTGTGTGTAGGTGCCATCTGCCTAGTTGTATAAGAACATGTTCCTAAAAAAATTGCTTCGACTATAGAATGTTTTGCTTGCCAAATATTCAACATTTTCTCTAAATTCTACTATAGGTGCCCTTCCTCGTTAGTTTTTACCTTTTCTCTTTTGTCATCATTTTTTTTTTTATCATTTGAATCAAAAATGGGTAATTGCCATACCTTATATTCAATTCATAAATTATAACTAGTATTAGAATTAGTATGGGAGGGATTTTTGGATGACCTTTATACCTTAATTTTGCCTTTATACCTTAATTTTGTTTTACTGAAGTATCATTCTCAAATAACAATTTCTTTCCTCTTTGGTCCCCACGGGCAAACAATTTCTGGATATTGTCCTGAGTACCAGAATTGGTAGGTTTGAATCCCACTGCTGGCATGGACGTTCGTAGCCGTTAGGGATTGGCTTTAAGTAGTAGGTCCCGGTCTCATTAGTTGTGCAGTTTAAAAGTAGACCATAGCTCTCCAAACCAACAGAACTAGTAAAGTTTGTATTATCCCGTTATTGATCTATTTCAAAAACCTGGTTTACATAAATTTCAGCAGCATCTATAAGCAAACTTCAGAATTTTATTTATTTATTCATTTTTTATGAACAACATTCCTGTCTCTTTTTAACTCTATTCATGCAAACCACAATATTTTATGGTAATGTGCTCCATTTTAATGAATGTTTGAATCTGCAATAAACTTTTAACTCGTATATATATGTAAGTATGTGCTTGCTTATATCTGTGTGCTACTGCACACTCGTTACATTTAATGAATAAGATATGCACATATATGTGTCTGGAAGAGTATAAACACGTATCTATGAACTTCATAATGCCTTTGAAAAATAGAGTTAATCTTATACTCGGATTGGTAGCATCCACGGTCACAGATTAATCAAAATGTGTGGGAACTTGTCAAATACTCAGCCACAATCTTTCAAATAATTTTTCTCCCATCTCACTTTGAAAAATGTCTCTGTGCCTTCTGATTTCCGAACAGATGTATTTATTTGTAGCTTACAACTGGGTCGTATTCCTTTAGTTATCGATCGCTTATCTTCCTTTAAATAGAGGTCGAAGACAGTTATGACTCGAAGTGTTCTACGTTTGATATATTGCTCGATTATTTGTTATTTCAAATAATTTATCTTTCCGTCTCTTTCAGTGTAGAGATACTGTTTTAATAGAAAAGAAAGAGCGACGTATATCCATAACAAATAATTTCCCATTACTTCTAACTTGTTTTTGGTCTGAAATATATCTTGGCTTCATCTACCCACCTTCAACAGAAATTTAGCTGGTCTCGAGGGGTTTTTTCATAAGAATTACCTGAAATAAATATTTATGATACCGCAGTCTAGAGCCAGTACCTGGAGCTTCGAATCCCGTTGCAAGAATATAAGTTTCAATTTCTTGAAATCGGCTTGACCAGGAGGTCCCAAAATCTTTAACTCCAGAATAAGAATTGTGTAAATGGGTTTCTCCAACCCTCCAAATAAAATCCCTTTTATCTGGTAAAATAACGGTAACTGAACTGGAACATGTTCTATTCACCTGTCGTGTAGATTACAAATTTAACGACGAAATTCGTTGCACGTACTCAGTAATAGAGTTTGTTTCATATACGGCACCCAGTCTATCATTACTCTTACCTACCGCAGTCGAGTAAACGGGGCACTCATCACGTACCCCAGAAAACTTCTAGTTCAAACGACCTGTTGTGTTGCGTTACATTAACATTCATTTGTGCATTCACTGAAATTATGTATTTTCTATCGGTGGAGAGTGTTACACCTTTCAGTTTATCTGCAGAAGGCACTTTTCGAAGCAAATCGAGAAGAGGCAACACCTACTAGTAGAACACACTTCTAGCAGGTGCTGGGAGAGGACACCTGCATCATGTGCCTTAGAATGGTGAATTAATGTCGGAGCAAATGGGTAGAAACCTGCCAAGAGAAAGGGTTTAGGGTGGGTAACCTTTCAATCATAGAGGGTTAATACCTGTGTTGACAGGTAGACCGCAGGCTGCACACATTTCATACAGATGATTTTGGGAGGGGAAAGGGATAAAGCGATTTATGTTTCCTTATAAAAACTCTATTCACAACATATAAAGATTCAATAAGACATATTTCGAACGAAACCTTATTTTAACAGCTCGAGAAAAGGAATATCTAAAACAATGCACACATTATTTTTTTAAACCTTTGAATGTCTTTTTAAAATAAAATATAATTTACAATTTATATCAGTTTCAATCATTGTCTTTATTCTTTCCAACAGTCTAATCATGCGGAACAAGCTACATTTAATGATAAGTGTGGTTTGGCTTTGAGAGCTCAGGTCTACTTTTTTTGCAACAGGATGGCCAATGAGACCGGGACCTACAGTTTAAAGCCGATTCCGAACGGCTACGAACATCCATGCCAATGTGAGATTCGAACCCAAGAACGCCGGCACCGAAGGCCAGCACCCTAACCAATCGGCCATCGTTTGGCTAATGATAAGTGTGCATTTATGTATACTTATCATTAAATGTAGCTTATTCCGCACACTTAACATTAAAGGATTTGTTAAATTAATATTTCTTTTCAATGTATTATTTTCGCATACAAGGACAAAACAAAATTGTGTATGGTAAAAATACAGGCAAGTGGCTGTAGACTGCTTACCGACTGCTACCTTTGAGTATTTTTGTAGATGAAAAATATTCTCATGCCACATGGGGGAAAAGACTCCGCATTATGTGTCCCGGAGTGGGAAAGAATCGATGTCTAAACAAACGGGTAGACATGTCTGGAATATTATTCTTATTTTTTAAATAGTATTTTACATTATTTTGTTTCCCTTTTTTAAAACTAGAATCAGTGGTGAAATATATGCACAAAGGATCTACATACATCCAACAAGACTTAAATGATTCGAACCAAATCAAATATTTACACACATCCAACAAGATCTAAATGATTCTAACCAAGTCAAATATCTACACAGATTCAACAAGACCTAAATGATTCTAACCAAATCAAATATTTACACACATCCAACAAGACCTAAATGATTCTAACCAAATCAAATATCTACACACATCCAACAAGACCTAAATGATTCTAACCAAATCAAATATCTACACACATCCAACAAGACCTAAATGATTCTAACCAAATCAGATATCTACACACATCCAACAAGACCTAAATGATTCTAACCAAATCAAATATTTACACACATCCAACAAGACCTAAATGATTCTAACCAAATCAAATATTTACACACATCCAACAAGACCTAAATGATTCTAACCAAATCAAATATCTCGACTCGGATACCAAGCGATATTTTTTAAGGCCTGTCGTCACAGAAATTAAGTCGGTTTGTAAAGCAAACACAAAGAATTGACGATTAAAAAAAAGAAATTCTAGAATGCCTTTGAGCGACAGGGCAAGTAGGATTATATACCCCAATTTTCGCCTTTCCGGGAAGAGAGAAAGTTCGCACACATTCATTCTTTGTCTTCTCCCTCCCTCCAAGTCATCTGCTTTCCTAAACGGGTCCCAGATGTACATGCATGCGTAGTGTGTGTGTGCGTGTATCAATCGCTTATGGTGGCTTTGCGCATATATACCAGTTTTTCCACATTAAGAAGGTGTTCGGGCCCTCTCGGTTCCATCGACCCGTTCAGTGAACCATTCGTGTTTCCTCATTCTGCTCGTGAGAATTCGGTTGTTTTTATTTGCATTTTCCCCCTTTTTCGATCTGGAGATGGAAAACCGCGTTCAGAGAAAGGTGTCGGTGAGGGAGTGGAGATTGACAGGTGAGGTTCACAGTGAATGTCTCTGTTGTTCTGTTTGACATTTTCAACTGTGAATGGCTAGAGCAACGACTGGTATTTCGGGTAGTATGTGTGTCTATGTAAGATGTAATGATCGTCATGGGATGTAATACAATACCGCCACTGGGATGAAGTCCTGACCTGTGGTGGCAGATATAGAGGGGATTATATCTAGTGCTGATATTCATATTTTTATTATTAGAGCCAAAATCACTTTACATTTTGTCTAACTCACATTAGAGCCCACAGTGGAGTGCAGTTAGCTCTTAATTTAAGCAAGCAGTTACAATTAAGAACCAGAAGCAATCTATATAGTCAGAGATGAGGTGTAATACAATACCTTCACTGGGATGTGGTCCTGACCTGTGGTGGCAGATATAGAGAGGATTATAACTAGTGCTGATATTCATATTTTTATTATTAGAGCCAAAATCACTTTACATTTTGTCTAACTCACATTAGAGCCCACAGTGGAGTGCAGTTAGCTCTTAATTTAAGCAAGCAGTTACAATTAAGAACCAGAAGCAATCTATATAGTCAGAGATGAGGTGTAATACAATACCTTCACTGGGATGTGGTCCTGACCTGTGGTGGCAGATATAGAGGGGATTATAACTAGTGCTGATATTCATATTTTTATTATTAGAGCAGAAATCACTTTACATTTAGTCTAACTCACATTAGTTCCCACAGTGGTGTGCATTTAGCTCTTAATTTAAGCAAGCAGTTACAATTAAGAACCAGAAGCAATGTATATAGCCACAGAGATGCAAGAGGTACATACCGCCTATGAGCTGGACGCAATTTGATAACAACTTATTTACCAGGTCGTCAAGAAGTTCTGTTTGAGGCACTGCTGTATATTTTCACCCTTTTTCCTATTGTCACCATGGACTTTCTACCTTCGTGAAAGGGTATGACATCTTAATATTGATGGGAAAAATATATATTATCCTATCTGGGGTAGGATTTTTTACGATTTCTGTAGCGTTAAACATGTTTAAGTGTAGAAATATTACTATCACTGTAGTGTTAAACCTAAAGGGGAGATGAGGTTTATTACAGAATATCTCAACAAACGCTAGTCTTTGCATTGTTCGCCGAGAAATTTTACTTTTTAAATTTAGAATAGGGGGTAATTCTAAGTTTGATTTCATAGTACATGGTTTTTTAATCCTGTTAGCAACAATGTATCAACCTTAACAGGTTGAATCAACCTTAAACAGGTGGTTCTAATTAGTTCTCGTGTCTTTTTCCCAACTTGCACAAAATTGTTCAGATGAGCCAGAAATAAACAGTAATTTTAGGACACATTAGATTCCGTTTTACTTGTATGTCAAGGGGTTAAAAACATGGACATGCCTTAATGCTAATAAAAAATACTTAAAAAAAAAAGGATATGACTGTAGATTTTAAATGCACTCCATTAAAAGCAGGACGTGACATAATAAATGTATTCTTCAGTTTATGAATGGTTAGTTGCATGGCTCAATTTGTAGAAGAGGTATATTACTCGACTATTGGTAAATTGCACGAATAATTTTTTATTAGAGCAATTTCATTTACATTTACAGCGAAATTGAAAGCAATAAGACTTTTTAAATGAAAACTAATATAGTAAGAATGTTTGAAGCAATATAAATTCCTTGAGCACAACACTGGAAGGTTATCACTTCTATAAAATCCAATCTCCGATTCTTTAAAATGCTATTTACGAAATATATAAAAAATGCATAAAAACTAAACAAAGGTATTTAAAACGGATAATGAGGGGTATTTGCATTACTTATGAATATTAGATCTAAAATTGTACTGATTTAAGCTATTACTAGTTAATAGAACGTGTTCTTATTTAGCATGTACTGATAACAAAGCTATTTCAAACCAACCGTCTAATAGAACAATTTTGAATTAGGTGTGGATTCACGTGCAATTTACAGTCTCCTAACAATTCAGGTAATTGCATAAAGTGTTGCCACACTACACTACTGGAAACATCGCATGCTAAAAATGCAAAATAAAAAGAGAGAAGTAATCATAAAGCGAAAAAGACCCAATGCAAACAATGGCTTATTAATAGTAATAAATTAGTAGTAGTCTGAAGGACCACCTATGATGTGGTGATAAAAAGAATTTTATTTTATTTAATTCCCTGAGCACAATATTGAAAGGTTAGCACTTCTATAAAATCCAATCTCCGATTCTTTAAAATTTTATTTACAAAGTATATAAAAAATGCATAAAAAACTAAACAAAGGTATTCAAAACGGATAATGGGGGGAGCACTTGCGTTACTTATGAATATTAGATTTAATCTATTACTAGTTAACAGAACCTGTTCTTATTTAGCATGTACTGATAACAAAGCTATTTCAAACCCACCGTGTAACAGAACAATTTTGAATTAGGTGTGGATTTACAGCCTCCTAAGAATTCAGGTAATTGCATAAGTGTTGCACACTACACTACTGGAAACATCGCACGCTAAAAAGGTAAAAAGAGAGAGAGAGACAAGTAATAATAAAGCGAAAAAGACCCAATGCAAACAATAGCGTATTAGTAGTAATAAATTAGTAGTAGTCTGAAGGACCACCTATGATGTGGTGATAAAAAGAATTTTATTTTTTGAAAAACAAAAACAAAATAAAGCAGATCCAACAATAGAATTACTACGAGGAAGAAGCGTTTGTCTGTTTTCTCCTTAATGAATGCATAATAACGCAATCATCCATTTATAAAAAGTCTTTACACACGCATTGTGAAACGTCATAAATCGCTTTTTCGAACCTTATGCTTCATTCAGCATGGGTTATTGGAGATTGTGTTCAGACCCATTTATTCCCCGGAGGGTCAGATTCTTCAGAATATCAAAGCCGTTTTCTAATCTCATGCGGATTTAATGGGCTTACTGTGAATTGGATCACTTTCGAATGTCGTGCAACCGGTATTACGTGAATCGGACTGCAAGGTGGGTAACGGTATTAGGAGATCAGAGGGAATTTGTGGAGTTATTTAACAGAGTATTGATGTTTTGGTATCAGGAAATAGAGGTTAAAATCTTAAAAAGTCTTAAGACCGTAATTTCCGATGTCTTTTTTCTTTTTGTTTTGTGAAATTTAATTTAATATGTTTTTAAAATGTAGTTTTGTGGATATCTTTTAATATCGTTTTAACCCCTTCCGGTAAAATGACGAGTCTAGCTCGTCATTAGTTTTTTATTCCATACCGCACAATGACGAGCTACACTCGTCATGCGATTAAAGTTATTGTTAAATATGATAATTAATTTAGTTTAAAATTTCTAGTGTACTGAATTTGGCAACACTTTTATCACTTGTGAAAATCACAAGTCACTATTGCATATTGTTTACTTGGAACAAGTCATTGCCAAATTAATGAGTCAGAATAAAAGAAAACCTACTAAGAAATGCCGTGTGTGTTACAAGAATCAAATTAAAAGTGAGACTACTTGGCGGTGTAAACAATTAAGAATTCCTTTGCACTTTGTTTTGAAAAGTACCACTAGCTTGAAGACTATTATCTGTATACCTTATTAATGTTTTGCTTTGATATTTTCTTAATTTTACTGTTTCTGATATTATTTAACACTATGTAAAAAGTGGATTTAATTAAGAATATGTAAGAATTGTAAAATGAAACAAGTTTTTTAAATAAAAATTAAATGGTTATTTCATGCACAGTTTTTCATTATTAAATCATACCGGAAGGGGTTAATTACGAAATTTATGAGGCAATGGAATGTTTTTTAAAAAATATTATAATGCATTGTTTTCAACTTGATAATGGCGTTACCGTATTTATTCATTTAATCTTAAGACTACATGAGTTAGAGTTCTTTTAACATGTCGATCATAATTGATTATATTATGAATGAAATACATATATGTATGCATATAAATAACAGATGTGTTAATTATTTACTCATATATAACGCAAACTGCTTTTTCCCTTCCTCTCTCTCTCATTCTCTTCTCTCTCTCTCTCTTTTTTTTAATTCAGGGCAAAAATTTAAAATCATGAAATTACTTTAATCAATCAATATATACATGATTGGTTTTTTGGTTGAGACTACTGTTTACTTGTTCCTGCGCGAGGGCTAATGAGACCGGGACAGAGTATTCATGGTATTCGAACCCACGAACCCAATGTACCGATGACTAAAGACAGGTATTTATATTTAACTTTTACTACTCTTAGGGTGCAGTCTTACCTAAATCAATGGTACGGGTTTAAAGCTTTTGGTATGCATACGACTGTTCCTTTATTTTATAAAATTTTGATATCTACAGAGCTTGATGAGGGATTATTTACATGAGTTTATATTAATTTATAAAGGACAATAAAAGAAATGATATATTTGTATTCAGACAAGGGTTATGGCGATTTTCTCCTTGGGAATTTTCTACTGAACTTGTCGAACTGATCTGCAAGGTGCGTTTATATATATATATATATATATATATATATATATATATATATATATTATATATATATATTTATATATATGTATATTATATATATGTATATGTATGTTATATATATATATGTATATGTATGTTATATATATATATATATATATGTAAGGAAAATTCTCAGGGGTTTCAAAACTTAAATCAAGGGTAAAAATTCCCGCGTCATTTTCCATTCCCCTTTTTAACCCCTAACCTAAATTGACCACTGGAGCTACAGGTTACGCCCTCAGAGAAGGGGCCTGGCCAATTATAAACCTACATGGCCCTAGCGGACAATTTAGGAAATTTCCAAATAAAAAGGAGATACACGCTAGCGGAGACAGATTTTTCTAGATATATTTTCCCACACATGTTGACCCAGGACTTGTCTTGTACATAGAATGCTAGCTGACCCTTCAGTTTGTCCCTATGATGAAGTGGGAACCCGTCCTTCAAAGTTATCTTAATAAAGGTCTTTAGCTGAAACGGTATCATTTTTATGGCCATGACTGCAACCCCCCATCGAGAAGTCAGTCTCATTACACACACACACACACACACACACACACACACACATATATATATATATATATATATATATATATATATATATATATATATATATTAACAAATTATTTTTTTCTAGTCATAATTATTATGTAGCCCTTATTGTTTTTACTTGCCCGGGATACTGGGCAAAGAGAAAGCTAATCCACGAACAGTAATAAAAATGCAGTCGGCCGACATTGAAGAGAACCGCACAAGTCTAATTATATCTTTATTTCAGAGCTGCTAAGACGAACATCTTTACTAGTCAACGACAGACAAGAGAAAGACACAAAAGTCAATCTGCTAGAACAGAGGTGCACCCAAGAGCGAAGAGAGAAAGAATTTTCCCACTTACTGAACGAATTTAAGCGTAAGATCAGAAAAAACACGGAGCTATTTACCGGCGACAGCTGGGAAACGTGTTGAATAGACAGAAAATGTACATCTATAGGATAGAAAGCTTGGGAAATGGATAGAAAGAATTTTAGTTCGAGAACGCTTCTTTGATCAAGACATTTAGAGGTTGGGAAAAAGATTTTAAGGAATTAGAATAGGAGATAGGAGGTTTTTAAGGAAATATTAAAGTTAAATAATTTTGATATATTACATATATACACACACACACACACACACATATATATTTTATACTCTATTAATTTTTTTATTCATATAGTATTTCCATATATATCATAAAACATAAAAATGATTTTTAAGGTGATAACCAAGCGATGAGGAAAGGTTTTTGTCTCAGAAACTTTTTAAAGATAATTTTTAAGACCATAGCTTTTTCATAATTATTATAAAGACCGTAAGATATTCATACTTAAACAACATCATATAATAAGTTAAGCAATAAAAGCAACGATATATTAGTGTTTAGACAAAATTTATGGCGGTGGTCCCCTCAGAAATTTTGTTCGGTTCGAAAGGTTTCGAAACGGGAGAAACCAAGCCCTTTTCCCGCTATGTGGACCTAATCCAAGAACGGCTATCTTAACGATCTCTTCGAGTAACGAGGACATTTAACTGGAAAATTGTGAAACGGGGAATGCACTGCACTTGTCGAACTGATCTGCCACGTGCGTGTTTTAAAACCATTGTTCGGTTTTTTTCTTCTTTCCTTTTCTTCTGCAGGTCTGTCGGAGGTGAATGACACACATAATTTTTCGTACATAGATGATGCCGTAACGTCTACTTGTCTCAAGGCCACCGAGAAAGCTTATTTTTTGCTACCTTCGAGAGACAATAGTTACGCACTCGCGACTGATGAATTCTTTGCCTTGAAACTGACTTTTGGTTGCGTTTTTTTTTTTCTTTTTAATTAAAAGCTCGTTTTACCGGAATATTTAGTTATATTTCAAACCAGAAACTGAGCGAAACGTATAATGAAGAAGTGAAATGCGTCTATAATACGGCATGTTGAAGCTGTTTATTAACGTATTTCGTCGTTTACTGCATATACCCTGTTTTTAGCTGAAAAAAAATGTGAAAAATTATATTTCATGTGTAAAACGCACTTAAAATTCACGATATGAGCTATTTTCCAGATTGTTAAACAATTGCTATGTGGACTTAATGATTAGGTTTGGTTTGGTTTGGTTTGGTTTGGTTTGGAGTGCTACGGTCTACTTTTTGCAACACGAGGGTTAATGAGACCGAGATCTACAGCTTAAAGCCGATTCCGAACGGCTACAAACATCCATGCCACTGCGGGATTCCAACCCACGAACTCCTGTACCGAAGGCCAGCACCGTAACCAATCGGCCATCTTTCGGTAACTCAATGATTAGGTGTCACCACTCTTTCAATGGGGCGAATGCTGCTTTGGTACCAGAAATCGTGGGTTCGAATTCCGCTGATGGCATGAATGTCCGCAGCCGTTTGGAATCGAATTTAAGCAGGAGGCACCGCTTTCATCACCCACCGTGTTGCAACACAGTACACCGTGGAGTTCTAAAATAAACCAAAGCTCGTTTAGTATTATTCTAAAAACTGACTCAACCCCTTAACTGCAGCGAGCGTATATATATATATATATATATATATATATATATATATATATATATATATATATATATATATATATACATATATACGCTTTATGTTTTGATGCATTAACTGTCCCGTAATGCGTATGTGTATATATTGTATATGTTAAATGTTGTATAAGTGAGAGTCTTTAGTGACAATTGGGAAAGTACTAAGAAACGTATTGCAGGAAGACTTATATATACGCCAAAAACAATTAAAGCATTGACTACGCAAGACGTATATATACGCCCGCAGCAGTAAAGGGTCCTATGAAATAAAATGAAGTCCTATTTTGTCTTAGGTTTGGTTTGGTTTGGTTTGGATCGCTACGATCTACTGTTTTGTACACGAGGGCTAATGAGACGGGGACCTACTGCTTAAATCCGATTCCGAACAGCTGCGAACATACATACCGTAGTAGGATTCGAACCCACGAACTCCGGTACCGACGATCACCGCCCTAACCAATCGGCCAGCGTTCGGCCCTATCTTGTCTTAAGTCGATAGGGGAAGGGGTTGACTACAATAAGAGAACTATAGGGATTGAAAAATTAGATTCCGTATATCACCCCCTTTTGTAGGCAGTGTATACAAGAATTGTATTTTCTTTATTTCTCTTCATTACGAAATAATTTCTTTATTCCTCTTCCTTATGTAAACACGGAGAGTGTTGTGATAACATGCCAGTAAAATCGAGACGAAATCTGGTTGTATTTAGCATTTAAGGTAAAAGTAGTGCAATATACAGCAGAATAATGGAAGCCGTGCTTCAAGTAAAAAGTTTGGCTTTCAAAGATAATATTTTTTGCTTGCAATTTTATATAGAAGAAGTAATGAAATGTAAAAAGGATTATGGAAAGTAATGAAATGTAAAAACAATTAATTTAGATTCACTTGTAAAATACTCATCGCTCCTTTTTTAAAAATCTTTTTCCATTATCCCGGTTAGTAACTAGCTTTCTTTCGGGTATTGCAAAACCATCAAAGGTTAAACTCCGAAACCTCTCAAAGGAATTCCAGAATCCTCCAGATGAAATAAAACAGTTGAAATATTGTTAATAACAGAAATGTCGTTGTTGTTGCCCAGGGACCCTAAATTAGGGGAAAGTCATACGTGGAAACAGAACTTTGAATTTAAATCCCGGTAGAGACGCCATTTATTTTAAATCCGTTTCCAAACCGCAGCAGAGATGTTCAAAGTCTTCTTCTTGTGTTGGAGAAACAGAAGAGTAAATGACGTTGGAAGATGTCTTGGGAGATTTGGTTATGAACTGCGTTGGGAGAGAATAAAACTCGGATTTGACATGAGTGAATGCAAATTCAGTCGAGAAAACGCAATCTCAGCAAATCTCTATATTTATAAAAGGGGAGGGGGAGTTATGTATGCATATGTATAAATGTATCAGGGTTGGTTGATTTATATCTTTGATTTATCTTTGGAAATTTTTACACATAAATAAAAGCACCAGCTTATTCATATATTCCCTTGTTTTTCGTTAGCTACAATTTATGATTGGAATTATTTATTTCTAATAAAGAGGAAATCGGATAGAAATGGAATGAATAAAATAACCCTAATAATAATCTTTATATATAAAATTCTTCTATCCGTCTGTTTGTAATAGAACTCCTCCTAAACGACTGAACTGATTTTGATTGAATTTTGTGTACTTAATTAAGTTGATTCAAGAATGGTTTAGATTCACAATTTGATCCGATAAAAATGTTTTTTTTTAATTAAAAATCTACATTTGCGTGCTTATTGAGATTATTATAATGTCTCTTGAAACCCTTCACTGCCAACGTATCTATGACACACTGGTCAGAGCAACGGGCTTCACTACGAGAGGTTCCAGGCTCGAATCCCCGTACAGGTGATTCGGCAATTTTAATTTAATCTAATAACGCTTATGTTTATGTTTGTTCTAGATACGCTCACACGCAATTGATAAGTCGAGTTGTGATGATTATAAGCGTGGGGGCGTCAAGTACTTTTATAAGAATTTTTTTCCTTACTTTTCCATCAAAACGGTCCTATTTATAATTTATTTAAAAGCATTTTACAATTTTTGGATTTACAGCGTTAAATCAGGACAACGTCTATCGGTTCGTCTTGTAACAATATAAAACTTTTTGTTGAAATTGTCAGTGATCGACTATTTATTAGTAGCATAGTACATAAAGTAAACTCATAACGATATTGGTATTAAAAATATAGAGCAGAGTTATTCAACCTTTTAGATTGATGGGGAATCGTTTGAGCATTCCGTTTTCTTGAAGTAACCTCTTGGCTAAAAAGCAGAAAAAATTGGATATCAAAACTTTACACAAATTTGTAAAATTCTTATTGCATTTTTTTTCATAACAATGCAAACATCTTTGCAAGATATTAATGGTATGGTAGCTAAAGGTTTTATTTTTTTCAATCTTTTAGAATTATGGGGAATCGTTTGAGCTCTCTGTTTTCTTAAGAAACCTCTTGACCAAAAAGCAGAAAAAAATAGGATGTCAAAACTTTACCCTACACAAATTTGCAAAATTATTATTGCATTTTTTCCATAACAATGCAAACATCTTTGCAAGATGTTAATGGTTCGGTAGCTGAAGGTTTTATATTTTTTCAATCTTTTAGGATGATGGGGAATTGATGTTTGAGCTCTCTAAGCAGAAACAAAAAAAAAAAAAAAAAAAAAAAAAAAACTTTACACAAATTTTCAAATTTATTTTTTTATGCAATCTAGCATTTTTAGCACATTTTTGGATTTTTTATTGGTAGCTAAGGTTGTATTTTTTTTCTTTTTAGAATGATGGGGAATCGTTGAGCTCTGTTTTCTTAAGAAACCTCTTGACCAAAAAGCAGAAAAAAATAGGATGTCAAAACTTTACCCTACACAAATTTGCAAAATTATTATTGCATTTTTTTCAAAATCTTTTTTATTAAAATTATGGTATACAAATAATGGTATTTTTTTTATTTTATTTGATTTACAAACATAAGCAGCATTATTATTAGTAAATACCAATTATAACAATAGAAAAGAAAAATTATTTTAATATCTTTTTTGTGTATTTTTTTATTGTAATTTTTTCATCTAAATATTTATCTTTACATAAAACTAATGTAAAAATTTATTTTTTTTTTGATTGTTAATTTTAGATAATTAGATATTTTTATTCTTGATTAAAGAATATATTTATTTTAGATGTATATTATAAATCTATTTTCAACTTTGCGATTTTTATATAAAAAAGAGAAGATGGCTATATTTCTTCTAAAGTACAATCAAAACTAAAGATAATTTCAAAAGAGACAGATACTTTAATCGTTCTTAAATAGTCATTTTACTTGAACTCAATAGGAACTTTTAAAAAAATTACAATTTTTTAACTCATTAATATTAAAATTTATTTATACTTTAAAATTTTATAAAAAATAAACTAAATCTTTGAGCGGCAAGTGCTATGGCAAAGATTTAACTTTTACTGCCGAAATTAAAAGAAATCAACATTATATATTTATATAAAATTTAAGTCTTAAATTATAATATTTTTATAATTTTATCAAAATATTATATTTGCTATTATTATAAGGTATGTTTTGCTTTTAAAGAAAGTTTTTCACTTTGAACAAAGTAATTTCAGAATAGACAGAGAGAAAGCATTTCCTTAAATCAGTACATATAACTCAGTATAAGGAATTTTAAAATGGAATTTTAAAAATTATATTTAATTTTCATTCATCTCATTAACGTATTTAAACTTTAGATTGTATTTATTTTAGAAAAATTTTTCTTAAAAATATTAAAAATTTTTTTTTCGATTGGGAAAAAGTTTGTCCATACTAAATGTTGCGGAACCTTTGTCAAAGCTCCAGGGAGCTCGGGTTGAAGACCACTGATATAGAGAGAAAACTTCGAAAAAAGAATTGTCTTAATATTTTATTCGGAAAAATTTCCTGCATCACAAAAAGAAAGAAAAGCAAAAATTTTGCTTGAATCTGCAATTTAGTAAAGTATTAATTTGCAAATATTCTACCTGATATCTTATGCCTGAATTGTTTAAATTATTACCTGACAAAAAACTTAATATACTGCTTAGATAAAATTGAAATATAAAAGATCCCTCGCCTTCTGCTGCCACACACAATAAGAAAAACGATCCCATTTTATTAATCATGCTTAAGTACTTTTTAGCTCTCTTATCTCGCTTGCACTATTTTTAAACAAATGGACAAGCGGACAAATAAACTCTCATCTCTTCTCCCACTTAAAGCTTCCTTCCAGTCTGCTGCATCCACAAAGCTTTTAAACGTAGATAAGCGTTAAGACAGAGAAACAAAAGGAGAAATAATAAAAACCTTCACCCTGCTCCAAAAAACAAAAAACCCACTTCCAACAACAAAACAAACAAAAATGAAAACAAGATCATCTTTAATATAGAGAGAAATCCGGAATGAATATCCGTTAAGGCGAGCGCCCCCTAGCGGCGTTCTCAGGTGCCTGACCTCCGATGTCACTGACCTTGAATGGCAAAGTTTGATTCTGTACGCAATCTTTTCGCCCAGAGGGGACTGACTCCCTCCGAGAGAGCATCTTTACCGAATCTCGGAGCAGCACTTCTAGCTCATTAGCATCGGCCATTTTGGCTGTCGTTTATTGTTCCCTTTTCGGGTGGAAAAGGCTTGATTGGTTAGTTTCTGCGGGCAGAGAAAGTTGCACTAAACGATTCCTTTCTATTATTATTTAGGGGTAGAGATGTAAAAAACCTGAAATTTTGAAGAGGTGAGAATAGACCCGGGAATTTTGGGAAATAAACCGGAATTTTTGGAACTTTGGGAAGAAATCATTTTAACAATGTTTACATTTATTTTTCAACAGTGGCTATTGAAGAACTAGCTTATTACTTCTAACAGATTTTTTTTTTTACTTTTGGCAATACACACACACACACACACACACACACACACATATATATATATATATATATATATGTGTGTGTGTGCGTGTGTACGAAAAATTCTCAGGGGTTTTCAAAACTTAAATCAAGGGTAAAAATTCCCGCGTCATTTTCCATTCCTCTTTTTAACCCCTAACCTAAATTGACCACTGGGGCTACAGGTTACGCCCTCAGAGAAGGGGCCTGGCCAATTATAAACCTACATGGCCCTAGCGGACAATTTAGGAAATTTCTAAATAAAAAGGAGATGCACGCTAGCGGAGACAGATTTTTCTAGAGATATTTTCCCACACATGTTGACCCAGGTGTTACGTGTCTTGTACATAGAACTACATGCTTGCTGACCCTTCAGTTTGTCCTGTCCCTATGATGAAGTGGGAACCCGTCCTTCAACGTTATCTTAATAAAGGTCTTTAGCTGAAATGGTATCATTTTTATGGCCATGACTGCAACCACACATAGAGAAGTCCGTCTCATTACATATATGCACACGTACACACACTCACACACACACACACACCTATATATATATATATACATGTTATTGAATATATATATATATATATATATATATATATATATATATATATATTCAAGAAATAATAGCAATAAGCATTTAAATGATTTTATAGTAGTACTTACGTAATTAATTACCCTGTTAGTCTTATCAAACGCATAACTAGTTGTTTCAATTTTAATTGCTAATATAATAATTATATACATTATTTATTATGTAAATCTCTTTATGTTAAACTTCTCCCTCTCCTTTTATAATATAAAAATAAATATCATTAAATTTAAAATAATAGTTTATTATCTTTTGTAATGCATATATCATTTAAAGGTGTAATCAAATGACAATGTTGCATTTTGTGTCCAATTACTACACACTCACACATTACATATATATACAGAGAGAGAGAGAGAGATGTTACCCAAGAAAAATAATGATATATGGGTTTTGTGACACTACAGATTATTGCCTAATATTTATGTAATAATAAAAATATTGGATATTTCTTAAAGGAAAAATATACTCATACTTTTATGCTAAACGTGATACCTTGCCAAATATAGTTAGTCAATCCCAATTATTCAATTTTTTGGCTGTTTGGCTTCCTTACATGTTTATTCCTTACAGTTGCCAGTTAACTATAAATATCAAATCATTTATGAAATGTAAAAATTGTCTTGGGCGATTAGGATAAAAGTAAACAAAATACTTCAAAATTCCCCTGTTTTGGAAATTTTCAAAATTCCCTTCCCCAAAAACCCGGTTTTCTTCACTACTCACAACTCTATTTAGGAGGGATCCTTATTTATTTATTTTTTACCCTACCCCTTTACCCCTTTCCTGATTTCGATGTTTTATTGCAGGGGTATTAATATTTTACACTTTGGAGAATTCTTTGAGCTTATCTTTTTCTTGAAGGAACCTCTTGATCAAAGGACATAAAAAAATAAGATATCAAAGCTCTATCCTGCACAATTTTACAAAATTATTCTTGCATCTTTATATTATCACTATACAAATGTTTTAATGAGGTATTGCAAAAAAAAAAAAAGGAACCTCTTGATCAAAGAGCAAAAAATAAGATATTAAAGTTATATCTTACTCAAATTATGAAAATTATTATTAATTTTTAATTTACTCCAATACAAACATTTTAATAAGGTATTGAAAATTCTGGAAAGAAGTGGAGGGTAGTTGACTTCAATGTAGTCAGAGATTCTTTGGTTTGGTTTGGAGTGCTACGGTGTACTGCTTTGTTCACGAGTGCCAATGAAGATGGGACCTATTGCTTAAAGCCGATTTCAAATGGCTAAGAACATCTATGTCGGAAGCGGAATTCGAACCCTCGAACTCCATGAATTCTAATATTCGGCCATCGTTCTGCTGAAATTGTTTGTGACTGACGATTGTAAGTTTTCGTGAAGCAAAGATGTGCTTGCAAGCTGTATAAATGTGTAAATAATATAAATAAAAATAAGACTCTTTCATATTTAAAAAAAAATTTCTTTGAGATCATAGTCATCATGGAGTCTTATAAGTAACACTACTCGACCGTCACCAAAATATTTAATTCTCTAGAGCTGTGACGTCACAATGGATACTAATATAAGACGTAATTCATCTCGATTAATGTATTTGAACTACGTGACTTTTACGAAATTTAATATTTTATTTTACCAATAAAATATTTATTTGTATTTATTTTTTTATTACAAGCAAACTGCTTTTAAGAATTCAATCTTAAATAAAAATTAATATTTTACTAAAATTTTGAAGATTTGACTAAGCAAATATTGATTGTTTGCTGAACCCCTGTCAAAGTTCAGGGAATTAGGCTCCAAAGTCCTCTGGTTTACTGAAAATGCAGCATAACTGTAATTTTTAAAATTTCCCTTTAACTTAAACATTAAACATTTAATCCTCGAATAAGTTACTTTATATTTACTTTTGCATAACACGCACTTTTCATTCACAAATTTACGGCAAAAACTCGAGGTGCGTGTTATGTAGGAATAATTTTTATCGCTGCCTGTATTTACCCTACATATTATGATTAAATGTGTCCAATGAAAAAAAAATTGAAGGTAAAAGTCTTACTCAATATAAGAATTGATGTACCTAAATTTCATTTCTATTGCGCTTATTTTATACAATATTTCTATGTTAATTTCGATGAGCAAATTTCCATTTTGAATGACGGTTTCTATTTTTTGTTGCATTCTGCACTACTTGCAACTTTAATTGCATTATAACTAGATCTTTTCTTTATCTTACTCACATGTTGTTCTCAAACATTCTTTTCTTATAAAGCGGAATTAAAAAAAAAAAATGCAATCCCTCCTTAAACACAGCCTAAACGAGGAGGGACTGATGTGGGAAGTCTTCAATATCCCCACGGTTGTAACTAGGACTTGGCAAAGGTGGAATTTGCCACTGGCGCATGAGCCATAGGGGCACCTCCCAGTGAGTAAAACAGGGTCCGAAAGAGGACGATCCTCCTAGAGTAGAAATAAGGAAGAGCTGAAAAATAGTTTTTTTTATTATAAAATCCAGTGTTTCTAGAAATTATTTTATGAATTTTCTATTTTTTTTTAAATGCTTCTAGGCACTAAACTTGTTATAGATTCTTACAAAATGTTTACCAAACAACCCTAATATGTCTTAATATAAATACGGATTTTCGTTTTAAATTTGAAACTTACTAATGTCATTAAAACTAAATTTAAATTTAAAAATTCGCCAATTTTTGTGAAATTTCAATGTTTAAATATGACATATTCTCCTCAAATAAACTATTCAGTTTATCGGAAAAATAATGCCCCTAGAGTGTTCAAAAATATTTTCGAATATTAATATGGTAAAAATAAAAATAATTAAAATTAATATACATGGTACATTTTAAGAAATAACAAATATTTTGTGAGTTCATTCGGAATACAATCAAACCTGTCTATCTCGAAACCTGCTTATCTCGAAAACCTGTCTAGGTCGAATTTTTTCAATTTCCCTACATTTTCAATAAAAATTTAATGTATTTTCCAAACCCATCTCAAATTATTTTTCCCCAAACCTGTCTATATTGAATTATTGTAAGAAACACAACATTCCAGTTTAGAGCTTTATTGCGTTGACAACCTCACAAGTTCCCATTTCCACTTCTAGTTTTCTCTCTCGGAGGGGTTATTTGGTCAGGGACTGGGTGGGTATTGTACTAAAAATGCACAGTCGGAGAACAACATCTGAAAGAAACCGAAGAGCAACCGGCCGAGGAAACTGATGAAACCCCGAAGGAATGGATAATTATCAGAGTGAAACTGAATACTGACACTTTATTTAAATATTTTATTGAAGTAGATGAATCAGTGGTAACGAACGGTATTAACTGATTCCGAAATTTTTGAAAACGTTCGGGGAACTTTTGATGATGAAGAGCATCATGACAAAGAGGACAACATCGATGTAGAAAGAGTTGTTAAAGTAGAAAAAGTCATTGAAACCCCAAGAATTTTTCTTGAATCCCAAGAAAATATTGATCAGGATTGTTTCGCCACTGTGTCAAAATTACAAAAAATTGTTCAGTCTAAAAAAGTTTTGCATCAAAAACTCTTAACGCATTACTTTCTGTAAGGTATGTAAATAAGACTAAAAGTACTTCAAATTTTCAATCTTTTGTATTGTGTAAAGAAATTTTCTTAGTCTATTTTCATAAAACCTGTGTATCTCGAATCCTGTTTATCTCGAATTTTTTTTTTACTCCCAAGAGATTCGACATATACAGGTTTGACTGTATATGATATAGAAAAACAAATGTTTATATATTTTCTCACTATATTTTGTGGTAAGGGCGCTGACCAAGAGTTTTTACCACGAGCGTTTAAGGACCTAGTTACGGCCTTGAGTATCCCCTGGGTGATCTCGTAGTAACCCTTTTCCCAAGACACTAGATAGATGACCATTGACAAGCGCAGGGGACTTCATTAAGTAGGGAATCATCTTTAGAGTGACACTGAAAGAGCGATGGAGCTTGATTCATTCGTTGAACGTATCAATCGGTTTACAATTTGGAAAGTAACTTGCACATCAAGTTTTAGCAGTGTGTTATACACGAGATGTAATTTGCGAGATAGATATGAGCGTAACTAGATCTCTTTTCCATCTTACTCATACGTTGTCACAGAGCACTATTTTATTGTAGAATGAAGAGAAATAAGAGATTTGAAAAAAAAATTTTAATTTTACAACTCCTCTTCAACCTCCACTCAAAATACAGTTTCTTTTAAGTCAAAGAGTTTTTTGCTGGATGAGATCCCGCCTACCCTCCCTCATCCCTTTGGACTAACTTTCTGAGGATGTTAGTCCAAAGTGATGTGATGGTGAATGTGATGATGATGATGTGTGATGATGTGATGAGTGAATGTTCAGTTCTGTGATTAAGTGAATGTTTCAGTCTATTTAGTATGAATGTTATGTGTTTCCTTTGTGTTTTCTTTGTTAATTCAATTAGATTTTAAATATTCAATTTTTGTAAAATTTTTCCTCAAAATGTTGTTTTTGTTTATGTATCAATTTGTTGAGTTACGATCCCCTCGCCAGATTTCAAACGCTACGCTGCAAGCACGCCACGCACGCAAGCTGCAAGCACGCCAATTTCGCCAAATGTGGTTGAAGCACCAACAAGATCCATGATTAGAAACAGGAGAGTGGGCTAAGAAGAGGAGTTGAATAAAATAGAAACCCTCGTCTGACGCCATTCAAATAGGATGTGATACTACTCCTCGAATACAGTGGCGTAAGTGGCACCTGAGGATACAAAACCTTTTTGGTGCTACTCCCCCGGAAAACATATAATATAGAGACTATACTATTTGGTGCCCGCGGCATGATAGATCCCCCACCCCCCTGCCAAGATACCGTTATATATGTCCATATTCCATTCTGCATTCGTGCTTCATGCTTCGAAATCAAAAAGAGACAGTAAAATTGTAGAAAAAGATACCCTGATATTGATCGACTGAGTATACGAATGTTTTTTACTTGCGTTTTAGTGGATTTATAAATGCAAAAATATTTTATTCTAAAAATTCGCAACATCAATTTAGCGGCCCTCGATGCTGCTTCAGGGAACAGATGCCCTTATTGCCTCCCCCTTCTTGCCGGAGCGGTAAAGTCAAGACATCCCTCCTCCTTTTATAGTATTAACTAATATTAAAATTTAAAAAAAAATATTTTTAATCCCTGGATTGATTTAACTCTTTAGATTCCGAATTTATATTCTTTTATCTTATTTTGGTTAGACTTACCAGAATACGTCATTGAGAACAGAAAATAATTTAAATTAATTCTTGGTTTCCTATAACAAACACATAAACAAAATGAACGAAACATCAAAAATATTTCTAAAACAGTTTTTCCTTTTTTATCTTAAAATATTTTTTTACTTAAACGCTAAAATCTAGAGCGGTAAAGCCCTCATACTTTTATAATATTATCCAATATTAAAAATAAATATTCTTAATCCCTGAATTAATATAAAACTTTAGATTCCGAATGTCTATCCTTTTATTTTATTTTGGTTAGAGTTTCAGGAATACTTCATTTAAAACAGAAAGCAATTTTAATTAATTCTTCGTTTCATATAACCCGGTTTCCATATAATGCTGTAGGACTTAATCGCATTATAGGGGACTTGACTAGATAAGTAAATATAAACAAAATGAACGAACAATCAAAAATATTTCTGAAAAGGTTTTGTCTTTTTTATCTTAAAATATTGCTTGACGTAAACGCTAAAATTATTTTTATGTACGCTTTTGAAGACGTCCACTACTAAAAAGAGAGAAAGAGAGAGAATGAAAGAAACCTAACGTTGCATGAAATACTTTCTCTTCAACTGATCTGGAGTGATAAAGCCAAGACACCCCTCATCTTTTTATAATATAATCAAATATTAAAATTTAAAAAAATCTTCTTAATCCCTGAATTAATATAACTCTTTAGAATCCGAATTTCTATTCTTTTATCTCATAGAGTTTCCAGAATACGTCATTTAGAACATAAAGTAATTTTAATTAATTCTTGGTTTCCTATAACAAACATAGCTTCCCTATAATGCGGTAGGAATTAATCGCATTATAGGAGACTTGACTAGATAAATAAATATAAACAAAATGAACGAACGATCAAAAATATTTCTAAAACAAGTTTTGTCTTTTTTATCTTGAAATATTATTTGACGTAAACTGTAAAACCTAGAGCACTAAAGCCAAGGCACCCCTCACCCTTTTATAATATTATCCAATATCAAAATTAAAAATAAAACATCTTAATCCCTGAATTAATATAACTCTTTAGATACCGAATTTCTATTCTTTTATCTCATAGAGTTTCCAGAATACATCATTTAGAACATAAAGTAATTTAAATTAATTCTTGGTTTCCTATAACAAACACAATTTCCATGTAATGTGGTAGGAATTAATCGCAGTGTAGGACACTTGACTGGATAAGTAAATATAAACAAAATGAACGAACGATCAAAAATATTTCTAAAACAAGTTTTCTCTTTTTTATCTTAAAATATTGTTTGACGTAAACGCTAAAATTATTTTTCATATACGCTTTTGAAGACTTCCACAATCAAAGAGAAAGTGAGAGTGAGAAAGAGAGAGAGAGAACGAAAAAAAAGAAAAACGAAAGCTGTATTAAATGCTTTCTCTTCAACTGATCTGGAGCGTTAAAGCCAAGACACCCTTCATCCTTTTATAATATTAGCCAATATTAAAATAAAAAAATTTTAATCCTGAATTAATTAAACTCTTTAGATTCCGAATTTCTATTCTTTGATCTTATTTAGGTTAGAGATTCCAGTTTACGCCATATAGAACAGAAAGTAATTTAAATTGATGCTTGGTTTCCTATAACAAACACAGCTTCCATATAATGCGGTAGGAATTAATCGCAGTGTAGGACACTTGACTGGATAAGTAAATATAAACAAAATGAACGAACGATCAAAAATATTTCTAAAACAAGTTTTCTCTTTTTTATCTTAAAATATTGCATGATGCAAACGCTAAAATTACTTTTCCTATAACAAACATGGTTTCCATATAATGCGGTAGGAATTAATCGCATTATAGGAGACTTGACTGGATAAGTAAGTATAAACAAAGTGAACGACCGATCAAAAACATTTCTAAAACAAGTAATATCTTTTTTATCTTAAAATATTGCGTGACGTAAACGCTAAAATTATTTTTCATATAAGCTTCTGAAGACTTCCACTACCAAAAAGAGAGTGTGAGAGAGAGAGAACGAAAAAAAAACCTCCAACGCTCTACTAAATACTTTCTCTTCAACTGATCTGAAGCGATAAAGCCAAGACACCCCTCACCCTTTTATAATATTAGTCAATATTAAAATTAAAAAAAAATATTCTTAATCCCTGAATTAACATAACTATTTAGACACCGAATTTCTATTCTTTTATCTTATAGAGTTTCCAGAATACGTCATTTAGAACATAAAGTAATTTAAATTAATTCTGGGTTTCCTATAACAAACACAGCTTCCATATAATGCGGTAGGAATTAATCGCATTATAAGAGACTTGATTGGATAAGCAAATATAAATAAAATGAATGAAATAATATTCATAAAAAAGTTTTGTCTTTTTTATCTTAAAATATTGCTTGACATAAACGCTAAAATTATCTTTCATATACGCTTTTGAAGACTTCCACTACCAAAAAGAGAGTTGGAGCAAGAGAACGAAAAAAAAACCCAACTCTCTATTAAAAACTTTTTCTTCAACTGATCTGGAGCGTTAAAGCCAAGGCACCTCTCATCCTTTTATAATATTAATTAATATTAAAATTTAAGAAAATATTCTTAATCCCCGAATTAATATAACTCTTTAGGTACTGAATTTCTATTCTTTTATCTTATAGAGTTTTCAGAATACGTCATTTAGAACATAAAGTAGTTTAAATTTATTGGTTTCCTATAACAAACACAGCTTCCATATAATGCGGTAGGAATTAATCGCATTATAAGAGACTTGACTGGATAAGTAAATATAAACAAAATGAACAAACGAGGAAAAATATTTCTAAAAATGTTTTATCTTTTTTATCTTAAATTGCTTGACTTAAACGCTAAAACTATTTTTCATATACGCTTTTGAAGACTTCCACTACCTAAAAAGAGAACGAGAGAACGAAAAAAAGAAAAAAAACCAAGGCTGTATGAAATACTTTATCTTCAGCTGATCTGGAGCGTTAAAGCCAAGACACCTTTTATCATTTTATAATATTAGCCAATATTAAAATTTAAAAAAAATTTTAATCCCTGAATTAATTTAACTCTTTAATTTCCGAATTTCTATCCTTTTTCCTTATTTAAGTGACAGTTTCCATTAAACATCATTTAGAACAAAAAGTAATTTAAATTGATTCTTGGTTTCCTATAACAAACATGGTTTCCATATAATGCGGTAGGAATTAATCGCATTATAGGAGACTTGACTAGATAAGTAAATATAAACAAAATGAATAAACGATCAAAAATATTTCTAAAAAAGTTTTGTTTTTTTTTATCTTAAAATATTGCATGACGTAAAAGCTAAAGTTATTTTTCATATACGCTTTTGAAAACTTCCACTACGAAAAAGAGAGCGAGAGAACGGGAAAAAAAACCCAACGCTCTATTAAATACTTTCTCTTCAACTGATCTGGAGCGATAAAGCCAAGACACCCCTCACCCTTTTATAGTTGGAAATCAACAAAATGAAAACGAAGCCATATCACTTTGGCGAAATTTCCGTGGAAGAGAAATCGCCATCTCGACCTCAATTTTGGATAGTATTTAGGCGCGTCGCACAGACGGAAAATTAACTGCCCTTCTTCCCCCCTCAAAAAGAGGTTATTGCGCCGAGAGGTGCGAGAGAAAGACAGAACTACTAGAAGGGTTGGATGACCTCGCTAGCTAGATTCGATTTTCTGGAAAAGCGAATCTTTTATATCGCCATGATATTTCTTTCAACATAACTGTCGAAGAGCTTTTTTTCCCCCTCCTCCACTTCGTTGTACAAAGTAGTTTTTAAATATTTATGATGTTTTTATTGTGTTTCACTGGTTTGTTTGTGGTCTATTTTTTTCCTCATATATGACTTAATTTTATGTAATAGAATATCTTTTGAATGATAAAATATATTTAGCTTACGACATGTTTAACAGTTTAAAAAACGAATGTGATAAAAAAAATAGGTAAATAAAAACTAGTTGCATTTATAAACGAAAATTATTCTTATGGAACTAGTTTGATGAGCCTAAACTAATGAATTGCGTTCTCCTTCCGTTTAGCTATTTTTAGTAAATGCTCAAAAATTTTTGAATTAAGGATATTTTTACTTATTTTATGTCAACCTTTTTTTCGTAAATATCTTCATTTTACATAATAGAGAATAATCTGACCCCTTAAATACACTAAAATTATGATAGATTTCAGCTTTTGAGATAAAAATTTGTGCTAAAAATAAAACTAGTCGCATGTATAAATTTTTAATATTCTCATGAAATTAGTTTGACGATCGTTATTTATGAATTACGCTCTTCTTCCGTTTAGATACTGTGAGTAGGATTAGGGCGCCATCTATTGAGCAAAATTATTATCAGGCAGAATAAGAAAATCATTGTATCACTCCACCAGCAGTATTTAATGTAGGCTTTATCCCCCCCCCCTTAAATGCTAAATAATTGTTTCATTATAAACAGATCATATAAAAATGAAATTACAGGAAAATGCTGAATTTATTCGAAGATCAGTGGGATATTTAGAAATATAGAATATATATATACTTTATTTATATACGTGGAATATCTATATATATATATATATATATATATATATATATATATATATATATATATATATATATATATATATATATATATATATATATATATATATATATATATATATATATATATATATATATATATATTTACACAGAATTCCAAGAAAATATTTTTCCTAGTAACCTGATAAATGTTTGCTTTCAAAGAACAAAAATCAATTAAATATAAGTTTGATGAATAAAAGATGAAATGGAATTCGTTAGAAATGAATTTCAATAAGTTGTCTCAAATGATTTTAGAGGTTATAATATTCTCCTTATTTAGGAGAGTGACGTTTGAGATTCGAGGCTATAAAAAGCGCTAGAAATATTTTGCATAATGAATAAAATGCATCAAAGAACTTCACAGATTAAAACTATAATTCTTAGTATTGTGGAAATCGTTAAACATCAAACAAGGAGGGAAGGGGGGTTCTTTAAAAATTAAGTGATAGCTTAGAATGTTAAAATTATTATTATTACTAAGATATTATTTAAATAATTTTTATCTTGTAGTCGTTAATATTTTTTTAATGTATTTTCACATTACCTTATATAAAAAAATTAAAGGAGTAAGTTCAATATATAAAAAATGTCAATAAAAATAAAAAAATAAATATAAAAGTTGTATATTAATGAAATATACAATTTTTATAAAAAATATTATAAAAATTTCTTTTATTATTACAAAAAATTTGGATAAATTATTACACAAAAAAATCTAAGTACTAGTAAGCGGACCGAATGATGGCTAGATGGTTAGGGTGCTGGCCTTCGGAACCGAAGTACGTGGGTTCGAAACCGACTGTGGCATGGATGTTCGTAGCCGTTCGGAATCGTCTTCAAGCTGCAGGTCCCGGTGTCATTAGCCCTTGTGTTGCAAAAAGTAAACCGTAGCACTCCGAACCAAAACTAGTAAGAGACCGTGGTATTATGATTCACAGGAATTCATCGTGTATTATTTTTGAGATATGTTTTACGAATAAAATGATTTAACCAATCAAATTTGCAAAGTAGCATTCATCTAAAATTCTCACCATAAAACTCTGTTGCATATTCATTTTAAATTTTAGCACAATTTTCAATCATTTGCTTTTATAGAAATGCAGTGTGAGAACAGTTGGTAGTAGAGGTTGTGAAACAAAAAGCTTAATCTACCCGCGTCTCTAATGAAAGTAGTAAAAAACTAATCAGCAGTTGAACAAATAAAGGAATGAAAAATCATACAGAGAGCTAAGTTAATCTGATCAGATTGTAGAAGAAATATGCTACAGTAGAACCTCTTTTTAACTACCCCACGATACAACGACTCCTTCGTTAGAACGACCATCTTAAAAAGTCCCAATTATTTTACCATAGGAATAATGTTAATTTTGAATCATTACAACGATCCCAAGCGTATTATTTTTCGTTAGAACGACCGCCAATTTAAGTCCGCAGAACTCATGAGCAAGTGGGCTATTTTAAAACTATTGTACTGTGGTGCAAATTCAAGAAACCTGTACTCCTCTCTTAGTGTTTGCTTAAATGAGCCTTTCGTCATGTACGACATTGATTCTTAGGTAGATGACACTCCAGACACTAATGAAATGAACCAGCTCCTCAGTGTCAAATTTCTGAATCTTCAATTATCTTTTCATGAGTTTGTTGCGGTAGACGAAACTTTACAGTACTGCTTAGAAAATTTGAATAAGGACGATTTTATTGGAAATGAAATTATTATTCATATACGCTTTTGTAGACTTCCACTAACAAAAAGAGAGAGAGAGAGAGAACGGAAAAAAGAGAAAAAACCAAAGCTGCATTAAATACTTTCTCTTCAACTGATTTGGAGAGTTAAAGCCAAGACACCCTTCATCCTGTAATAATATTATTTAATATTAAAATTTTAAAAATATATTCTTAATTTCTGAATTAATATAACTCTTTAGATACCGAATTTCTATTCTTTTATCTTATAGGGTTTCCAGAATACGTCATTTAGAACATAAAGTAATTTAAATTAATTCTTGGTTTCTATAACAAACACAATTTCCATATAATGCGGTAGGAATTAATCGCATTACAGGAAACTTGACTAGATAAGTAAATATAAACAAAATGAACGAACGATCAAAAATATTTCTAAAAAAGTTTTATTTTTTTTACCTTAAAATATGGCTTGACTTAAACGCTAAAATTATTTTTCATAAACGCTTTTGTAGACTTTTTGTAGACTGGATTAATTTAACTCTTTAGATTCCGAATTTCTATTCTTTTTTCTTATTTAGGTGAGAGTTTGCATTATACGTCATTTAGAAGAGAAAGTAATTTATATTGATTCTTGGTTCCCTATAACAAACAGCGGGATGACAGATAGCGGGGACTATATAGTATATCATTCGTATAGTAGGCAACGTAGTTATGGAATAATGAAAATAAGAAGATATAAGCATACTATCATGTTTTCCTTCAATTGTATACTTCTAATTGATAAAAGCTACACATATGATCATGAAACCAGACTTCGTCTCATTAGGAAGAGTATAAATTTTGGGCTCCGCTTGGCCTATTTCCAGTGATACGTTTTACTCTATTAATGCGTGAACAAACACTTTCATCGTATTTTTATGGCGAACGCTTCTTGAAAAATGCAACTGCGCGTCCTTGAGAAATGTGTATCAGAAGAGTAAAGACGTTGACCCACCAGTGCCGCGGTCGTTCGATTATCTACTAGTCATTATCGCTCGATATCCCTGAGCATTAATCTCTCTCCCTCTACCTCTTTGGCAGTCTCAGCACGGGCACCACGTGCTGCTGGTGGAGAAGTAGAATGATTTTGCGGTTGACTGACAAAAGCAGTGAGTGACGCAATCCCGGCTATTGGAAAAATGGACAGTGACCCACTGTCGCTGGAATGTGACCTAGAATTCAACCGGTGGCATGCTTTCGGGCAGTAGATGAGCGTGCGTTAAATATGCTGAAACAGTTCGAAGATCATTGATCAGTTTGTCAAGAACTCACTGACATATTCTCAAAGTCAGTGTCTCTCTCGATTTCTTCTGACCTTGCTGAATCTAGATATATGCAGAGCGCCCATAATAAAACTATATTATTTATCACAAAATAGAAACTGTGGGCAAATGCCGCTTATTGTCGAGTAGTTCCTTGCAGCTCTCCTGCTTATTTTGTCAATTCCTATATTTAAGATTATTATTGTAGATAGATCATAAATTAGTGAAATAATAATTATTAAAAAAAGTGACTGGGGTACTAAAATTGTTAGAAATGGAAAAGGCATTGCAAAGGCAACACAGATTTAGTTCGAAATTCAGTTTTGGAAACTTAAGTTCTTATCAAACGCGACGAAGATGATCACTGACAACTGTTTCGTGCTGCAAACGAAAGAAAAATCTACGTGTGATAGAGTATTTCAACACAAAATAGTTACGCGAAACAGTTGTCAAAGCGTATTTTCGTTTATGTGTAATAAGGCCTTTACCAAACTTCAGGGCTGTAAGTACGTCCTTTAGCTTTGGTGGCAAAAAACTGGTCTGCGCCCCTACCACCAAATATAGGGATAAAATAATAAGCATGTTATATATATATATATATATATATATATATATGTGTGTGTGTGTGTGTGTGTGTGTGTGTGTGTGTGTGTGTAATATTAAAATCCCTTATTTACGTATTTTAATATTAATTTAATAACTTTTGTTCATAAAGTGAATTCGGGGTTTGCGCGGTAATTCTGATTTTTCCCTCCAGACAAGTTATAGACTTAATTCAGCCTATGTTTGTACTACTTTAGCCAATAGTTAGCGCGTTCTCTTTAAAACATGGGTATTTTGTATCACGCGATCAATTGTGCTTAGGGATTATTCGTAGTCTTTTCACCATAGGAATCCCTACTTGAATAGTGTATGTTTGGGATCACTTTGTCTGTGTACACGAAGCTGTAAAGGTGTTTGCCTGTTGTACGAATTTCGTGTTTCTTACCAGAAGTAAACTGTGTTGTGATTTTGAATGAGTCTCGCTCATATATATATATATATATATATATATATATATATATATATATATATATATATATATATATATATATATATATATATATTTGATACCCACTAGTTGTACGCTACCCTCCTTGGAGGGTGAAATCCAAAGATTGCCATTGGTCGGCAAAGCGAGAAATTCTATTGGCTGTTTTCTTGTCAGTTGAATCCGTTAGTTTCTGTGCTTGCACAGCTCTATGATTCTGACTTGTGTTTCTCCGCTGCTTGTTCCTTTCTGTAAGAAAAAAAAAATAAATAAAAATAAAAATAAAGATAATTACTTAGCTAATTTAGCTTGTTTACAACCTAAACATGTTGTTTGCATTTACTCTCTCAGTGTACTTGCAAGTACCTCCTATATGATTTATTTTTTCATGTGTACCTTTTTTTCTTGTCGAAACTCATGTATCCCTGCCCCATCCCTTATTAACTTTTAATTTTATGTTATGCCAACTCAATTTCATAGTTTCCAACATCAATTTAAATAGTATTCCAGCACTAGAGGGCTTGGCCCAGGAAGTGCTGTAGCCAACTTTTTCTGCGAGCTTCTGTGAGCTTGTACGCTACTTCTCGGTCTTGTAAAGTTGCGAGTTGCTACTTAGCTTCAATAAATTCTTCTGTTAAGTTAAACGGTGTGTTTATTCGAATCTTCGTGACAATATATGTATGTATATATATATATATATTCAAAATGAACTCACAAAATATATTGTTAATTTTTAAAATGTTCCTAGAATATTAATTTAAAATTTTTTTCTTTCTATTTTTCACTTAAAAATTTTTTGAACTCTTTGGGGGTATTATTTTGTTGATAAACTGAATAGTTATTTGAGAGGATTATCTTTTATTTAAACTTTGAATTTTCGTAAAAAAAAATGACAAATTTCTAAATATAAATTTAGTTTTAATAGCTTTAATAAATTCAATATTTAAAATGAGTACCCGGAATTATATTAAGATATATTAGGAGTGTTTGGTAAACATTTTGTAAAAATCTATAATAGGTTTAGTCTCTAGAAGCATTTTAAAAAATAAGAAAATTTATAAAAAATAATTATTAAACACATTGGATTTTACAATAAGAAATTTTTTTCAACTTTCTTATTTCTACTTAAGGCGAATCGACCTCTTTCGGACCACATTTTCTTTACGATGCGGTGCCCCTATGACTGGAGTGCCCGTGGCAAATGCTACCTTTGTCACTCCCTAGTTACGGCCCTGCCAACTTAAAATAGTCTCACTTAAAGAACACTACTTGCCATCTAATATCAATTTTTGATATAACTTACAGTTATGAATCCGTGTAGTTCACGATGAATTTCGCAAAATCGAAATATCGTTGACAGTTGACTAATTATCATCTTACAGACTTCTGACAGTTTTAATAAATTTTGCGACAAATTTATTAATGCTGTTAGGACAAATATTTTAATTGAATATTTCACATTTCCCCCAATCCATTTTCATCATGTTTTAACTTTATTAGTAATATTTTAAAATAATTACTGTGTAAAATCTTTCCCTTTAATTTTAATTATTATATGTTATTCTTTGTTTATATAGCACTTGACTTATGCTATTTTAATTTAATCGAAAATGAATTTATATATTTAATACTATGTAACTACTAGAATATAGCCCGTTATATGACGGGATTAGTAAAATTTTTAATTTTCCAGAATTGTAAAGTGTTCTATGAGGCAGGTAAAAAAAATGGTTTGTTTTTTGGCTGAGAATTATCTGGTACAAGCTCAGTAATTTGTTTATCTTTATACTCCTCTAAAGTCTCCCGATACTGTGAAGGCATTTGAGAATCACATTGAATTCATTTAGTCAAATCGTGTGGTTATGTATAAAAAACAAACACACAAATGAACAAGCTTCTTAATTCTCAAATATATATAACTTAAATGCTAGATATTTATTAGTCTGTGAAATAGGCTCATAGACTTTTATGAAAACAATTTGTTGTTAATACCGGTGATAAAATTTTCATTGCACCAAAAAATAATCGATGATTCAATTTAAAATTATCACATATGTACCTAATCTGTTATTTAAGCCAAATATAAAAGGAAATTATTTACATCGTATCTAAGTTCAGTGATAAAACGTATGAAAATGATGCAGACGATATTTAAATAATTTAAAATAAGAAATGATTAAATGAGATGGTTAAAGGAATGACGTCATAATGCTAGAAAAAATGCTATTTTTACCTATTTATTATGTGATAAATTGATAAATGTAATAGCCTGTTTTAACCGGGGAAAATATGGCTTGAAATAATGGCATTAAACACTCGAAAAGGGGGGGGATTTCGAGCGTTTTAAAGACTTGCATAGAATTTTGCTAACTTTAACTCATCAAGAATCCAATATGGATGACCCTCTCCCTTCCAGGTTCATCCACTTCATAAATTCGAGGACATACGGACAAATAACTTAGGCTATTATTATATAGGTGATGATACAACTTTTTATGAAGTTTATAAAAGCGAAATGCTGATCTCTTGCATGCAAGCCCACTGCTTCAATATGCTTAATTTTATGATGCATTTCAATGGTAAAGTTTTATTAAAAAAAGATATTTATCATGCATCATTTTTGTATAGGCTGGAATGCGGATTAGAATTTAACTGGTAGCATGATTTGGGGCACTAGATGAACGTCTGTTAATTTTGTTAAAGCAGAATTTCATTGTTTAATTTGTGAAATAGTTTTAATGAATAAAAAAATTAATAGAGTATAAATTATATATAAATGCGTAACTACAAAATTTCCTAGAAAAGCGTTTATGCTCAAACTTCAGGTTACAACACACATAAAAAAGTTCTCACAGCGCGGATAACGGAGAAACTTTTAAAAAGGTAATCCACGAAACAGAAAATGAAACAAACAAAACACGATTTCAAGCGTATCTTTAAAACCAGAACAGCTCTCACAAAGCTGCAAACAACTTCCGCGTATGAGTTGTGTTGTTTGCCGGCTGGTCACCATGGTGACTAGTTTTTCATGGTGAGTGACCCAAACAGTAGAAAATGTTGGTAGTAGCACAGAAATTTGATCTGAAGGTGTTTCTCCTCAATATTTTTTTTTTAATTACAGATTGCGTTTTCTTAGTAATCTGAAAATATGTAATTAGTCTATGTAGAGAAAATTTTCCAGATTAATATAACGGAGGGAATTTATACCTATATATTTAAAATAAATTAGGCTTAACGGAAAATAATAGTAGAGAAGTTTTCTTTGTACCCCTCCCATCCTATTTTTTATTTCAAATAATAGTGCGAAAATGATGTCATTTTTAAGGGATTAATATGATTAAAAACAGCTGTGAAAGATACCTGGAAAATTAATTATCAAAAATAACGTTATATAAAAGATTTCTGTATTTCTCTAAATTTAATGACTAAAAAGGTTTTATTGGACTGCATATGGAAATATAATTTTCGGAGATAATTAATTTATATTTTTAATATTTAATTTACAGGTCCTCTTTATTTTAAATTCTTTAATTTAGAGAAATTTACTGCACACATATAAAATACTATTCACTGTTATTTGCAAACTTTACCTAACCAAAAAATAAATAAAAAATAAAATAATAATAATGAGGATAATAAAAATAAAATATTAATAATAATAAAATAAATAATTAAATTAATAAATATATAGTTAATAAATAATAATAATGATTAATTAAAAAAATATTTCTGATAACTGTAAAATTTGCCATATATCAAATCTAAAGTACTGCGACTATTTTAAGCTTTTTCAATTTAAAATGTTCATTACAAAACATTTAGAGAAATTTACTGCACATATATAAAATACTATTCGCTGTTATTTGCAAACTTTACCTAACTAATAAATAAATAAATAAAATAATAATAATGATGATGATAATATAAAATAAAATAATAATAATAAAATAAATAATTAAATTAATAATAAATAAATAGTTAATAAATAATAATAATAAATTAATAAAAAATATTTATGATAATTGTAAAATGGGCCATATATTACGTCTAAAGTACCTTGACTATTTTAAACTTTTTCAATTCAAAAATGTTCTTCACGAAACATTTAGAGAAATTTACTGCACATACATAAAATACTATTCGTTGTTATTTGCAAACTTTACCTAACCAATAAATAAATAAATAAATAAAATAATAAGAATGTTGATAATAAAAATAAAATAATAATAATAATAAAATAAATAATTAAATTAATAATAAATAAATAGTTAATAAATAATAATAATGATAAATTAATAAAAAAATATTCATGATAATTGTAAAATGGGCCATATATCACGTCTAAAGTACCTCGACTATTTAAGGTTTTTTCAATTCAAAAATGCTCATTACATAACATTTAAAGAAATTTACTGCACCTATATATATATATATATATATATATATATATATATATATATATATATATATATATATATATATATATACTATTCGCTGTTATTTGCAAACTTTACCTAACTAATAAATAAATAAATAAATAAAACAGTAATAATGATGATAATAAAATATAAAAAATAAAATAATAATAATAATAATAATAATAATAAAAGAAATAATTAATTTAATAATAAATAAATAGTTAATAAATAATAATGATTAATTAATAAAAAAATTATTTATGATAACTGTAAAATGGGCCATATATTACGTCTAAAGTACCGTGACTATTTTAAGCTTTTTCAATTCAAAAATGTTCTTTACAAAACATTTAGAGAAATTTACTGCACATACATAAAATACTATTCGCTGTTATTTGCAAACTTTACCTAACCAATAAATAAATAAATAAATAAAATAATAATAATGATGATAATAATAAATAAAAATAAAATAATAATAAAAATAAAATAAATAATTAAATTAATAATAAATAAATAGTTAATAAATAACAATGATTAATTGATAAAAAAAATTATTTATTATAACTGTAAAATGGGCCATATATCACGTTTAAAGTACCACGACTATTTTAAGCTTTTTCTATTCAAAAATGTTCATTACAAAACATTTAGAGAAATTTACTGCATATATATAAAATACTATTCGCTGTTATTTGTAAACTTTACCTAACCAATAAATAAATAAATAAATAAATAAAATAATAATAATGATGATAATAAAAAATAAAATAATAATAGTAATAAAATAAATAATTAAATTAATAATAAATAAATAGTTAATAAATAATATTACTAATTAATTAATAAAAATATTATTTATGATAACTGTAAAATGGGCCATATATCACGTCTAAAGTACCACGACTATTTTAAGCTTTTTCAATTCAAAAATGTTCATTACAAAACATTTAGAGAAATTTACTGCACATATCTATAAATACTATTCCCTGTTATTTGCAAACTTTACCTAACTAATAAATAAATAAATAAATAATAATAATAATAATAAAATAAATAGTTAAATTAATAATAAATAAATAGTTCATAAATAATAATGATTAATTAATAAAAAAATTATTTATGATAACTGTAAAATGGGCCATATATCACGTTTAAAGTACCACGACTATTTTAAGCTTTTTCAATTCAAAAGTGTTCATTACAAAACATTCACTGGCAGCGGTGGGATTCGAACCCACGCCTCCGAAGAGACTGGTGCCTTAAACCAGCGCCTTAGACCGCTCGGCCACGCTACCACAGTCGACAGTCAATGATTGTAAGTAAACACGCATTCTCTATAAATAGCTCCAAAACATTACGGGAAAGCGTTTTACTTTTTCATATGTTTTATTATAATACGAATGATTTTTAAATTAGTTTATTTTATTTGCATTTTCTCTTATCCATTATTCGTACCCATAAAAATAAAATTGCTTCTTGTTTGATAATATAACTGCTTTTGTATTTGAATCATTTCTGATTTTACTTTATAAAATGTATTCAGTTAAAAATATTTTATTTCAAACATTAAGCGTCATTTAGCAGTATAACAATTACTAATTTGTATTAAAGTGTATTTCATACAAATATGCTGATAGTCTAGAAAGAGAACAAAACGATGACTGGCAGCGGTGGGATTCGAACCCACGCCTCCGAGGAGACTGGTGCCTTAAACCAGCGCCTTAGACCGCTCGGCCACGCTACCTCGACAAGCTGCGCTATAACTGCGTTACTAGAAACCGGTTTAAAGACACGGAAAAAAGTGACACAAAACAAACAGTACGTACTATCAGGGGGGTACAGTTTTTTATACCAATGAACATAGACATATGATTACACACATTGCCGTTATATCTTGCTTTATTTTAATAATTACTTAAGCCACTCTAAATGTTATAAGGATACAGAATTGCATACTATAGCCATTCTTTAATTTTTTAAACTAGATTTTTAAATATATAAGCTACCGAAAGGAGCTTCCTTGAGCAAAAATTCGTTATAATTAAATTGCACTTTTTCTCTCTTTTTTTTCTTTTTTTTTAGAAAAAAAAGGAAAAAACTTCAGATTTATTAAGTTTCTGTTGTACTGTTAATTTGGGTAAGCATAATATCCATCCCAAAAAGTAAAATTATTTTTTTTTAACCAAAAAAAAAAAAAATTTCGGCCCAAAAATTAAAACCAAAAAAATTAAGAAAAACAACTGATTTTCCTAAGTTCTTTAAATTAATTTTTATTTACTTTGATATTCAGCCGTCATCTTTGTTAATGGTGAAAATGAAATACATAGTTAGGAAAGAAATGCATAGTCGTTAGTTATTTTACCTGAAATTTAAGATTAAAAAAATATCAAAGTCAAGAAATGATTATTCTATTTCACAACATATGAGAAATCTGGATTTAAATTAAAATGCAGTTTCTTATAAAGTTGGAAAGCATCAGGTATTCATAATATAAATTTTATTTCACTTATTAGCATAGTCTTTACCCATAATCCTTTATGAAGTTATTTTTTTTTCTTATCTTAATTTCCATTTTTGATATTAAAAAATTCTGCTTGAAATCTTTCTTAGTATATAATAGATGGATTACAATAAGAATGTTGAAAAATGTAGAAAATTAAATAGTTTCAGAATGTCACAAAATATTGCATTGTTAACAGATAAATTTCTTTGAAAACATAGAATAAATTTCTGGACTTAAATTAAAACGTAGTTTCTTATAGAGTTAGAAAGCATCAGGTGTTTATAATATAAAATTTTATTTAACTTATGAACATAGTTTTTACCTATAAGCTTTCTTTATGAAGTTAATTACTTCTTATATTAAATTCTATTTTGGATATTAAAAAATTCTGCTTGAAATCGTGCCTAGCATATCATAGATGAATTACAATAATATGAAGTTGAAAAATGTAGAAAATTGAATACATAATTTCAGAATGTAAAAAAGCAATGCATCTTTAACAAATAAATTTCTTGGAAAGCATAGAATAAATTTCTAGATTTAAATTAAAACGTAGTTTCTCGTAAAGTTAGAAAGCATCAGGTGTTTATAATGTAAATTTTTATTTAACTTATTAACATAGATTTTACCCATAAGCTTTCTATATGAAGTTATTTATTTCTTAATTTCCATTTTGGATATTAAAAAATTCTGCTTGAAATCGTTCCTAGTATATCATAGATGAATTACAATAATAAGAATTTGAAAAATGTAGAAAATTAAATACATGGTTTCAGAATGTCAAATATCATAGATGAATTACAATAATAAGAATGCTGAAAATGTAGAAAATTAAATAAAGTTTCAGAATGTTGAAAAGTATTGCATTATTAACAAATAAATTTCTTGGAAAGCATAGAATAAACTTCTTGATTTCAGTTAAAACGTAGTTTCTTATAAAGTTGGAAAGCATCCGTTATTCATAATATAAATTTTATTTAACTTATTAACATAGTTTTTACCCATAATCCTTCTTTATGAAGTTATTTATTTCTTATCTTAATTTCTTTTTTGATATTAAAAAATTCTGCTTGAAATCGTTCCTAGTATATCGTAGATGAATTACAATAATAAGAATGTTGAAAATATAAAATATTAAATACATAACTTCAAATGTAAAAAAGTAATGCATCGTTAATAAATAAATTTCTTGGAAAGCATAGAATAAATTTCTGGATTTCAATTAAAACGTAGTTCTTATAAAGCTGGAAAGCATCAGGTGTTTATAATATAAATTTTATTTAACTTATTAACATAGTTTTTACCCATATTCCTTCTCTATGAAGTTATTTATTTCTTATCTTAATTTCCATTTTTTAAATTAAAAAAATCTGCTTGAAATCGTTTCAAGTATAACATAGTGGAATGATGGCCGAATGGTTAGGGTGCTGGTCTTCGGAACCGGGATTCGTGGGTTCGAATCCCATTATGGCATGGATGTTCATATCCGTTCGAAATCGGCTTTAAGCAGTAGATCCCGGTCTCATTAGCCCTCGTGTTGCAAAAAGTAGACCGTAGTGCTCCAAAAACCAAACCAAATCTAGTATATCATTGATGAATTACAACAATAAGAATGTTGAAAAATGTAGAAAATTAAATACATAGCTTCAGAATATTAAAAAGTAATGCATTGTTCACAATTAAATCTCGTGGAAAGCAAAACTTTATTTCAATACATTTCATTCTTTATTAAATATTCATAAACTAATTAAAACGATAAAAGGAATCAGGCAAATGGCTTTTGTAAAAGAAATAATGTCTCTGCGTCAAGAGTGTGAAGTAGGAAATTAACAAATATTGATTAACCAATCGGTGCCACTTTCCTGTCATTTTTTATCGCATTTTAGATTTTTATTTGAACAGGTAAACACTAACGTATAAAATTTAAAAAAAATTCAAACTTAAAAATATTAAGAGTCACAAATACTTATGAACAAGTAGCTGTCACTTTCTGTCATTTCAAATTTCTCTTTTTAAACATTTTTCTTTTTTTTTTGCTCTGAAAATGTAAGTACTTCTAAATTGAAGTGAGTAATCGATGTGAGAATGCATTTTAGTGTTGCCGTTCTATTCTTTATGAAATACGTGATGTGCCATTACTTTTCGATGAAATAAGCTCTATATCATTTTTGCTACAAATAATAAGCATGTTGAAAAATGTAGAATTAAATACATAGTTTCAGAATGTCAAAAAAGTAATGCATTGTTCACAATTAAATCTCGTGGAAAGCAAAACTTTATTTTCAATACATTTCATTCTTTATTAAATATTCATAAACTAATTAAAATGATAATAGGAATCAGGCAAATGGATTTTGTAAAAGAAATAATGCCTCTGTCTCAAGAGTGTGAAGTAGGAAATTAACAAATATTGATTAACCAATCGGTGCCACTTTCCTGTCATTTTTATCGCATTTTAGATTTTTATTTGAACAGGTAAACACTAACGTATAAAATTTAAAAAAATTCAAACTTAAAAATATTAAGAGTCACAAATACTTATGAACAAGTAGCTGTCATTTTCTGTCATTTCAAATTTCTCTTTTTAAAAATTTTTTTTTGCTCTGAAAATATAAGTACTTCTAAATTGAAGGGAGTAATCGATGTGAGAATGCATTTTAGTGTTGCCGTTTTATTCTTTATGAAGTACGTGTTGTGTGTGCCATTACTTTTCGATGAAATAAGCTCTGTATCATTTTTGTAACGTATAAAAATGAGGCTCCTTTTCATGTTAGATTATAGAAGGGGAACAAAAAAACAGTTAATCTAACGAGAATTTTCAGGGATGATTGAAATCCTAAAAATGGCATCACTGATATAATTTATAAGAACAATTTTTAAAGATGAGAATTTTGTTGGAATAAATTAGAGTAAAGATCTTTTTTTTAAGCATGACGTTTGAACAAATTAGATTAAAATAAATGGAGAGGAAAAAGTTTCATTTGATTGTGTAACAAAAATTTACGTAGACAGGGCCGTAAGTCCTTTAGCGCCTGAGGCAAAAAACTGGTCTGCGTCCCTACCATCAAATATAGTGAGAAAATATGTAAACATGATTTTTTTTCTATCATATATTCAGAATAAACTCGCAAAATATTTTGTTAGTTCTCAAAATTTTCCTAGTACATTAATTTTTCATTTTCCTTCTATTTTTACCTTATTAATACTGTTGTTATTGATCGGATAAACTTCTGTTGATCATAGTTGTCAGAATCCACTGACTAGGGTTCCTTTTAATGTCCTTTTAATTAAAATATGAAAAAATTTCTTTACCTTTCATGTTGAATCATTGTGGTGTCTGGGCCAAGAAGACCAAAAAAAAAAAAAAAAAAAAACTACTATTATTAAACGACACACACACCAAACATTTTATTCTTGCATTATCTGCAAAAACTATAAAAAACATCACAAAAACACACTTCACACAATACATGTACTTAGAATTTCATCGTTATATTATTTCCCCTGTAGAGCCCCTTCTAGTGGGAAAAATCTCTTTGGGTTGCAGACATAACATCTGTGAAGACTCCCGTTTGTACGAACAAGCGCCAAAACAGCTGATCGGAGTATACCTGTTTACCAGGACAATAGAGTGGCTTCGCAGAGTCTGGGATCTTGACAATCCGACTGAATAGACGAATACGTCCCTGATGGATCTCGTTAATGATGTTCGGAAATTCCGTAAAGGGACAGCCAGCGAATGAGAATTCAGCTAAAAAATATAACTGTAACTTTAGCTGGAGTTCTCAAGTAACTGGGATCTTAACTGACCCCAAAAAACAGTTGGCGGGACCGTAACTGACCCCCCAGGTATAAAAAGTCTACAATTTTGTGACTCGGGGCATTTTTAATATTATTGTCAACAAAGTATTCATAGATGGATGCATTACCAATAATAGCAAACTCAGTACTAGAGGGCTTGGCCCAGGAAGTACTGTTGTCAAATCTTCCTATGTGGTCCTATGTGGACTCAGGGCATTGGCTCTGGGATCTTGACAATTGGACTGAATAGACGAATACGCCCCTGATGGATCTCGTTAATGAATGCTCGGAAATTCCGTGAAGGGACAGCCAGCGTATCAGGATTCAGCTAAAAAATATAACTGTAACTTTAGCTGGAGTTCTCAAGTAACTGGGATCTTAACTGACCCAGAAAACAATTGGCGGAACCGTAACTGACCCCCCAGGTATAAAAAGCCTACAATTTTGCGACTCAGATCTTTTCGTCATTTTTTACGTAGGTGTGTTGACCTCGTGGAGATTTTCGCGTTTTGTTACCTGAGCCAGCTTTCTAGTTCGGGAGATTCGTAAAGTCCGCTCATATAGGGAGCGGCAGAGTCTCGGATACCGAACGGGAAATAAATTGGGTTTGATTGCACCCTGGAAAGCCTCCCCACTTGTAGGAGATTATTAAATCTCTTGTTTTTCTTTCGACTGTGATCGTCGTGAGGAAATTTTACCGGCAACCATCCTTTGCAGTTCTACATGATATGGGAATTACCATTCCTTTGTAAATAGCCGTAGTTAATCAAGAATAAAAGTAAATCTCCAATTTTATCTTTGACTGTGTTCCATTCTTCACGTTACTTCTCACTTGAGAATATTGAAGGCGTCACAATACTTAAAAATATTTTTAAACACTTTGTTGGTATTGTTTTGCTAAAAAACTGAATAGTCTTTTGAGGGGAATATTTTTTATTCAAACGTTGAATTTTTAGAGAAAATTGGTGAATTTCTAAATTTAAATTAATTTTTAATAGTTTTAAAATTTAAAACGAATGCTCGGAATTGTATTAAGGCATATTAGGAGTGTTGAATATTGAAGGCGTCACAATTGTATTAAGTCATATTAGGAGTGTTGGAATATTGAAGGCGTCACAATACTTAAAAATATTTTTAAACACTTTGTTGGTATTGTTTTGCTAATAAACTGAATAGTTTTTGGAGGGAAATATTTTTCATTTAAACGTTGAATTTTTATAGAAAATTGGTGAATTTCTAAATTTAAATTTAGTTTCAATAATTTTAAAATTTAAAACGAATGCCCGGAATTGTATTAAGGCATATTAGGAGTGTTGAATATTGAAGGCGTCACAATTGTATTAAGTCATATTAGGAGTGTTGGAATATTGAAGGCGTCACAATACTTAAAAATATTTTTAAACACTTTGTTGGTATTGTTTTGCTAATAAACTGAATAGCTTTTTGAGGGGAATACTTTTTATTTAAACGTTGAATTTTTATAGAAAATTGGTAAACTTCTAAATTTAAATTTAGTTTTAATAATTTTAAAATTTAAAACGAATGCCCGGAATTGTATTAAAGCATATTAGGAGTGTTTGGTAAACATTTTGTAAGAATATATAACAAGTTTAGTCTCTTTAGAAAATTAAAAAAATTCATTTAAAAAATCATTTATTAACACACTGGATTTTGTAAAAAAATAAATAAATAAAATAAAAATAAAAATAAAAATAAAAAATAAACTATTTTTCAACATTTCCTTATTTCTACTCAGGACGAATCGTCCTCTTTCGGTCCCCATTTTCTTCATGGTGCTGCGCCCCTAAGACTGATGCCACCTTTGCCACGCATTAGTTACGGCCCTTGTAACGTATCCGATCCCTGTTTTAGGTGACAAGGAAGAATCAGGTGTGTCTTGATTAACGAATTTATTTACACCTCTGCTATATACATCATTTCACAAATACACAAAAAAACAATTTCCGATCACAGGTTGGTGATTAGATACACGTAGGCCTGAGTAAAGACTTGCAGTAACTAAGATCAGACTCTGCTGAAATATTGGTGATCCGACGGAAGGAACAATTCGGTAGCTCTCGGGAAAGTTCATTGAAGTAATGGTAGAATATCAAAGCACAGTTAGAGTTCCTAAGGAAAGTATGCAAACAATCCTGAAGAGGATTATATTAGAAAAGGAAACCCAATGCACAGGGTATCGCTTCAATCTCAGCAAGAGATATATCCCAAGACAGGATTTCGGTAAATAAAACTCTCCGATGGAGAGACTGGTCGAGGCGACTTCCGAGTTAGCCGATGCGGGCTACTGCTTAAAGAAAAGATCCCAAGGTGGGATTATAACAAAAAACTCTCCGATAGAGAGACTGGTCAAGGCGACCTCTGAATTAGCTAGTTGCTAGCTAACCAACTTCTTCTCTAAAAAACAAATCTTTCTAGGGGAGGGGCCTCACCCATTCATTATAGGTTCATCTAGCGATGACCTCACCTTCGACCAACTGAATTCGTCTGGGTTAAACAATCATCGGCCGCAAACCTAGGGGTCCCTGGAATTATTAGCGGCTAGATCCAAGTCGCGGCAATTCCCTTGTCGTTCCGGTGGTCATATTTCTGGCTGTCAGTGAAGATGTCGTGTTGTCTGGTATATTGTTCCACTACTATAGGGCACAACAGTGTAGACATCGTGGTGCCGGGGAAAACAATCCCTTTGTATCTCCACAAGCGAAGTTCACCTCTCAAAGCAAAGTTCTTTAATGTCGACACACCGCTAAATCACGCAGTTACACCCTGTATGTAGATAATACGTATATTTCTTTACAAACTAGTATTTTATTTTCCTTACATTAATTTAATTAGATGTTTATTTTTTAAAAGCATCTTATTTATACTCGGCGAGTTTAACTCTTTGTATGAATATGTAACTTCGCCGATTCTCTTCCCAAATGCCCTTCTTCATCTATATATGCAGTTTTAACGTAATCTGGGATATTTCCAACAAAATATACAAATGGAGAGGCACACGAATAACGCATTTATGAATGTAAAATCAGATTTTATCTTTCCTACTGTAGTATTTTTCATTCTTTTGGGCATGGTTGGTTGAGGTAATATCTGGTTTAAAGATAAATACTATGTCTGCAAAAAAGGTAGAGAAATGGATTTCCTCTTTTGTGCTGACAAAATACTTTCTTGAACCAGGTAGTTAAATTTATATCCTATTTCTTGACAACACAGGATTCTTTATTCTCTCTTACTTTTCTATTCTTTTATATTTAGCACAATCAACAAAGGAATCGGGATATTTAATTCAAAAGATGTTATGTAAATATATATTTCACAGTAAGAATAATGACATCAATGAATGATATTAACTCATAGATGCAATTTTCAAATGATTTTCTTCAGAAGTTTTTTCAAGAAACAGCTTAAGAGTCATTTGCGTCTTACGTATTGCGAGATATAAATAAATATGTAAATTAGATTAAATTAAATTCTATCTGATATGACTGCTTTTGCAGTGAGAAAAATGAAATATTTCCTCAGTCCCTGAAAATAGTGTATATTCCAGAATTTTTAGTTCAAAATTATGGTATACCTTTATACTCTTGTAAAGGTACACCATAATTTAACTTTATATTCGCGTTTTGATTTTTGATCGCATTAAATTTTTTGACAAGCTTAATTTATGACAAGTTTAACTTTATATTCGCGTTGTGGAGTTCCAGACTCATGCCTGAAAATATAATTGTCGACTTGTTATCCGGCGGGGAGATCAGCTGTTTCCACCTTTTCTTCTCAAGCAGGTGTGGCCGGTATCACAATGCCGTGGAGATATGAAGTCTAAGTTTATGACATTATAACATAATAGCTGTCCCCCCTGTGATGGCTGTCCGATACAAATTAACATCGAGGGTATATCGATAACCCACCTAAACTCCCCAGTCAATGAGAGAGCCGCAAAAATTAGCGATGTCATGCCCTCATAACGTTTTTTCTTCTTTTTTATAGGTGTTACTGCTAGTAGAGCGGCCTGGTTTCCACCTCTCTAAAGAGAGAAAAGTTTTGATGTGGCCAGGTGACTTAGTTTTCGCAGACTTTGGGTTGTGAGCCTTCCTGATTGTTGGAGAACCAGAGTGTAAGAAAAGGAGGTTTCTCTTCCTTTTGTCGCCAAGTTGCCACAACAGTATTAGACAGCAATTACCTTCATCTCGACGATAAGCAGAGGAAGACGATCGGGTTTCTACATCTGATAACGGCAGTAGAGGAGATCATCCTGGAGATCATCGTATATATCCATTGTATATACCAATTTCCACCAATATAACTTCAATAAAGGAACTTTGTACTGGTTGTCTTGTGTGGTCTCCCTAAGCACCTATGCACTTTAGTCTAGGTGCTAAATATATTACAGCTGTTTCGTTGTTATGCTTTATCTCTCACATTCAGGACCCGTCTTACAGTACCTGACAATACCTTGGCGTCGCAGAGTCTGGGATCTTGACAATCGGATTGAATAGACGAATACACCCCTGATGGATCTCGTTAATGAATGCTCGGAAATTCCGTGAAGGACAGCCAGCAAATGAGAATTCAGCTAAAAATATAACTGTAACTTTAGCTGGAGTTCTCAAGTAACTGGGATCTTAACTGACCCAAAAAGCAATTGGCGGAACCGTAACTGACCCCCCAGGTATAAAAAGCCTACAATTTTGCGACAGGGCTTTTCGTCATTTTTTTAGGTAGGTGTGTTGACCTCGTGGAGGCTTTTCGCGTTTTGTTACCGGAGCCAGCTTTCTAGTTCGGGAGATTCGTAAAGTCCGCTCATATAGGGAGCGGCAGAGTCTCGAATACCGAACGGGGGATAAATTGAGTTTGATTGCACCCTGAAAAGCCTCCCCACTTGTAAGAGATTATTAAATCTTTTGTTTTTCTTTCGACTGTGATCGTTGTGAGGAAGTTTTACCGGCAACCACCCTTTGCAGTTCTACATGATTTGGGAATTAACATTCCTTGTAAATAGCCGTAGTTAATCAAGAATAAAAGTAAATTTCCAATTTTATCTTTGGCTGTGATCCATTCTTCACGTTACCTCTCACCGGAGAATATTGAATGCGTTACAATAGCCAAAAGACTGTTCCGTGAGTAGCTACAATGTCAGCCATTGCTAATTTTACTTTTATTTATTTATTAATTTATTTATATCTCTTGGAGGGATTTTCATTTTAATTTACCGTAATATTCACAAAGATAGACATTAGGTGAGGAAAAAACATAACTACAACATCGTAATACCAATAACCAATGTCTCTTGTAACATAACGTTGTCACAGTCGTTTATTATCAATAAAAGGCTCGCGAGACTATAGACCACCTCACAAAGAAAAATTGATGTCATCTAGCAAATAGATATTCCTCGTCGAGATCCATAGATCTTATCTCTTATCAGGTTTCTCAAGGCCGATTCCTTCCAAAACAAAACTTCAACAAGGCAGTCGTTGAGTCTGATAATCACAGGGTTGTAAGTACATGTGGCTGACAAGTTAGTACAAAATACTAAATGTGTGTAAATAACAGGTGTAAAAAAAATTGTTGATCATAAGGGACGTGCTTGTAAATGCAGGATGCGTAATGGCTGCACACAAATCGTGTGCGCATAATAGCTATTGTTTCATTCACCTGTCAAAATCGTTTCCAACTACTGGAGGAATGACATGAATGTCATTAAGTTTCCAATGAATAAAATGCACAAAATAAAATGAATAGAATAAAATAAAATACTTCCTCTGAGGATAAGATCTTTTCCCGTTATTTCAGTAATTATTATTTTTAATTTAGACATAAGTCGAATTAAAATTAAGAACATTTATGTGTTAAAAACGAGAGAATATTTTATATTCTTTACGTACGAAAAATATTTTTTCAGCAAACAATTAAATTACACAAACAAAACCGGAATGAAACGATTCAGGCCTTGAAAAATCAAACGTGAACTGACAGCGCCATCTGTGGAGAGAAAAAAGAACTAAAGCTATAAAACTGTCACAGTATAATTTTCATCGTCATAATAATCTAATCGATTATTCAAATTAAATGTTATATTATAATTACTGATAGTTTAACAGTGAGTAGATTAAATAGAATACTTTACGATCAAATACATAAAAGAAAATGCTTTCGAAAATTAGATAAATGTTACTATTTACAATACATTCTTTACATTAAATAATGACTTAAATATGAATTAGTTGAACTGTTGTATTGTGCAAACAAAATCCAATTTATTGTTGTTAATATATTTTTAAGCTGTTAATAAATTCAATAGTAATAACAATGAATACTAATAATGAATAGTAATAAACAATGAATAGTAATAACAATGAATAACAATGAATACTGTTACAGAACATAAAAACAATGTTCTGTAACAGTAACAAAAATATATTGCCGAGTAATTAAAGGCACTAAAGTATTAAAAGGGTTTCAAATTAGATAATTGTTACTATTTACAATGCATTATTTACATTATTTATGCCTTAAATATGAATTGGTTGAACTGTTGTGTTGTGCAAACAAAATCCAATTTATTGTTGTTAATATATTTTTAAGCTGTTAATAAATTCAATAGTAACAACAAACATGTTTTTATGTTCTGTAACAGTAACAAAAATATATCGCCTAGTAGTTAAATGTATTAAAGTATTAAAAGGGATTCAAATTAAACGTGCAAAATTAAAATATCTTTTTCAGTCGAATAATTATCCTCTAGCAAAATATCTGTCACAAATTTTGCGTTAAATTTCAAACGTTCGAACAAAGGTTATTGTTAAATATTTTACATTTTCCCAAAACATTTTTATTTTATTTTAACTTTACCTATAAAGTGTTTGAAAACATATTTTGAAAAATTCCTACTTTTAAATACTATACATTTTTCTGTGTATTTCACATAGCACTTGATTTGTACCATTTTTATTAGAATAGAAATGAATTTATGGATTTAATGCATGTAAATGTGGTGGGACTGCTTATGGGGTTTATAAAACCGAAATGTGGCTTTCTTTGGCCTTTGCTTACCTAGCACTGTTATAAGCCATTAGAAAAATAATTAAAAAAATAAACATTTATATACGTATGTCTGTTTTTTTTATTTCATCTTGTTTAAAAGAACATAGTCAATTAAACTCTTTTTTATGCAGAGTGCATGGGAAATAAAGGTTCTAGTAGTTGTCACCAAGCTATATTAATGATTGTTCCACTTTTATGCTCTCTTACGTTAGAAAAATTGTGCACTAATACTGTTGTTGGGAAATGTCCCGTACTTTCGGTTTCGTTTATCAACGGAATTCTTCTTCGTAAACAAAATAACATCAATACACACGTGAAAGATTCCGTATTATAACCGATCACTTAAAGGAATTCTGATATGAATAACTGCAATAAATAAATACGCCAAAATAAAAACACATCTTTTATCATTGCGTACTTCATCTCAATTCTTTATTCTAAACATTTTTCCCTCGCAATGTTACACTGTTGCCACTACTCCTATCCTTTTTGGAAAAGAAAAAATATCTAAAACCATGGAGGTAACAACTGTCATCTAAAATATCACCAAATTTAGGGATATTAATGTATTGTAAAGAAGAAAAGTAATAAAAAAGGGTATATTTGTATACGAATGTGTTTTTTTTTCATTTTGTTTAAAAGGACATAGTTACTTTTCTATGATTTTCTTACACGGTATAAAAAGTTCTATAGGATGCAGGGGAGAGGGGGACAAATAGTTAATTAAACCCTATGATTTTTTAACACGGTATAAAAAATTCTATGGGGTGCAGAGGGTTGTTTATGTTAAGACACACAGCACGGAGTTATATATATATGTGTGTGAGTGTGGTAAGAGCAAGAAATGTAAAATATATGCAATAAATATTTAATCATGTTTTAGTGTCCTCGTTACTTGTATGTAGTTTACTAAACTAGAAATACTCTGGACACCAACTTGTAAAAAGAGCAAGAAATGGATTGGTAATTATTTGTAAATGAATAGTACTTACTTATACTTACATATTAGTGAATAATACTTACTTATACTTACTTATTAGTGAATAGTACTTACTTATCTGTTCTTCTGGTTTTAACATAAATAAAAGTACTTTAAAAGCAAAAATGGTATTTATGTTAATATCTGCAAACTATAACAACAAAATAAATTGTTTTTGTATATATTAAATACGACAAGCTTCAATATTCATTAAACTCATAAGTATATGCGACGAACATTTTTTATAAAACGTTTTTGAACTAAAAGAGTATTAAATGTTAAGAGATATAGAAAACAATAATTAATTCTCTCTCCACTCTTTGAAGAATAATACAAATAAAAATTTTGTAAGGAAAGGTTAGAAAGCCATAGGGAGATGTTAACATGCTATAGTACAAGTGTGAACATTTTGCTTCCTTCGTAAAACTCATAATTTACATTTAAAAATTTACATAGGGGATCGGACATTCCTTCGTATAAGTGAATGTTAGTATAAATGAATATTCGTATAAGTGAATAATTTCTTACGTATACGTTATAAATATTATCCGTATAACTGAATAACGAGAAGTTATTCGTGTAACTGAATATTTTTTATAAATGAGTATCGTACAGTTTTGTAAAGAAAAAGGAAACTCGGAAGTCCTTTCGTAAAACTAATTAAAACTTATATTTGAAAATTTACATAGGGGATCGAACATTCTTTCGTATAAGTGAATGCTTCGTATAAATGAATATTCGTATAAGTGAATAATTTCTTACATATACCTTATAGATGTTATCTGTATATCTGAATAACGAGAACATATTCGTATAACTGAATATTTCTTATAAGTGAGTTTCGTACAGTGTTGTAAAGAAAAAGGAAGAAAACCACAGGAAGATGTTAACATGCCAAAGTATAAATCTAAGAAATATTTTGTTCCCTTCGTAAAATTGGCTAAAATTTACATTTGTAAATTTACATAGGGGATCGAACATTCTTTTGTATAAGTGAATGCTTCTTATAAATGAATATTAGTATAAGTGAATAATTTCTTACATATACCTTGTAGATGTTATCTGTATATCTGATAACGAGAAGTTATTCGTATAACATACAGTTTTGTAAAGAAAAAGGAATAAAACCATAGGGAGATATTAATATGCCAAAGTAAAAATCTGAGAAACATTTTTTCCCTTTGTAAAACTGATTAAAATTTACATTTGAAAATATAAGTAGGAGATCGAACATTACTTCGTATAAGTAAATGTTTTGTATATATATATATATATATATATATATATATATATATATATATATATATATATATATATATATATATATATATATATATATATATATATATATATATATATATATATATATATATATGGATATCGTATTATATATATATATGGATTTTGTATATATGGATATCGTATATCTGAATATTTCTTATAAGGGAGTTTCGTAAAGATGAATTTCAGCTGTTGTCCTAAACTGACATATGCGTCAATTTATTTTCTAAATAAAGATTCTCCATTGCTTCAATAAGAAATCTGAAAATTCGAGGTTGTTTTTTTAATCGATCTGATGTGTGCATTAGTACTCCTTTTGAGATTGAAAGTAAACCATTTTCTTGAATAGAATAGAAGCGCTTTTGTAGTCCTACTCAACAGTAGATGTTGAGTTGGCTGTTACCCCTTTATGCATGCGTATTGTAGGCGTGATCAGAGGGGTGAAAGAGGCCATGCCACAGCAAAGGACCGGTTTGAAAGCGAACAGAACAAGGTCGCCGATCGGGAAAAGATACCCTTCCGCAGACGAGTCGAATAAGAAGCTGCTGCTTGCCAAGGTCAGTAGCTTGCGAAAGCCACGTTGGGTTGAAAGGGTGAGGAAAACCCCCCCTTTTTTTAAAAGGGAGTGAAGAGGGGTAATTTTTTTTTTTTCAATTGAAAATGGGGAAGTCTCCCACCTCACTTTTGCTCTCTGATTCACTAGGATTGTCAAATAATACATAAAAAAATAAGCGCTGAGAAATAATATGACAAATGTTTCATCACATGTAGCCATTTACAACAAAATATAGCAATTTGAAAGAATCCATACAGAGATTTTAACAATTTACAAGAGGTAAATTAGTATTGATAAGTAATCTAGGAATTTGAAAGTGTAAATTTGTAAATTACTCATGTTTTTTTTTTTTTTAATTTATAACTCTCTCTCCGGGATTTTAGAAAGTTATGCCAAAAAATTTAAACGAATATAGAAAAGAAATTGCACTATATACACAAACAATTCAAGTTTTATTTATAGCCTTTACAGGATGTTCTATGGGTAATTATTTGCCATGCGAATTCCTCAATGAGCTAGTCCAATTCTTGACAGACTCTCTTCAACATGGTCGAACAGGGTCGATCATGGTATTCCTAGCACATGTAATTCCTTTCACGCAGTTCTTAATCATGCGCAAAGGGGGTAAGAAACAAGTCCCACAAGAAAAAGTCACGCGGTGTTATGTGCAGTGTGACGTCGCGACATTCCTTTAGCTTCACAAAGGTTTTGTTAAAACCCAGGCCGAGGCGACATTCTGTCTGAAAAATTGACATGAAACTGCAAAAGATTTTCTGTTCGACACGCCTTGAGATACCCGAAGTGATTAGAAGGTCGGACGCGACGCTGAAATGACAGACTCTCAGACGCCAACGCAAGGACCAATCGGAATCTAGCAGGACGGCTACGCGGCAAGGAAAAGCGAATAGGAAGAGGTGAAAGATGTCATCCGGCGGCGGCAGGAGAAGACTAAGTAAAGGAAGGAGAAACGGGACATGTTGCGTTAGTGTTTTTTGAAGAGCAATTCTCCAGTTTTTTGTGGGACTGTGCAAGTCTTATTTAATCTATTGTACTCAGATTTTTTAGGATGCCACTTTCTAAGAAAATTACACTGATTTAGAATTTGTGACAAAAGAAAAATTATATATATGTAATAAATTAATTATAAAACTGCTGGACATTATAGCCCCTATTATTGTTACTTGCCTGGGCTACTAGGCAAGGAAAAAGCTTTAATCAGCTAGCAGTAATAACGATGCAGTCGGACCACTGAAAGAGACCGGAACAAGTTTAATTAAAACTATTTTAGAGCTGCTAAAACGGACATCTTTACTAGTCAAAGACAGACAAATAAAAGACACAAAAATCACTCTGCTCGAACAGAGGTGAACCCAAGAGAGAAGACAGAAAGAATTTTCCTAAGGTTGAAGAAACTTACGCAGCGAAGTAAGTGTTAAGATTGGGAAAAAACTCGGAGTCATTTGCCGGCGACAGCTGAAAACGTGTTGAATAGACAGAAAATTTGTATCTATAGGACAGAAAGCTTTGTGAATTGTGTCAAAAGAATTTTAAGTCGAGGACGCTCCTTTGATTAAGACATTTAGAGGCTGGGAAAAAGATTTTAAGGAATTAGAATGGAAGAGAGGAGGTTTTTAAGGAAATATTAAAGTATTTTGATATATTGCACACACACACACACATATATATATATTCATTTCATAAGTAATAGTCACTTGGAGATCAATTACGTGTAAGCACTCTTTAGCAAAACATACACCTACTATCAAAGTTGGTTGGTAGCCATTTTCAAATATACCACAGAGTTAGAAGGGCAACCTAACAAGACAAAAATTCGAAGCTTTCTCGTAGTCTGTTCTAACGCTGAAGCTTATATAGCTTTGCAGTGTCTGAGTCACCAATTTATCTTGCCATTGCGCTACACTTGCAAACCACAAGCCAAAGTTAATGTTAAAGCATTCCATTCTCTCGCGTTAAATTTATGCTCCTAAAATAACTTTTACTTTATTAAAACTAAAGAAATGAATTAAAAATTTGAGAATTGAGCGCTATTTTTCTGACGTCGTATATATATATGCATAAATATTTGAGAGAATTATTATATAATACAGAACAGTTTCATAGCGAAAAGAAAGAGATTAATAAATAGATTAATAAATAGATCCTACAAAATGTTTCTCGACGTCAGAACAATTCAATTTAACATATTTATACAAGCGTAAACAGATGCCTCTCACTTCCACGATGAAAACAAAAGAAGGAAAATCAAATGAATTCGTCGCTTAATCATGGAAAAATAAATAAAAAAAAAGGACATTCGATCACTTCAGCTATTTTACGAAGCTATAAATCATCATAACATCAAACTAGAGATAATTATCGTCATAGCCAGCAATTCATGGTTGCTATGACAACGGAGAATGATATTTGCTTTCATGGATTCTCCAATGTATGCCAGAGTTTTCGTTTAATTTTCGGTCTTTTGTATAATTTGAATACAGGAATCATAATATTTACAGTATTATTAAGCCTTAAAAATTATTTCAATGCTTATTACGAATTAAAATAAAGCTTCTAATGATAATATATTTACTTTGAAACCAAAACTAATTGTAACTATAGCAGTAAAAATGCATTCAATGCCTGAATGATTAAATATATATTGACACTTAATCTTAATTTTTTAGCAGTGAACAACATTGCATGTTGAAATACGGGAGTATATTAACATTAATTTCAAATCATTTTTACGTTGAATTTTATTTTGTTATCTCAATCTTAGTTTAAAAAAATTTAAATTATTACTCTATGCCAATAATAATAATTATTATTATTTTGTTTTTATTTGCTTGTTTAAAATTGGTTTTTAAAAGTATTGTTTCAACTGCGTGTGAATACGTCGTTATTTTTCTGTTGATTGTTGTAGACCGGCAACGTTAGTGTGCGTAATGGCTCTATTACAATTGTAGTAGAGCCATTTGTAAACAAAACATTTTGTAACTGGCAATTCTTTCTTATGTGTCCTTCCACCCACAGCTGATTGTAGGGATGCAACCTTCTTGGCTTCTCATTGGATACCATGATTAGATCCAGTTAGTCTACCACCACCTCTAAAAGTAAGCTCACCACCCACCTTTTTTAGGGGGGGAGTGGGGGAGTTAGTCGCGGACACTTTTCGTTAATGCATCCTAAAAATGACTCTTATCCGCATGTTTTTCCTTATAGACAGTATGATGTCATTAGGAGTTGCCGGTGTGGCGCCTTCAATGTTTTTGAGTCAAGAGGTAGAGTGAAGAAGGATCACAGACATAACAGGATTGGAAATCACTTTTATTTTCTGGAGTAAATACTGGCTATATACAAAGGGATTCTAATATCCCAAAACAATTCGAAATGTAAAGGATTGTTGCTTGGATAACATATCCACGACGATCACAGTCGTAAAAAAGAATCAAATATTCTAACACGATGGGGAGCTTTCCCATCATCATGGTTCCCAGGGTGCAACGCGAACCCAATCTATCCCCGTTAGGTGTCCGAGGCCTTGCCATTCCTTAAACGAGCCAACCTTACGAGTCTCCCGAATGTAATTGCTAAAAAACTGGCTCCGGTCAAAAGTCTCAGGAAACTCTACGAGGTCAAAGGACCTATGTAAAAAATGTCGAAAAAAACCCGAGTCACAGGATCACAGGATGCAGTTGTTACAGAACTGACTGGGCCAAGCCCTCTAGTTCTGTAACACATGAGAGTTTGGCGAAACAACACTATAGAATTTATTTGGCTCTAACATGGCAAGCCCCGAGTCGCAAAATTCTAGGTTTTTAATACCTGGGAGTCAGTTATGGTCCCGCCAACCGTTTTTCTGGTCAGTTACGATTCCAATTACCTGAGAACTCCAGCTACTAATTAATTAGTAGAATTCTCATTCGCTAGCTGTCCTATCCCGGAATTCTCGAAGCAATGCTCCGGAATCATTACCGCTACCGATCAGGGCGTGACGCCTATTCAACAAAACTGTCCACATCCCTGACACTGAGTCGCCGAGCTATTGTAGTCTGGGACCCAGGTCAGCTGATTTCGGTCGTTAGTGTTCTGAACAAAGGGGGTCTTAACACCGGTAAATAATTGCTCTATGTAATTAGGTTTTTTTACTTTGATAATTTTCGTTTTATAGAGTGAGGCTTACAATTTAAAATGAGGTACAGAATTAAACGTTACAACAGTTAAAAAAATTATGGGTAATAATTTTTGAGTTTTACCCAGCAGTGTTAATATCGGTTATGTAGAAATTCTTTATATAGACTATTCATTACAAAAACAAAGGGAGGGAGACACATACAAACTCTTCAATAAAGTTCTATGTGAAAAAAAAAAAGTCTGAAAACAGATTTGAAACGTAAAGTGCAGAAACATCACAGTGTTACTGGAAAATGGTGTGAAACATTTGCTTATTTTATAAATTCTAGGAACATTAAAGGAGTCGTTCATAAACCGATCCGATAACGTACAATTGTTTTATATTTTCAGATTTTTGTAAATTTATATGGAACAGATAATATTCTTTTCGGTTACTAAAGAATTTACTTGTTGTTTCGACAGTAATTAATTATTGTCCAGTATTAAAATCTTTTGTAAAAAAAAGAAAAAAATTGAAATGTTATGTATCAGATAGCATTATTCTTCTCATTCCCCCCTCCCCTCAGGACTTAGCTGCATAAGCTTCAAGTGAAAATCCATAGTTGGATTTTATTTTGTACTTTCCGAAAATAATGCAGCTGTCGAACATATTTTCTTAATGAAAGATGCTACGGTGACAGATGAAAAATAAAACAGACTTAAGGCCGTATTCATCAACACGAGCTAAACCAGGTTCAAGTACTCGATCGCAAAAACCGGTATTCCACCTGCCATAATCCAGGAATTATTTCGTTATGTAATGTCAATCTGGGGGTAATTTATTTTTTTTATTTTTAGAATTTTATAGCATTAGAATTAAAATAAGAAATTCAAAATCACTTTATTTTGTTAACATGTGACAGCGTATTGATAAGATTTCCAACTCTATGGCTTGTAATCAAGATAATAGAGAACATAAGAATATTAAAGTATTTGTTTACTGAATAAACTTTCTTTTTCTATGTTAGTAGAATTTCCCCTAGGAATTTCTATCATAATTGCCAATACAAAATGCAAACTACCAATGAATGAACCTAAATGCAAGCATCTGCTTATACGAACCTTCGTTGTTATGTCACTTTGACGTCAGCTTGCGAACTTTATGAGACGTCATCTTGAGGACATTATGAGACCAAACGATCAAGCTGACGTCAAAGTGATGTCCCAACGAACGTTCCAACCGACTCCAGACGTCCAGAGTAAGCCCCTTTGTCAACCAATTACAGGTGCACTTACAAACAAAAGAGAGTTGATCCCAAAATCAGGAAATTCTTCTTCGAGAATACGGATGATCCTAGATTAACCCTTGACTGAAGGTAATCGTCGGATTTCGTAATCCGTATGCTAATCTATGTACCAGATGGTCTAAAAGAAACTCCCCCTATATATGAGTCCCTAGTGGGCCTAACCGTTCAACTAATCGAAATTAAAGTTTAGAAATAGTTATTTGAGTGTCTGGCTTCCAGATTGTGATGATTTAAAACAATAAACCTCTCACAGGTACGGTTACAGTGATAAAATTTCGAAATTTTCGAATGGTAACACCCACTTTTTTCGTGTGCAAATTGATCAGAGCATGAAAAAAACTGAAGGGCCGGTCTTACCAAAGTCGTTTAATGGCTAACCACGATTAACCCATGGCTTCAACCATTGGTGGGCCGCAATTCTCTGTTTAAACAGAGATTATTCGTGGTTAACGGTCAAACAATTTTGGTGAGATCGGACCTAAATGGCGTTGGAACGAGACACGTATGACATAATAATCTATGTATCCGTATGTAATCTATGTATTTTTAAACGGCTTTATGCAGTTAAAATAATAGTTTTTGATTCTGTAGATTTTATGTCTATAAATATGTTCTATATGTTAAAATATTGGCAAAGGCTATTTTCTAACACAGGGTTCGGAATAGTCCCTTAGTGTAATTCTTGTAATGCCAAAAACACAATAACTCTAGAATCCATATAATACCGACCTACTCTCCTGCGTAACTTTTTTTATTTTATGTTTCTCTCTCGTTAAATTAAACACACCCAAGAGAAACTCACGTGACTCTATTGTCTATTTCTGAATAAATGAAGCGGTTGGTAGAACGTCTCTAGCGATAAAAATCTTCGGAATCGTATAAATTTTCCTGCTTCCTCCTTAATTTCCTGCTAGTTTACATTTTCGTCTTCGATTAGTCCGATCTTGCGAGTATTAAAACGCAAAATGCATGCAAAACAGTGTAGTAAGAGGATGAGTTGCTTATTTTTGAAAGTGTGTTTGCCAAAAACTGTCAGATGTATTGGTTGGATAAGTAAGTTCGCTTTGTAAACATACATTATCTAATATTGTTGACGTGGTAGTTGTAATGATACTTTAATTCTATTTCCTACACTATTATGAACGTTTTACACTTTATTTCTAGGCTATCACTCAAGGATACATCGTCCACGTGTAGTTAATTAGGTAAAAAACATAGTGAGAATAATATTTTTGGCTACTATAAGGCGATTTCAAGCAGCAGGTCACATGTCAACTTATGACGATTCTGGATTTAGTTTCAAACGGAAGGGCAGTTTATTGTTTGTCTATTGGCTATTGTAAACATGAAAATGAATGGGAAGGTCATTATAGTAGTTCGTGACGTTGCAACAAATTGCTCTATTTGATCATACTTAAAAGGACTATAACGTAAAATGTATGCAAAAGAGTATAGTAAGAGGATGAGCTTTTTATTTTTGAAAGTGTCTTTTGTCAGACATATTATTTGCTTTGTAAACATTTTGCAATACTGCTGACGTGTGCAGTTTGGATGGGACGTTGATTCAAACCTTCTTATGCATTCCTTACAACATATTTCTTGACACGATTAGTCAGAGATATACTGTCCACGTGTGATAGATTAAACAAAAGATATGGATGAGTAATTAAAACACCGAGATTCCAATTTTTCTTACTTTTTTCTATTTTTCGGCTTTTGTGAGAATTAGAACTTAAAATGCATATAAGACTAATTTTGTAAGTGTTCTTGTTAAAACTGTCTGTCAGTAATTCGCTTGGTGTAGTAGAATTTTATTTTTTTAATTTTCCCAACCTACCTTTAATTTGGCATCGTCAAGATACATGTTCTCGGGACAAGAGTATGGTTCGCTTTGTTTTCTAATGGTTTTGACGTAAAAAAAAAAATTCTCTACATGTCGAATCATTCTTAACACTTGGCATGCGGGTATACTTTACCGCCAACTTACGCGTGCAGCGGGCGTTTTTTCGTGAATCGTGCGAAAGTTTAGTTATTCAGAAAAATCTCAGTAAATCGAAAACTACTTTGTTTTTATGAACGAAATTTTTTATTTTACACTTTAATATATACTGTAGGATTATTTAACAAAAAATAAAATAAAATAAAATAAAATAAAATAAAAATAAAAAAATAAAAACAATATTTTTGTGAAATTACAAAAATAAACTATTTTTAAAATTAAAGTCCGATAATCCATCAGCGTATAGTTCTTCATCACTATCTTTGTCACAACTGCTGATTTTATCAATTTTGTATTCAACAACAAAAAAAACCAAGCTTCAGATTGACAAAACACGACTTGCACGTTCTGGAGCTAAGAATTTGATTGAAGACGAAATAATGCAACAAAAGACCGAGAACTCGACAATCATAACTTGTGGAAAGAAAAAAATGCAAAGCGTTGCATAGCAACGAAAACAACACGCATATAATGTCACACATGCATATAATTATACGTATTTAGTAGATTTGTGGTGGTTAGCGGGTATCCACCACAACTCTACTAAATACGTATTTTTACGTAACCCTCCCTCCAGTGACAGACTGCAAAAAAACGTAAAAATATGTTGCCCGCAAGCGAAATGTTAAGCCAAGTATGAATCACAGTATAAGATGTCAACTTTAAAATGTTTTGTTTGGAAATTCTTGTTTCATATTCAGAATTGTTTAACAGATGTTCTAAATTAAGTTTTTGATTTCTGTTTCATTTCGGAGCTGGTATAATTTTACATTGGCATGTACCCGATAAAAATTATTATCTTAACCTAGCAGGAAAATATTTTCAATACTCTTGAAGAGGGTAGTTAGGATGATACGTTCATTGCATTCCATATGTTATTAGGCCTTTTTTTACCATATTTTTTACTCTATTATCCAGGGATGTATGTCAATTGTGTTATTCTGCTGTTTATATGTATATAGTTTGTTCTTTTTACAAATCAACACATTCTGTCAAAGACTCATAAACCTTTAGGTACTTATTCTTTAAAAACCATCAAAAATAAAATAAAATACTGAGGGATTTGTTACATGTATCAGATATTAAGTAGGTATTCTTAATGTAATTTTAATAGTTACTAATAAAAAATACATATCTTCTGTTTTCGTTATTTTGCCGTACTATTGTTTATATTGCTAACTGTATGCAGCATGCACTTGAGCATGTAAATAAACATGCAAAGTGAAAAATTTGACATCTTTTACCTAAATTATAAATAAATATATTAATATTTTTACACAGATAATTTCAGTAACTATTATTGAAGATGAACATGAAAAAATTGGGGTCAAAGGAAAACGCAATACAAGTTTTCAATTTTACATAACTGAAAATCATGATATTTTCATCTTAGTACTTTATTGGGTATTGTCTATGTCTCCTAACCAGATTTTTCTTCTTTCTCGAGTTTTTCGTTTTAAAATCTTAAACTGAACAGTGTAAAAGTAGTGTAAGAGTTTTAATTTCATTGACCGTATACCCACGCCGAAATGTTTTTTTTTTTTTTTTTTTTTTTTTTTTTTTTTTTTTTTTTTTTAAATTACTACTGATCTTTACGTCTCGATTAGTTTAATTTTTTCATTTACAAGGAAAACTTACTTTCGAATTAAAGTCACCGAAAATATAGCATCGTGCTACATTTATCAATATATTTGTTTAAAACAATGTTTTGAATATTCTCGAACTAAATATCTGAATAAATCTATAGTGTTTTCCTGGATTAGTGTTTTCTGGAGAGTGTTTTCCTGTTATTTATATAATTCATATAGATTTACATTAAAAATCATCACATTAATGACTATTAATGTTAAAGTAACAATTCTACTTTAACCCCTTAACGTGCACGCTCGAGTTAACTCGAGCGTGCTAAACTGGCCAAACTGTGCACACTCCAGATAATTCGAGTGGGTTTGTACTTTATGTTTCTATAATTTTTCACTCTCGAATGCAATCGAGAATTTAAAATAACAATGTGAAAGAAAAAAAACAATCGTTTTATTGATATTTACCATTTACATTTAATTGTAAGCTATAACACTAATTCAAGTATAAAATATATAGATTTTTTCTTCTTATCACTTACGGCTTCTCTCTTCCCTGTGAGCCGCTTTCCGACAGCGTATTCATATTCAAATTCTGATTCGCTCATTTTTCAATATATATTTTACTAAAATATAATGTAAAATAAAATATAACTGTTAACTATTTTATTACTAAGCTCTGGCTGTAAAGACATCCTTGACTCGAGGCGTCACTTTATATACTTCATTCTTGAGGTTTGGTGTGGTTTTTAGCTCTACGGTCTACTTTTTGGAACACAATGGATAATGAGACCGGGGCCTACTGCTTAAGTCCGAACGGCTACGAACATCCATGCCACAGTGGGATTCGAACCCACGAGCTCCGGCTCCGAAAGCCAGCACCCTAACTATTCGGCCATCGTTCGGCACTTTGTTCTAGAGATATTAAACATAAGGGTTTCATATTTGATACCTACGCATCAAGGAATGACACATCATACTGTCAATTGGTAGATTGCCTACCAATTGAACAATATATTCTTTCGATAATAATAATAATATTCTAAAAATTAGAAATCATACCAATGGTATAAATATCCAATATACTCAAATTTTGAATATTTTTGTATTTTTGTAATTTTTCTGGCAAGACAACGTTCTAAATTGTGTTTTTTACATAAAAAATTGAATTTTTTTTAGCCGGCTTTTTTCAGAAACACTGTGCATTAAGGGGTTAAATCGATATAAGGAGTATATCGAATTGTCAACTTGTGCTTATGTGGGTCGCAAAGGATCTTACGACGTTTACGTATTAACCCCTTCCGCTATGATTTAATAATGAAAAACTGTGCGTGAAGTAACCATTTATTTTTTATTTAAAAAACTTGTTTCATTTTACAATTCTTACATATTTTTAATTAAAATCCACTTTTTACATAGTGTTAAGTATCAGAAACGGTAAAATTAAGATAATAGTCTTCAAGCTAGTGGTACTTTTCAAAACAAAGTGCAAAGGAATTCTGAATTGTTTACATCGCCAGGGAGTCTCACTTCTAATTTGATTCTTGTAACACACAGCATTTCTTAGTAGGTTTTCTTTTATTCTGACTCATCAATTTGGCAGTGACTTGTACCAAGAAACTTTAAATAAACAATATGTAATAGTGACCTGGGATTTCCACAAGTAACAAAAGTGTTGCTAAATTCAGTACACTAGAAATTTTAAACTAAATTAATTATCATATTTATCAGTAACTTTAGTCGCATGACGAGTGTAGCTCGTCATTGTGCGGTATGGAATGAAAAACCAATGACGAGCTAGACTCGTCATTTTACCGGAAGGGGTTAATATGGTATAAGCCTTCAACGAATATTGTCCTTGGCATAAAGGTCGGTATAGTGCTTTCCATTTCTATATTTTGTGAGTTACCCCGTTACCAGTCTTTTAGAATAGGAATAAAAAAATAAGTAATTCGTTCATTCAAGTTTCCTTCCCAGGTATGTTCTAAAATCATCATGAGAACTTTAGAAACCTTATTGCATATTGTGTAAACCTAGTCTATCGCATAAAAATAAAAACGTCAAACATCCTACCTATTACCAAATACGTAAAAACAATTTCGTTTCTAAAAATTGAAACTGATACATCTAAATATATTGCACCAGGATATAACTGACTGTATTTCGTTTCTAAAGATAGTTAATAAATTAAGATTTTAAAATAACTATACTCTTTTATCAGTCCTTTCTTTTGCGTCTTGTTTCACTCTCTGTACCTCCCAAGTGGAAAATTAAACCTCAAAAATTAAAATACCACGAAAACGAGAAGGAAGAAGGAAAAATTACGATTCAGAAGATTTTTATCGTCAGGAACGATTTCTTACTAACCGCTTCATTTATTCTCTGGCAGACAATAGAGTCACGTGGAGCATCTTTTTTCTTCCACATAATCCGATGAATAGTGTGTGTGTGAGTATGTGTATAGGGTTGAAGAATACAGCAACAGCCAAATTTATAGTTCAACATATGGTTGGCGACGCATTTTGTGAGAAAATTGGCAGTATTCTTACACGAGGCTGTTTATAACAGTATTTTGCAGTGGTAAAATACAGTTGTTCCCCAACTTTTGACTTTTGAAACTATTCAGTTTCAACATTTCACGCTTCTTCTCTTTTTCTAATTCAATGCACTTTGGAGTTTTAGGGACGAATAAATTTCTTTTATAGCTAGTATTTGTGCCCACATTAGAACAAGTTTTTTTTTTCTCTTTAATACATGTGTAAACTCGCCGAGCGGTTTGCGATGTTTCTATTTCCGATTGTAAGTCATACCCTAGTCATTTGGATATGATTTCGCATGGGTCTCGTATGGAGCAGGTATGGAGGCGAAATAATCAGTCGTAGATGATTTCAAACTTAACAACTTTCATTTATTTAACAAAAAGCATTTAAATAACTATTGAAATGTATAAGTAAATTCGTCCAGAGAGGAGATCACTCTAGACAACCTGCTCATCTCAGAGTTCAGCCGGAAGTCCCCTGCCGTTTCTTCTTTTCCAAACAGGAAACCTCGGTTTTAAGGGAGATCGACACCCCCCCTCCCTCTTTGACCTTTGTCCTTGGAGTAGCCGGAACGCCCTTTGGTGCCCAGCCGACGCGGTCACACAAAGCACAGTTAATTTTCTCTGTCGGTACGTTGACAAAACCGGCGCAATTGACACCTCTAATCGTCTGTGCGTCAAAAGGACCATTACTGCCGTTTTTCAATTGTTCGGCATTTTGAAATGTTCGACGCCTTACAATGAACAAAAGTTCGCTTTGACCAACGCTCTTCTTGACCCCCGACAGAGACGGACGCAATACTTACAGCATGCAAAACTAAAATTTAAATAAATGTATGTTACCCAGCAATTTCGATAGTAAAACTCTGTTAAACAATCAGATTTACAAGGACAAAGTCACTTCACTGTCGCACTTTAAAAAGAAAACAATGGAAGAAAACACCACACATTCACTGAAAGACCTGCGCTAGAATAGATACAGAGCTAGTTCAGCGCTGCTATTATATAACTTTTGCTTCTTCAAAGAATTCATAACACACTCTATGACCATTTCTATACCCACTTTGCATACCGTAGAATGTTGCCCTGCAATAAATAAAGTGCTATTCTTATCTTTGACTTAATGACAATTATGACCTAATTCATGACACCTGTATGATCACTTTACATCTTCTGACACCTCTCCTGCCGAACGATGGCCCATTGGTTAGGGTACTGGCCCTTCGGAACCGGAGTTCGTGGGTTCGAATCCCACAGTGGCATGGATGTTCGTAGACGTTCGGAATCGGCTTTAAGCTGTAGGTCCGGTCTCAATAGACCTCGTGTTGCAAAAAAGTAGACCGTAGCACTCCAAAACAAACCATTCTGGCACTTCTATGTCCACATCACATGTTCTGGAAATGTTAAACTGTTTCCATTCTGTTGCTTTAGAATGTCTAAGGAATTCATAATACTTATATAACCACTTCACTCGTCTTCCCGGCAAATTTTGGGCATTCATAAACCTTGCCAGGTTGGCTATGAAGTTCAGTGTTTCCTGCTTCCTGCCCTGACAACTGTATATCCACATGGCCTGTCCTGAAATGGCTATAGAGTTAATGCAGTATTTTCATTCTTTAATACTCTCACTCACTTATAATACGAAAATCAAAGAAAATTGTCATTTTGTGAATTGTTATACTTAAAATGGCATTTTAGATTATGTAGGAAAAATATGTTCTGTTATCCTAAATAAAATTCAAGGCCCCGACTTGTGAGAGTGGAAGGCAGATGCATGTACTTTGAGAAAAATTAAACAAAACATAACACATTTAAATTTTATGTTGTCCTTTTAAATTGTCATAAATTTTGTTTAAAAAGGGATTATTGAGATAAAGGTCAAACACATACATAAAACGCTCTTTTCGGTATTAATTTTTTTCAGCATATTTCAGATATCAGCTTTTTAATAGTGGGCTACCAACTGTTATGAAGAATTAAATCAAATATGAAACCGCCTATGAAGCTTAAATATATCAAAGCTTGTTGAAAAAGTGCTAAACTTTTTTTTTTTAATTGGTTACATAAAGGGACGGTCTCACTAAAATCGTTTAATGGCAAACAAGATTAATCTCTGTTTAAACGGAGACCCGCGTTCCACCATTGGTTTGAACCATGCGTTAATCACGATTAGCCGTTCAACAACTTTTGTGAGACCAGCTTTTAAGAGCCTTATATGAAATTCAGATGATCGAGGAAATTAAATTGAGGCTAAGCAACGAATTCAATAATAATGATGATAATAGTAATAATTAAAAAAACTCTGGCAAACATTACTCACGGATTTTGATAACAATTAGACTTATGCAGCTCCTAAGGAACCTTGCCCTTTTTTAAATCAAGTGTAAGCTTCCAAAAGATATCAAGAGATAAATAAGTTTTTTTAAATAAATATCTTACATTTGTTTATTGTCTATAAATATACATTTCTAGCAAATATGATTGAAATTAATTTTAACAGAACTGTATATAAAATAAACAGAAATTGAATTATATTTAAGAAAAAATTTAAGTGCCTTTTCATCATACTGGTTAGTTTTAATAGGAAAGATGACATTCATTTTAGTTATCAACAAGATATTTAATGTTGAATGTTGGGAAAGTAGATGGTGGTTGCAAGTCGAATACATTTGTCCAAATGTTCACCAGTCAATCTGTCTCTGAACATGTTTTTTTTTTATAAATATCCTATTATAAAAAAGAACTTTTAGACACAAATATGTAGAAATGACCATTGCTTTTACTTTTAGACGAACCTGGACCAAACCTTCTTTTTTTTGTTCAAAAATTTGTTCTTTAGCAACAAGAGATTAAATATTTTTAGTGCTTGAGGAAAGCCATTGCCTGTAGAAATGACCATTGCCTGTTAGACAAACCTGGACCAAATCTGAGTATTTGTTCTTTAGGAACAAGAGATTAAATGTTTTTAGTGCTTGAGGAAAGCCATTGCCGCCTGTAGAAATGACCATTGCCTGTTAGACAAACCTGGACAAACCTGAGTATTTGTTCTTTAGGAACAAGAGATTAAATATTTTTAGTGCTTGAGGAAAGCTATTGCCTGTAAAAATGACCATTTACTGCTACAGAAACCTGGACCAAACCTGAGTATTTGTTCTTTAGGAACAAAAGATTAGATATTTTTAGTGCTTGAGGAAAGCCATTGCCTGTAGAAATGACCATTTACTGTTAGACAAACCTGGACCAAACCTGAGTATTTGTTCTTTAGGAACAAAAGATTAAATATTTTTAGTGCTTGAGGAAAGCCACCTTTGCATGAGAGTAACACCGTGATACACCGAAAATTGCTCAGCGAGCTACTACTAGCTCTTGATCAACAGTTTGGCGATCTCTGAATTAGACCAACACGAACACAATGCCTCCCTGATCGTAATTAGAAAACGAGAAAAGGAATTCACCTCGCCTGTTCAACGAACCATCACATCAACCCTAAATTTCGCACTCATAATGCGCAGCATGATACATGGTCGATAAATGTGCACGCAGGCCGTGACACGATGGAATGGGAGCGAAACCAGGTTTCGATGAGTAAACTGATGACTCATTTCACTCTGATCACACAATTATCTTAGACCATCGGTCTTCAGACTTTTAAGACTCATAGCACCCGGAAAATATATAGATTTCTGGGGAAACACAATACATTTCTGCAGAAGTATATGGTTGGATGGGTAAACTGAAGGTGCATTTCACTCTGATCCCTCGATTATTTTAGGCCAGTGGTCTTCAGACTTTTCAGACTCACAGCACACTGGTACTCTACACATTTGAGCAAAAGTATATGTGAGTTAAATTTTAGATACCTTATATAAATGCTGGTAGTAGTAATGATAATAAAGAAAAATGATACAGACAAAATTTTCTAATGTTGTTTTATTTATCTAAATCAGTAGTTCTCAAACTTTTTATGCCCACGGGCCCTTTCTCGTGGCAGGCATCTTATCATGAACCAAGTGAAATTCCTCTGTACAACTACATAACAAAATTACAATTTTCAGCTTTAATGGTTTTAACGAGATGTTAGTAACGTAAAAATAAAATTAAAATAAAGCATTTAGACGTTTAAAATAGTATATACTGAAATTATACCTTGTGTTTTAAATTATAAATTTATTATTTTAAATTGCTACTAATGAGATGAGTAAGCACGATAGATTGATCTGAAACCATTGTTTGTCTCTATGTTTGTGATAAACTAAACAAAGAGTTATCATAAAAGTAGAATGCCGAACGATGGCCGAATGGTTAGGGCGTTGATTTTCGGTACCATTGTTAGTGGGTTCAATTCCCAATGTGGTATGGTTGTTTGTAGCTCTTTGGAATCGGCATCAAGCAGCAGGTCCCGGTTTCACTGAGCCCTCGTGTTGCAAAAAAGTAGACCGTAGCGCTCCAAACCAAACGAAACTATGAAAATAGAAAGAAATTGTTACAAAAACAAGGGAAGTGGGAAGGGTATAGGATTCAAGTAACAGTCCAAATAAAGTCTGTGTGTTTCATTCTCGTCATTGTTTTGACTGTGTAAAGGATAGGAAATTAATGATAGAAAGGGAAACTAATTTACTGTTATTTATTTTAACTTTCATAAGCATGAAAATGGGTGACAACGATTTTAATTTGTATCAATCATTTCAAGTACCTCCAAACATTACCAGTGCATCCCAAATTATTTTTTTAATTACCATGAACTTCCTCAGACGTCACATTAACCCCGGGGATCTGTAAAAATCTAGGGAACCACAGATCTAAATAATAGCATAACTCTTGTGGTATTGATGTCACCGACTCTTACATCATTGCATGTAATGAATTGAAGGTGCTTGGATTTTGTTATATAATATAACTCTGTAGATGACATGCGTAAGTTGCATTTCATATTCTGCGTTAAAAATGATTCGATATTTCATTCTTGTCGTCAGATATGAGGTAAAATATTATTTTACATATGTTGATCTAAACGGCATCAAAATGATAATTTCTGTTAATGGATATGCTGGTAACAGATATTACTTAGCACAACCTTGAACAGACTGTTAGGGCACAGTCAGCAAAGAATGATACAGGAAAAAGATTTAATACTCTCAGTGACCCTCTGGGGTTATCAAAGAATGACTGTCCAAAATTTTGTGACTTTACACTTTGTGCTAATAAACCATATCAAATTAAACCAAATCAAAATTTGTTCTCCTTACGTCAAATGGTACAGATTTATCTAAAAGGCACACAAACAGATAGTCTCTTTTGTGTTTTGTTCTGATACAAAGAATTTTCTTTCTCTTATAGTACCCACGATGTATTTAAACATCATCAGGTATCAGAACAGATCATGTATTTAAATAACTAGAACGAGTTTTCATCTCATAAATTGTGAGAGAGTTATTAATTTAAAAAATGGAGAAGGCGGGAAGAAGAATAATGCATACAATCTATTAAGAGTCTTTTAGTGCAGGCAGATCTTTCAGAATTGCTCTCACGACAATAGAAGGTCAAGCGTCGATGTAATTTTCTAACGTTTTCGTTTAAAAATAGAATTCAATACTTCTACTCTTCTTCAATACAGAAAATGTCTATTTTATGCGTTGCAAAATAATTTAAAGTGGTTTTGTTATCAGAAAAATATTGAAAAGGAGCTTTAAGCTCTGCTTGTGTTTCTGAGAGATAACATTCCGATTTCAGGAACAGGGTGCACATTAACTAATTATTCTTTGTAGCTCCACCAAGTCCTAACCTCTATAAAATGAGCGAAAAGATCAACACAGCAGTTTAGTTTATTAAATGAGATTTATTCACTGCTAACAGATTTTAAATACTACAGTACTCCAATTATAGTCGAAATTTTGAATTTATTATTTTTATTACCGTCAAATTTGTCTATTTCGAATTTAATTAATTCAAAAATTTGAATTATAAGAATAATACAAATTCCTCTTTCAATTTCCTGTGCAATTTAGTGTTAAAATTAAGTGGTTATTTAGAAATCTTTTGTGAAATTTGTTGTGTAAATTATCTTTTGGAAAATTTGTTGTAGTCCTCGCTAACAGTGGGTGTTGCAACATTAAATAGTTGATATCTCAGATTTATGGAAGAAAGAAAACGTAAACAGAACACGTGTTAAATTTTTATCTCTTTATAACCATTACTACAATTTTTAAATATTACAATACATTTAATAAAATACTATTTAAAGCAGCGTAAAATGTAAAAAGAGAAATGAAATCGACCATGTAAATTTTTATCTCTTTATAAATATTACTACTAAATATTACTACTTTATAAATATTACAACATATTTAATAAAACAGTGTAAAATGTTAAAAAAAATAGAAATGAAATCGACAATGTAATTTTTTATCTCTTTATAAATATTACTACTTTATAAATATTACTACTCTATAAATATTACAACGTATTTAATAAAATACTATTTAAAGCAGTGTAAAATGTATAAAAAAAGAAATGAAATCGACCATGTAAATTTTTATCTCTTTTAAGTATTACTACTAAATATTACTACTTTATAAATATTACAACATATTTAATAAAATACTATTTAAAGCAGTGTAAAATGTAAAAAAAAAGAAATGAAATCGACCATTTATAAATATTACTACTTTATAAATATTACAACATATTTAATAAAACAGTATTTAAAACAGTGTAAAATGTAAGAAAAAAATAAAATCGACCATGTAAGTTTTTATCTCTTTATAAATATTGCTACTAAATATTACTACTTTATAAATATTACAACATATTTAATAAAATACTATTTAAAACAGTGTAAAATGTTAAAAAAAAGAAATGAAATCGACCATGTAAATTTTTATCTCTTTATAAATATTACTACTAAATATTACTACTTTATAAATATTACAACATATTTAATAAAATACTATTTAAAACAGCGTAAAATGTAAAAAGAGAAATGAAATCGACCATGTAAATTTTTATCTCTTTATAAATATTACTACTAAATATTACTACTTTATAAATATTACAACATATTTAATAAAATACTATTTAAAACAGTGCAAAATGTAAAAAAAAAAAAATAAAATAAAATCGACCATGTAAATTTTTATCTCTTTATAAATATTACTACTAAATATTACTACTTTATAAATATTACAACATATTTAATAAAATACTATTTAAAACAGTGTAAAATTAAAAAAAAAAGAAATGAAATCGACCATGTAAATTTTTATCTCTTTATAAATAATACTACTAAATATTACTACTATTTATAAATATTACAACACATTTAATAAAATACTATTTAAAGCAGCGTAAAATGTAAAAAGAGAAATGAAATCGACCATGTAAATTTTTATCTCTTTATAAATATTAGTACCAAATACTACTACTTTATAAATATTACAACATATTTATTAAAATACTATTTAAAACAGTGTAAAATGTTTAAAAAAAAAGAAATGAAATCGACCATGTAAATTTTTATCTCTTTATAAATATTACTACTAAATATTACTACTTTATAAATATTACAACATATTTAATAAAATACTATTTAAAACAGTGTAAAATGTATTAAAAAAAGAAATGAAATCAACCATTTATAAATATTACTACTTTATAAATATTACAACATATTTAATAAAACAGTATTTAAAGCAGTGTAAAATGTAAGAAAAAAATAAAATCGACCATGTAAGTTTTTATCTCTTTATAAATATTACTACTAAATAGTATTACTTTATAAATAATACAACATATTTAATAAAATACTATTTAAAGCAATGTAAAATGTAAAATGTAAAAATAAAAATTAAATTGACCATGTAAATGTACTGTTTACTATTTTTAAAAATACATTTGCAGATTCCTTAAGATTCTTCATTAGAATCAAGGTGAAAAAAATTATATTTTTCTTCTACTTAAAGTAGAATATCATTTTAAGTATAGCAATTCCAAAACTTCATTTTTTTTCTTTGTTTCCCATATAAGTTTGAGAGAGGTTTAAATTTTTATACAACTAGAGTCCAGCCCAGAAAAAGACGGGGAGGGGGCCGAAATTTTAGAGTTTTCTTTATTCCATCTTAACACTGAAATAAAAATACATTTTTTTAATATAATTTTTTAAGCAATATATTTATCCAAAATTTAATTTTTAAATAAAAACTATAATGTTTTAAATTATTATTTACTTTTTTAATTCCATTATTTTTGTTAAAAATTGTTTTGTACTATTGAAGAGACATATTAGACAAGATTCTGAATCGACATTTATATAAAAACTACATTAAATTTTATATAATTTTTAAAGAAATTACTAACATTAATTTTTTTTCATTTTCACTAAATTTTATGTCTAACAAAATAATTTCACTATTTTTTTTTAACTTAAAGTTAAAAAAAATAGTGAAATTATTTTGTGGAAGAGCTCAGTTCCTCCTGAAACTAAATCCTGACATACATAATCCTTATGCATACACAAAATCAGATTTCAATTCTCCGAATCCCGGGCGGCATATGGGCCACAGCGCAGACGCTCCCAGGCCCCCGCATCTGTGCAAGCAGGTGACTGTCTCTCGAACGAAAATACCTCCCTAAAAAAAGGGGGGACTTGTAGGCCACGTGCCCGAGGGGGAAGTGAGGTAACAACCCGACGTTTGGCTCCTTTTCCCCCTCCCCTACCAGAAAGCAGTTCCGTATGACCTCGACGGCTTCTCGCACGCGTTTTGTTTGCAGCGTGGAATTTAGAACAGAGCGAGAGGGAAAGCTCTACATCTCTTCGCCCTTGCCGTTACAGTCGGCGACATTAGCCAGAATCTTCGTGTCACGTCGCACGTGACGTGAAAATTTTGGCTGTGTTTACCACCTTGTTTTGATTTTGCAGGGTTGCGGTGACGTGGTACGGTCGCATGGCTTTTTAAGGATTTAGAGTACTACAAATATGAGGAAAATATCGAATATTTTTTTATTTTAATTGCCCAAATTGTCGTTCCACCCTCTCTATGAGGTACTTGGTAACTTGAATTTTGTATGTTCAGTATTTCAAAAATCATTTACGTATGATTTCACATTTATAGAATTTTTTCCGTGAATGAAAACTTTGTCTGTTCTGTTTTTCTGTGAATTCCATGCATTCAAAATTTTGAGCTATTTGTGGTATTGTTGATATGGTGAGGAATTTTTGGTATTTAAGTTCGGCAGGATTTGTATGGTCCTATGGTGTTTTTTATGGTCATGCGTGAGAACCACATTAGCGACTATAAAGAAAGACTTTTGAGATGTAGAACCACGGCTAGTTTAGCGCTTTTCACCTCACAGAAATTTCCAGTTTTCTATTAGAACAAATCGGATGAAAATCTAGCGATTTTTCTATCAAAATCCTCGTCTGCTTATTATTCTAAATACTTATCTGTCCCGCAAGGTTCGCAAAACCACTTAGAGCATTAAATGGTTTCTAGGTGGTTTTGGTTTAAGGCGGTGGTCGGCAAATTTATTACCCAAAGAGCCAAATATGAGTATTACAACAATTTTAAAAAATTGGGAGCCAAATCTGCTTGTTTAGTAAAATTATTATTAATATAATTACTATTATAATTATTTAGTAATAGAAATATTTGAAATATATTTTTTTCTAAAGCCACCAGTACAAAATTATTATCATTATTAAATTGATAAAATAAAAATTTTAAAAAATGTTTTTAAAAAATACAATTTTATTAATATATGTAGTTGCACTAAAAAGAAAAAAAATAATTTTTTCCATCATCAATATAACAAAACTTTTAATATGACTAAAAACAGAAGAAAACTTCCAGCATTTGGACAAAAAGAAGTTATTCAAAAATTGATTACAAATTTTGTGCCGGAACCACAAGCATGTATAGCAGGTGTAATAAAATCGTATAAAAATACCCGTAAGATGTGCAGCTAGATTGAAAAATACACTTTTTAATAAGACAGGACAACGGCAGATAAAAATAAGATGTAATTTTTTTTCTTACGAAGTTTTTTTTTTTTTAATGAAATTGCGCCTTTCGTGGATATTTGTGCCAGAACAACACTTAAGGAGCCAAAGAGCCACATACGGCTCTGGAACCGCACTTTGCCGACCACTGGTCGAAGGCAACAGTTCCACAAGAACATCCAGTCTCTTCTTCCTAATTTATTCCTCACGCTACTCTGCTGCGACCGCCAGAATACACCACCTGCGCTTCTGTCTCGACTTTTGCTCACTGTTTCACTTCGAAAAGTGCCTGTTGCATGGAATAGACTTTGTAGAGGCAATCTGTTCTCACTATCGGAAAACAATCTGGAAGATTTTGCTGCTATACCAGTTTCCGGATTGGTGCGTAACTACTCTTCTTAATATGCTGTAAGTTGAATTTTAAAATATAAAACAATTACAGTGTCAACTGAAATACCGCAAATACAATAAATGATATCCTTTCAAAAACGTTTTCTGAAAGGATATCATGTCCTCCTAACAGCGCCCGAGAGTTCGTCCGTAATAGCAGGATGTGCTCTCTCCCCGTGGGAAATATTTTATACATCGTGGAAGGGAAAATTTCGAACGACTTCCTTCCGCTGCTCAGACTGGAATCTGTTAATATTCACGTCCACGCTTGAGAAATTTCGATCGGACACTTTCACAACAAGGTAGTGGTTCATACAAAATGTATCGCGAATACAGGTGTCTACGGAAAAGCATGCATACAACCACACACATATACGCAAGCAAATTTTGTTTGTTAATTAACTAGACAGTAATTCTAAAAGCTTCTACATGCTTGACACTTTTGAAATCGGCAAACCATCTGCCTTTTTTCTGAATTAATTAATAAAGATTGAACAATCAGTTATTTGACTGGCCCTTCAAACAGACTAAAAAAAATGTGATCGATCTCCCAGTCACACGAAATTTGCCTTATAATGCTTCGAGACCGTATAATTCTGATACCCCAAAATACTTTAGTTTAGAAAAAAATATATCTAAAGCTAGTAGTAGTAAAAACTGTTTTGTATGTTGTTGTACAAATTGTATTATAACATGTTGAATGTAAAACTCTTTGGAAATGCCTGTACATTTAATAAAATAAAATAAATAGTGCATTTAGATGATAAATTTTATACCTACATTGACATTTCACATTTTTATAAATGGTATTTAAAAAATTATTAATAGTCGGACGACAAAAATCAAACAAAACGAAATGTATCGTTTCTGCATTACTTGAGTCTGAGACACTAGCTTTTCAATCTTGCGCTGTCGATTGTTATCGACAATCAATTATGAAGCCACATATGAAACTTGGATATACAGTGACTCAGCTTAATGTGATCGTGGTTAATGTTATCAATCGCTTATTGTTATCGAAATCACTTGGTCCCGATTTTCTCTATTCATTTGTATGTTAAAATTATCGCTTTATGTGATCGTTACTTCGGTTAATGGGATCAGTTTTCGAACCTCATTTTAACTGGCAAAGGAATATTCACAATGTATTCAGATAGGAACCCATTCTTTTCTTTTCATTCGCTGTTGTTTGAATTTCCGAGAATTCTCCCTCTACTACCTAGGGAAATCGGAAATGAACAAAGGAGTAGGGATATTACACGTTTCTGGAATTTTTCAGAAATACGCACACCTTGCTGGTGGTCACTGGTTGTCAGATAAGCAGAAGGCAACACATTCTTATCGAAACTGAGAACATTCCAAATTAACAGAATCTGAAGTGTGTCAGATTGTCATAGAAAAACAGACGAATGATGGAACTGATGAGTGAGATGAAAAATATCTTGATATAGAGCCATCTCCTACAAGTGCTGATATGAGAAATGCGTTGAAAATGTTGAAACTTACAACACCTCTCAGATGTCTTTAAAAAACATTATGATTACGAACAATTTATCAATGAGCTTCTTAGAAAAAATTGTAGACACTCAACAATTCATCAATTTTTTAAATTATGTATAAAATTCTTATGTTTTAAAGGATAATATACAGTACATAAATGTAAGGTGAGTTTTTTGCATTTTATTTTGAAATTTAGTACTTGTAGAATGTAGAATAGTTTTTACATTCTACAAATACTAAATGTAAAACCAGATGTACCTACCAGACTAAAATAGTCTGGTAGGGGGGTAAATTTATCCAATTTTGCATATCGTTTATTGTTATCAAAATTACGGTGTCCCAAACTGATCGCATTAAGCGGAGTTCGCTGTATATCAAAGATGTCAGTGAGGCTTAAAGTTTCATGAAAATTTATTTAAGCTACTTTTTTTATTATTAAAATTAGTAGACTCATATGACGTTCAGATGAACAAGAAGGTTTAAGAGCAATAGTTATAATTAAGTTCATTATATGAAAATGGATATCCAAAAGCTTTTCTAATTTCTGAATTTTTTTCACATTTCATAATTCAGTGGGATAGACATAGTTAGAGGGCAGACTCCAACAGTTTTGTCGCCCGGGACAAAATTGTAAAATGTCGCTCCTCTTCGCTACAATAAAAATTACTAATAAGAGAGATGAATTGTTGATGCTTCAGACCAATAAAGCTTTAATGGCTTTTGAGAACACGAAACAGAATAACTTGAAAAAAAAAAAGTTTTACATTTATTAAAAAACATTGACTAAAAACAAACAAAAAAATCAAACCAAAATAAACAAAAATGTTTTATTTCTAATAACTCTGGAAACCTCAAGATTATATTCTGTAGGGCACCCGTAATATTTGTAACAACAAATGTCTACGCAGAGCAATCTTCCTTTCTTTCTTTGTTTAATAATAATAATAAAAGATATGCAATATACTCGTATGCTACAAATTTTACTTGCCCTGGTAGGCATGTCAAATAAATCTAACAAAACCTCATGCAAAATAATTATAGTACAAGCGTCTAATCTATTAAGCGTTAAATTTTATAAAATATTTTTATACAAATCTCTTTCTAGTAATAAATAATGTTGGCATGGTACCCTTGGAAATGCTCAGCAAGGTGAATTTACTCCGAGCAAGCGAAGTTTTCCTTTTACATACTGGCAACGACTCTCCCCAGTATAACGCCGATATAGACGGATGCCTGGCGTGAGTTAGACGGCAACGAGTGCAGACGGCACTTCTCGCTGACTGATTTTTATCGCCAATACGGGCTCTGATGTTATGCCAGACAATGCATTTATATCCAGTTTTATTTTAATTGTCCTTAGACACGACCATATAATTTGTAAATAATTTGTAAATATTTAATTAAATAGGTTCATTTTAGTTAAGCTTTTGTGCATCTTTTCCACCGTGGGAATAAATCTCCCACAATAATAAAAATGTATTTTAAAACTTTTTGCAAATATGCCACACCAGACAGGATTCAGGGTATGAGTTGCTCATACGCCTAACTTGGTTGGTACTCAGCAATATCGGTATTTGTGAAACTGTTAAACACTAATTTTCGAAAATTAAATTTTCAGCCGCATTTCACTCAGCTGCAAGTCCGGTGTCGTCTTAAAAAAAAAAGAGCGATCTTGCAGTCAGCCAAGACTCATCTTAGCGGAACGTCGGAAGCCCATGAATTTTGATACTCGACGGGATGCCTCTTTATTTGCTTGCCGAAGGCCACGCGTCGCTCCATTCTTTTTAACGCAGGTGTATAAATTACCGCGGCCCCAAACAAAAGAAACGCATTGTTTTGGAACGCATTTGACCGCGACACCCTGGCAAACCAGAGAAGGGGGGGGGGTGTCGAATAGGAGTAGAAAAAAAATAAACAAGCAAATGAAGGCGAACGAATGTTAAGTAAGAAGCGTCACACGGTGATTGGATCTGAAGCGAAAGGGGGAAAAATAACCCAGAAAATGTGAAGATCGTAGATGAGGAAAAGTCAAATGAGGGAGAGAGACACTGCGTTGCTTGTAGGTGCGGAGTACGTCTTTTGTAACGATCGACAGAAATACGATAGTGTTTTATTTATTTATTTATTTATTTAGTTTTGAATATTTATAATATTTCCTTTCTCCCCATCTAACCTTCGTTACATAAAAATGACTTAGAATAACAGTATGTGAAAAAGTTTTCGAAGTAAACAAGTTGCATGTTCAGACTACTTGCAGAGTTGTAGCTACCTGAATCCGACCTCAACTTTGCCGAACGCTGGCCGATTGGTTAGGGTGCTGGCCTTCGGTATCGGAGTTCGTGGGTTCGAATCCCACAGTAGCATGGATGTTCGTAGCCGTTCGGAATCGGCTTTAAGCTGTAGGACCCGGTCTCATTAGAACTCGTGTTGCAAAAAGTAGACCGTAGCACTCCAAACCAAGCCAAACAATCTAAACCGAACTCAACTTAAACTTTCGGGTTAAATGATAACTTCTAATATAAACCCAAATTGAACTCTAAGATCAAATAAGCAATCGAAGGTGTAAGTCTAACATAAGTATATTGTAACAAAAAAAATTTTAATAGTTTTATATGTAGCCAGCATATAGTCCGTCATATGACGTGATCAGTAAATTTTTTTTTAATTTTCCAGAATTGTAAAGTATTATATGAGGCAAGTAAAAAAAAAATGGTTTGTGTTTTTGCTGAAAATTATCTAGTACACACTCAATAATTTGTTTATTTTCATACTCATCTTAAGTATCCCTATACTGTGAATTCAGTTTAGAATCACGTTGAATTCATTTAGTCAAACCGTGTGGTTAAGTATAAAAAAACACACAAACGAACAAACTTCTTAATTTTCAAAGATATATAACTTAAAAGCTAGATATTTATTAGTCTGTGAAATAGACTCCTAGACTTTTATGAAAAGAATTTGTTGTTAATACCGGTGATAAAATTTTCATTGCAACAAACAATAATCGATAAGACAAATATAAAAGAAAATTATTTGCTTAATATCTAACTTCAGTGATAAAACGTATATGAAAATAATACACATGATATTTAAATAATTTAAAATAAGAAATGATTATATGAGATGGTTAAAAGAATGACGGCATAATGCTAGAAAAAAAATGTAATTTTTACCTATTTATTATGTGATAAATTGATAAATTTAATCACCTGCTCTTAACGTGGGAAAATAGTCATTGAAATAATAGCATTAAAATCTCGAAAAGGGGGAAAGAGGTGGATTTCGAACGTTTTAAAGACTTGCTTTGAAATTTGCTAAGCCTAACTCATCAAGAATCCAATGTGGAGGCCTCTATCCATTTTAGATCCAACCGTGGATAAATTCGTGGATAGATGGACAGATAACTTAGGCTGTTATTATATAGGGGATTAGAAAGAGACATTAGTCGCAAGAAAATGTTAACGATGTTTTCCAAGCAACGACAAAGGGAATCATATATCTGTATCTATCTCTTCTGGTTTAAGTTTCCACATTACCGAGTCAAAAAAGCCAATATTCACACTCACTTATATTAATGATTACGTCATTTTTAGACTCCCTCTATTATGAAAATTGAATAACGAAATCGTGTAACGTAATTGTGTAAGGAAATCATGTCATAAAATTGTACAACGAAATCAAGTACAGAAAGATTTGACATTACTTTTGCTTAAAATTCTATAGTCGATTAAAAACCTTAATTTCTGTAGAGAATTAAAAAATATAAATTAATTCGGAGAGTATAGGAGGTGTTGTGCTTCCGAAAGTACGGGAAAGGGTTAATGAAAATAAAACTGATATATTTTATTCATATAGAATCAGCACGGCTGTTAATTTAGCAAAAAATCTCGCCGTCATAAAGAGAGACATAAAAAAAATCCGGAAAAAAGCGTATTTCGAAGTTAAATATTTTATAAAAAAATTTATGACTTCTTTTCAGTTTATTGGTTTATAGATATTGAACTTCCCCTCCCCCACACACAGTTATGCCCACTTTTTACAAATAGTATCACTTTTACAATAGTACCTTAAATATAAAGGAATGGATAATAAAACTTCTGTCATTATTATTATCAACATTATGTGCTGTCGTTTTTGCAAGATAATTGTTACCTCCATGGTTTTAGATTTTTTTTTCTTTTCCAAAAAGGATAGGAGTAGTGGCAACAGTCTAAACATTGCGAGGGAAAATGTTTAGAATAAAGAATTGAGATGAAGTACGCAATGACAATATATGTGTTTTTATTTTGGCGTATTTATTTATTGAAGTTATTCGTATCAGAAATCCTTTAAGTGATCGGTTATAATACGGAATCTTTCACATGTGTACTGAAGTTATTTTGTTTACGAAGAAGAATTCCGTTGATAGACGAAACCGAAAGTACGGGACATTTCCCAACAATAATAGTTTAAAATACGTTTATACTCTGAAACTTTATCATACCTTTTAGCATAAGTTATACAATCCATGAAATTGAACGATTTGTAAGCCAAGATAAAGATGATACGCAAGAGCATTAAAAAAAATATTTCAAAAATAATAGTATTCATTAAAACGAATTATCATTGGGCCATTTGTGTCTTCAAATGAACGACTCAATGATCAGGAAAAAAAAAAGTTTACACATGAAAGATCATAATACTTCCTGAACCATGTGACTTTTACGTATAAAGCTATAGCAGTATGACTAACAGGAGATCTGACTTACTGAAAATATTAATTTATAATTAATTAGAATATATGAAATATGTGCTACAAGAGGTGAAATTTTAACAATTGTGACTGATTGCATTACATATAGTCTTAAAAAATCAAGCCATGTAAATTGTACATTGACGGTTTCTAATAATATTTCTCCGCAGTTTGCAGGAAACATGACCGTAGTGTTTCTCATTTACAAAATGTACATACAAATGCAGTTCCATGGAATGTTTGTCACGACTAATGTAGTATTTTAACAAACATTTAATTACTTTTTTCCATTCGAATACAGTAACCAATATTCTTTGGGGCAACTTTCTTTTTACTTATCGGTCATGCAGTGCCATCTATCGGAAGAAAAATTATCTAGCTCAATTACTTGACCCAGATAAGTCCGTAGCAGAATTCAGATGAACTCAGAGTGAATGTGTACCCATGGTGTAGTGGTTATCACATCTGCCTAACACGCAGAAGGTCCCAGGTTCGAAACCTGGTGGGTACAAAGTGTAATTTTTTTTAAAAATTGATTTTTTACCAGAAATAATTTTTTTTTAATTTTTCAAGAACAAATTTTCTCTACATATGTTAGTAAAAGTATTCCTCTACCAGAAACTTTAAAACCTTTTAGTTACAATATGATTATTTAATGGAAATGTATTATCCAGCATATCTAAAAACAAATAAAGACAATTTTAATTTTATTTTTATGAGTCAAAAATTCCTTAAAACAACGTTTTACCCAGAACAAATAAGGTTGCATGAAGCAGCTAAAATTATTAAAGATTACGATAATTTGCTTCCATTTTGAATTTTGAGCTATAGAAATGTAATGCCATCGAATATTTTTATATTATTATATTACTATACCTTTAATATCATCGATTTTTTTATATTATTAATATGTCTTTTAAAAATCATATTATTATATCTTTATTAATTTCAAATTCCCTATAACAACGTTTTACCTAGTACAAATAAGGCTGCATGAAGCAGCTAAAATTATTAAAGATTACGATAGTTTACTTCCATTTTGAATTTTGAGTTATAGAAATGTAATGCCATTGAATATTTTTATTTTATTAATATTAATATTATTATATTTTTATTAAAGACTAATTCCCTATAACAACGTTTTACCTAGAGCAAAAAAGGTTGCATAAAGCAGTTAAAATTTTTAAAGATTACTATAGTTTGTTTTCATTTTGAATTTTGAGCTATAGAAATGTAATGCCATCGAATATTTTATATTATTAATATGCCTTTTAAAAGGCATGTTATTAGATCTTTATTAAAGGCAAATTCCCTGCAAAAACGTTTTACCTAGAACAAATAAGGTTGCAAGAAGCAGTTAAAATTATTAAAGATTACGATAGTTTGCTTCCATTTTGAATTTTGAGCTATAGAAATGTAATGCCATACAATATTTTTATATTATTAATATGCCTTTTAAAAGGCATATCTTTATTAAAGGCAAATTCCCTATAACAACGTTTTACCTAGAACAAATAAAGTTGCATGAAGCAAGCACCTAAAATTATTAAAGATTACGATAATTTGCTTCCATTTTGAATTTTGAGCTATAGAGATGTAATGCCATCCAATATTTTTATATTATTAATATTATTATATCTCTATTAAAGGCAAATTCCCTAAAACAACGTTTTATCTAGAACAAAAAAGGTTGCATGAAGCAGTTAAAATTTTTAAAGATTACTATAATTTAATTTCATTTTGAATTTTGAGCTATAGAAAAATGCACAGCCATCGAATATTTTTATATTATCAATATGCCTTTTAAGAGGCATATTAAATTTGCCTTTTAAAAGGCATATTATTGTATCTTTATTAAAGGCAATTTTACCAGTAATGTAGAAAATAGAAAAATAAATCTTTAAAATATCTTTTCTAATTTAATTTTCTAATTCATTTTATGATTGGGATTATGCTATTAGCTAACTCTTGTAAATTATCAATGGGGTAGCACAAAAACTAGATTGTGCTCAGGGCACAAAAGTATCATAGTCTGGCACCAGACTATATTTTTTTCCAGGGTCGGGCGTAGCCTGTAAACTGCTCCTTGCAAATATGAAAAATACGCCCTTATGGAACTACAAAGTAAACATTCTACAAAATGAGGTATATAGACTTTTTTTTAAATATCGTTTAGAGAACCTACAAAAAACAAATGTGTAACATAATAATTGACACAAGTACTAGTAATAAATGTTCGCGTAAAATATTTCATTTAAAAATAGGAGTACAATTTAGACAATTTTGTTTATGAGATTTCTTTAATCCAGAAATATTTAATGTCTTACTGAATCCATATTCAATTATTATAACGAGGTTTGGCAATATTGTCTAAATGTTGTTGTTCACTAATTGTTTTTGGTTACTTTTAGTAAAAGCTACATTCCTTGGATGCAGTACTCATTGGAAGAGTTAGTAAAAATAGTTAAGACTTTTCGAGTTAATTTGTTTTCTCATTTATTCTTGCCAATTTTGTGTCTCTTAAATATTTTCTTCTTACTGAGGCATATACCAACGATGTATTTGTCTGAACCTGATTGTTATTGTACTTACAATGTGATTGTGCTTTGGTTATTAATGAAAACAAGTAAAAAAATATGTTATCAGTTTTCTACTGTTATTAAAATAGGCAAATGTAAATATATTATCAGGTTTTTACTGTTATCAAAATATGCAAATGTAAATATATTATCAATTTATTACTGTTATTAAAATATGTAAATGTAAATATAATATCAGCTCTTTACTGTTTTCAAAATAATCAAATGTAAATATATTATCAGTTTCTTACTGTTATTAAAATAGGCAAATGTAAATATATTATCAGCTTTTTACTGTTATCAAAATAAGGAAATGTGACTATGTTATCAATTTTAACTGTCATAAAATATGAAATATAAATATATTATCAGTTTCTTACTGTTATCAAAATAAGCAAATGTAAATATGTTATCAGTTTATTACTGTTATTAAAATATGCAAATGTTAATTATCAGCTTTTACTGTTATCAAAATAAGCAGATGTAAATGTATTATCAGTTTTTACTGTTATTAAAATATGCTAATGTAAATATATTATCAGCTTTTTACTGTTATAAAAATAAGCAAATGTAAATATGTTATCAGTTTATTACTGTTATTAAAATATGCAAATGTAAATATATTATCAGCTTTTTACTGTTATCAAAATAAGCAAATGTAAATGTCATCAGTTTTTTACTATTACTTCATTCTATTATCATTGTACTTAAGCTTTTATTGTTAATGAAAATAAGCAAGTATAAATATATTAACATTTTTTAATGATGATTAAAAACTTATAGACCATTATAATTGCATTAGAAAAATGGGCAAGTTTGAGGTTATGTGGGTCTTTAGAAGTCAGTGTGCACAGTTTGTCCACCACTCAGGGGCGTTACGCTAGGGGGGGGTTAGAGGTTTAACCCCCACTTGAGCTCAATCAAAATGGCAAAAATAAAAATTTTAGTAGAAATTATGAGGGCTATTATTTTTTAGAATAATAACCCCCCCTTGAAAATTATGAACATCCCCCCTTGAAAACATTCTGCGTACGCTACTGCCGCCATTTATGCATAAAAGTAGCCGAATTCTTAAGGAAAGTACGAAGAGAAGAAAGTGAGAAAGGAAACTGATGACTTAAAAAAAGACTTATTGTGTTGAATTAAAAAAAATCTTTTAGCTGATTACATTCAAGAAAAATTTAGTATTTGTAAATGCAACTAAATAAGACAGACACCCACAATGACAAAAGAATATAAAAATTATGTATGTAAGCATTTCTAACAGCTATTAAAAATAATATCTAATTTTTCGAGTGCAATTCGTTACTTATTTTGATAGAGAATCTAGCTCGTAAAAGTGAAAACCTGAAAAAATTTATTAATAGGAAGATTCTTTAAAACGTATTGTATTGGACTCAATAATTTTTTATCCATCCCTAATACATTTATACTTTTTCCTTTAATACTTTAACGAATAAATAATTTTTCTTTTAATACATTACTTCTGATCCTATTATTTTTTTCAAATTTGTTATCAAAACACAGACGAACCGATACTTTATCCTTTCTTCGAAATTAAATGCAAATTCCTGAATGTTAAAAGTTCCCAGTGAATGCCGTAAGCTGTTCACATACTTTCCCGGCTTAGCGATATTCGAAACAGTAATTGAGAACATATTTCAGCGATTGATTATCAATAAACCTATTTAATTTTTGCGAGAAAAGTTCTCAAAACTAAATGCATTTAGACAAAATTATTAAGTCCATATTCGTAATTTATATTCTGCATATTTCTTAGTCTGTAATTGGTTTCAAAATTGCAAAACGAAAAATATCTCCGGAGGAATCAATACCGAGTAGCTGTTTTGGAAGTCTTCCCAAACTCGTCGCGAAAGCTTGTGCCGAAATAGCTCAGTTGGGAGAGCGTTAGACTGAAGATCTAAAGGTCCCTGGTTCGATCCCGGGTTTCGGCAAGTGCCCTTATCCTCGGTAGTATAGTGGTCAGTATCCCCGCCTGTCACGCGGGAGACCGGGGTTCGATTCCCCGCCGGGGAGGCACTTTTTTTAAAAATAAAATTTATTTTTATTAATTGAAAACCCCGGTATATTTTGTTCTTATTAAATATTTCAACAATACTTTAAAAGATATTGTTTAACAAACACAGTGTAATTTCTCTAGCATCGCTATGTATAACTAATTTAAATAAAATTTTATTATCCTCTATTTTTTAAAAACTAAAAGAATAGCTTTACTTTATTTGATATTATTATAAATAATAAGGAAAATTTCTCTAATAGCATTAAAAATAATTAATTTAAGTAAAATATAAAACTTTACAGGAAGGAATTTAAAAATATAAAATTAAATGTATTTATTACTTTTATCATCCTATATTTCTCAAGAACATAAAAACGAGGGATATTTATTTGCCATTAAATATTCTGTCTTTATTTGATATTTTTATAAACAAGAAGGGAAATTTCTCATGATAATTTTATAATCAAGAAGGAGGCACTTAAAAAAATAAATAAAAATCTACCTTATTATTTATATTATTTTATTAATTAAAAAAACCCGGTATATTTAGTTTTTATTAAATATTTCAATAGTACTTTAATGAATATTATTTTACAAACAGTGTAATTTCTCTATCATCGCTATGTATAACTAATTTAAATAAAATTTTATTATCCTCTATTTTTGAAAAACTAAAAGAATAGCTTTACTTTATTTGATATTATTATAAATAAGAAGGAAAATTTCTGTAATAGCATTAAAAATAATTAATTTAAGTAAAATATAAAACTTTACTTTACAGGATGGAATTTAAAAATATAAAATTAAATGTTTTTATTACTTTTATCATCGTATTATTTTCAAGAACATAAAAACGAGGGATATTTATTTGCCATTAAATATTCTAGCTTTATTTTATTTTATAGTTTTATAAACCAGAAGGGAACTTTCTCATGATAAATTTATAAACAAGATAATTTTATAAACAAGAAGGGACAAACAGGGAGGCACTTTAAAAAAAAATAAATAAATAAAAATGTTATTTACATTATTTTATTAATTAAAAAAACTCCGGTGTATTTAGTTTTTATTAAATATTTCAACAGTACTTTAAATATTATTTTACAAACAATATAATTTCTATAGTATCACTATGTATGTTTAATTTAAATAAAATTTTATTATCCTCTATTTTTGAAAAACTAAAAGAACAAAGAATAGCTTTACTTTATTTCATATTATTATAAATAAGAAGGAAAATTTCTCTAATAGCATTAAAAATAATAAATAATAATAATTAAATATATAAATAATAATAATAATAATAATAAATTTATAGTAAAGTATAAAACTTTACAGGAAGGAATTTAAAAATATAAAATTAAATGTATTTATTGCTTTTATTATCCAATATTTTTCATGAACATAAAAACGAGCTATATTTATTTGCCATTAAATATTCTGTCTTTATTTGATATTTTTATATAAACAAGAAGGGAAATTTCTCAAAATAATTTTATAAACAAGATATTTTTATAAACAAGAAGGAGGCACTTTTAAAAAAAGTAAAAATTTACATTATTTTTACATTATTATTTACATTATTTTATTAATTAAAAAAACCCCTGGTATATTTAGTTTTTATTAAAAATTTCGAGAGTACTTTAAAGAATATTATTTTACAAACAGCGTAATTTCTCTATCATTACTATGTATAACTAATTTAAATGAAATTTTATTATCCTCTATTTTTGAAAAACTAAAAGAACAAAGAATAGCTTTACCTTTTATTGATATTTTTATAAATAAGAAGGAATTTTTTTGTAATAGCATTAAAAATAATTAATTTAAGTAAAATATAAAACTTTATTTTACATGAAGGAATTTAAGGATATAATATTAAATGTTTTTATTACTTTTATCATCGCATATTTTTCAAGCACATAAAAACAGGGATATTTATTTGCCATTAAATATTCTAGCTTTATTTTATTTGGAATTTTTATAAATGAGAAGGGAAATTTCCCTAGTATAATTCATATATAATTGACTTAAATAAAATATAAAAGTTTATTTTAGATTCATAATTTTTGTCTTTGAAAAGAAAATTTTTATGCACCCGAGCAAAAATATGAAAATGTATATTTATTTATGTTATTTTATTTTAAAAACCAGGTGGATGCTTAATTTTTAAAATTTCATTAATATTATTGCCATTTATTTTATTGCTAAATTATAAATTTTTCAAACGAATTATTCGACGGAAAGGCACATTTTTTAAACAATTAAAATTTTAAGTTATTTTGTTAATTTTTAAAAAAAATAAATCTCAGTATCTTTAATTCTCATTAAATATTACAACCATCTTTCAATGGAGATTAAAATATACAAAATGTTTAATTTCTGTAGCATTACATATAGTTAGTTTAAATAAAATATATACTTTTTGTTTGAATTCTTAGCCTTAAACACCTCTGAAAAGAATACTTTCATACACCTAAGCCGAATCATTAAAAAATTTATTTATATGCACGTTATTTTATTTTTAAACTAGGCAGAAGTTTACATTTTTCTCATTATATAAGGACGCAACTACAACTTATTCTATTATTAACGCATAATAAATTTAAAAAATGTTTCCAAAAATGAAAAAAAAAATCAGTTCTAAATTTCAGTTTTATTTTAAAAACCAGGTGATGCTTAATTTTTAAAACTTCATTTTAATATTTTTGAAATCTATTTTATTTCTAAATTATAATAAAATAAAAATAATAATTCCAGAAAATTTCTAAAAATCAGCAATTATTAAAAAAAATACAAAGATTTATTTTTAAAATTTATTTTTAAACGATTTATTTCTTTACTTTATTCTCTATTAAATATTCCAGATTTACTTTATATTTTATTATTTTAAAGAAAAAGGGTGATTTAATTAAGGGTAATAAAACTTTATTATTAAAACTTAATTTTCAAGTAGTAAAAAACGCAGGACATTTATAAAAAATAATTTAAATATTTAAATAATTCATCTGTACTTTATTTCCTATTCTTATAACCATAAAGTGCAACTTCTCTATTATTATCCATATTTAATTGATTTAAATAAAAAATAAAAGTTTATTTTAGATTCATAATTTTCATCTTTTCTGAAGAGAATATTTTGTAAAACATTAAAATGTGTATTTATTTACGTTATTTTATTTAAAAAACCAAGTAAATGCTTGATTTTTAAAATTTTATTTTAATATTGTTGACATTTATTTTATTTCTAAATTATAATAAAATAAAAATAATAATTCCAGAAAATTCCTAAAAATTAGCAATTCTAAAAGAAATTTTTTCCAGAGATTTATTTTTAAAATTTATTTTTTATACGAATTATTTTTTAACTTTATTCTCTATTAAATATTCCAGATTTATTTTATTCTTTGTTTTTATAAAAAAAAAAGGGTGATTTAATTAAAGATAAAAACTTTATTATCTTTAATTTTCAAGTACTAGAAAGGGCAGGACATTTATTCTCGATTAAATAATTCAGCTTTACTTTATTTTCTATTATTACAACCATAAAGTGCAACGTCAACCATAAAGTGCAACGAAAATAGAGTGTTAACACTCTATTTTCTATTACACAGGGCCAAATATTCCTCTAGCGGTGACTTTTGGAACTAATTTGTTTTTTCATGGAATTCTCCGTCTCCCGTCTTGTTTAATCTTCCTACAAAATGTGGCGACATTCTCGCAAATAGATCGTGCTACAGAACACTGTGAGCACTGTCAGTTTAATTATGGCCACCCGGTATATATATATATATATATATATATATATATATATATATATATATATATCGCTAGTAATTTCTATAATTTTTATACGACTAACAGATTTAAAAATATGTAAAGTTATTTATTTAATCACTGTAGAAAAATACAGAGTTGAAATTATAATTATCTTTTTTAAATGTGCAGTTGTCATGCATACATTTTGTTTTTTCCAACTTTATATGAAAATTTAAAAAAAAAAAACGTTATTTTCAACTTACAGTTTAAAATTGAAAAAGATATTTTAAGAATATAATTTCTGGAGCAACAAAACAGAAAAATATTTACCAAATAAATATTTTTCTCAATTATAGACGTTAATACTAGAAAAACTGCTTAGTGATTAAACAATTTTTTAAGGTACATTTTATCATATATAGTATACGTCTAAACAAAATAATGAAAGAGTCAGGTGTATCGAAAAATCAGGGATTATGATATCAAAATTAGAGACCGAATACTTAATTTATTCTTTTACACAATTTCTCTAAAAGTCTGAATATCAAGGAATTTTTCTTTCACTTCATTTAGCGATTAGAATTTGAAAATTAAAAATAAAAACAGGAATCCCATTAGGCAAGTTCTTGAATAATTTTCCACTCAAACGTTAAAAACATTTTTTAAAAAATAACATCAAAGCTAAAAAATATCTATGAAAGTCTATTTTAAAAATTATCGCGATTAAAATTTAGAGAATGGATTAAATTATGCTCGTATACATAAAAAATTGATTGAGTGGTTTTCGTAAAGGAAATTCAGAGAAGAAATGAATTTATTTTTATAATATAGCTATACTATTTACTACACAATTTAAGTGTAGAATTTTCCATCTTTTTTGTCCTATTTTTCAATAAAGTTAAGGTTTTAAAGGAAAGTGTATTCAGTTCCGAACAAGAATTAGAAGGAAAAAAATTGGGTTTTGTTTTCTCGTTTTTAGATGAGTGATTTCAGATGCATATTTATTAAAAAAGGGAAAGAAAGAAAGCAAAAAAATTGTAACTGGATAAGACATAATTAACACTAGATTTATGGACCGAGCTAATTTGACTCATTAAAAATTTGATCAATATATATATATATATATATATATATATATATATATATATATATATATATATATCAGTGGTTTGCGGTCCATATGTGCAGGGTGTGCATTGCACACCCTGGCAAAATTATGAGTGACAATAATTTTCTGCACCTATGTCTACCTATCTTTATATGGTATATAATAAATATTATTCATAATATATTCAAATATTATGTTGATTTTCTTGCTTGTATTTCCGCAGTGCGTGCGGTACTAGGTGCTGCACCACGTAGCTCGCAAACGAACATAGGAAGTTCTGATGTGTACGCACTGCGCACTAAATTGAAAATCACGCTTTATATGTATGGACTACTGGAGAAGAACAGCATACTATGGTACTGAGGCAAGTGCAGCTATTTTTCCTGCACTTGGCATTCAGAATCATCCGAAGGTACGGTTTATTAAGAGTTGTATCAGAGTGGGGACTTAGGCGCTGAAGCAATTTTGGTTTTTTAACTGATTAACTGGCCATACGATTTTGCAGACAGTTAATGTTTAAATTTATATATTGTAAGATTTTGTTTTCATTTAAATATAAAAGAAGTATTTCATCAATATAAAGGGAAATGTTTTAGTGTGGTAAAGTAATTTCAGTGATGTATTATATTTTTTGAAATAATTAGCTGAAAAACAATGTTGTTTTCTTTTGAAGAAACGAAGTTTAACAGAACAGTCCAAATTTTACTATCTGTTATAGACAGTATATAAGTTATATTGTGTAACACCATATCCCTGGATTTGTTTTTAAAAACTGTCAAGAGGTTTTTCGCAGAATATATGATTTTCAAATGTTAAAAACAATTAATAAATATAATTTAATCCACTGACCGTACAGTTTTCCATGTTTTCCATTTTTGATAATAAACATTTCATTTAAAGTAATTTGGAACTAATTTTTTTGGGAAAAAAACTTCAATTTTCTTGTATGAGTCAAATTGGCTCACTTCCGTAAAAATAGTCATATGATCAACATCCTTAAATAGGGTGTTAAAGATAGATAGATCCCTTCTTCTTCATATAATACTAGGAAATACAATTTATTTATAATTTTTTGCTTGTTCGTAAGAAAGTACATGCCGGAAAATACCTGATGGATAGTAGCAGATTTTGCACGCATGAGCTACGAATACAAATAAACTTTATCTAAAAATTCTGTTTTATACTCTTTGAATTGGAAAAATTATCAGATGGTTTATGATATTAATATTATTAACGGGACCATAGGAATTAGCCTTTTTTGTTCATACAATGATCCAGCCTTGACTATATATATATATATATATATATATATATATATATATATATATATATATATATATATATTTATATATATATATATATTATATATATATATTATATATATATATATTATATATATTTATATATATATATATATATATATATATATATATATATATATATATATATATATATATATATATACGTATATACATATATATATGTATATACATTTACACATACATACACACATATATATACATATATACACATACATACACACATACACACACACATACATATATATATATATATATATATATATATATATATATGTACACAAACATTATATATATATATATATATATATATAAATATATATATATACACATTTACATGCATAATATTAAATTTTATATAATTTTTATAAAAATTTCTATACTTTTTAAAGAAAAAATAGTGAAATATAATATTGGTTTAGTCAAGTTTGAGCCTACTCCCATCTCCCGAAATTAAATCCTGGCTGCGGCCCTGGAAGAGCGTTATTTACATACGTACACAATTTGGCGGCAACAGGCAAAATTAGAAAACTTGATTTCTCAAAATTACAAAGCGTGGGGATATTGGAAACATAATTCATCTTCCGAGTCATGAAATATTTTACATCAATGAAATAACAATTAAAACAAATAAAATACTTTAGTGATAAAATTGAACTACAGAGGGCAGCACCAGTAAAATCGAAGTTCACTTATTTTTTTTTCGAATTTTACAGCTTTATTTTGTAAGTGACAGCAGAGCCGGATCCAAATGCAATTTTTCAAAATATTTGTAAATAAGGTAGTTTACTTTTCTGTTGTACAACTGTATGAAATAAACGAATAAACGAAAATATATCTCTTTTTGTATAGTTACAAGGTTTTACCCCTGTTTGTAGGGCACGTAGTAATATAATAGTCTAGATAGATAGATAGATAGATCCCTTCTTCTTCATATAATACTAGGAAATACAATTTATTTATAATTTTGGGCTTGTTCATAAGAAAGTACATGACGGAAAATACCTGATGGATAGTAGCAGATTTTGCACGTATGAGCTACGAATACAAATAAACTTTATCTAAAAATTCTGTTTTATACTCTTTGACTTGGAAAAATTATCAGATGGTTTATGATATTTAATATTATTAACGGGACCTTAGGAATTAGCCTTTTTTGTTCATACAATGATCCAGCCTTGACTATATATATATATATATATATATATATATATATATATATATATATATATATATATATACGTATATACATATATATATATGTAATTATGTGTTATTATATATATATATATATATATATATATATATATATATATATATGTAATATATATGTATGTATTAAATTAAATCAGAGGCGTAGCAAAGATAATGGGAGGATGTAGGAGTTGTAACTCTGCAATAAGGACTGCTGTATACATATATTATACAGTCGAACTTCGATAACTCGAAGTCCCAGGGGACCCCCCAAAATATTTGACTTATCCGAAGTTCGAGTTATCGAAGTTACCTACCATTCCTCTCAACTGGCACTTAAGATGGGTCGACATGGTTGAAATGGTTTGATATGTGCCATAATACTATAGTCGTACGCATTTCAATTTTTTAATAGCCTATGTAAACAACAAGAGAAGAATGGGTTCAAAAGTTTTATTAAAACTCAAGAAATTTAGCCTCATTACATATTAATTACTATACATACCATGTAAATCTCATTTGAAAAGGGCAATTATTTTTAAGGTTGTTGGCATTTACAAAGTCATCTAATTTTTGAACACAGTTAAATAGGGTGTAGTCTATACCTTCGATGGTCTCCATGTATTGTTAAGATGTGAATAGTGCCCTGTGCTTTCTCGAAGGTCACGAGTGGACTGACATTCAAAGTTTTGAACCAATTTGTGTTTTTTACCGGGGAAATTTATCACAAAAACTTCGACTTAGAAGATGCTCATTTCGAGTTATCGAAACAGTTTTTTAAAGAAAACTATAGAAATGATTCGGGACTTGATTAAAAGTTCGAGTTAGCGGATTATTCGACTTATAGGAAGTCGATTTATCGAAGTTCGACTGCATTTGTAAGGATGTTATATAATTGCGGGAAACCCTCTCCATGAAAATTTTCTGAGGGCGTTACTGATTTTGGTATTTGTTCGTCATTTGTACATTTTTTAAAACTGCTAATCGTTTATATATAGATTTTTTAATAAATAGTATCAACGTTTCCAAACATAGAAATATTATCATAAATAGATATAACTTTGCCTGTACATATGCATTTGGTGAAAAGTTATTCTCAGTATTGAATACAGTTACTTACGGAGCACACTGTCTCAGTGAAAATGAAATTCTTTAGCTATTTTATACACCGAACAAGATACTTTTGATAGTATTTAGCATGATGAAGTAAGTGCTAATTTTGCCGAATTAAATACTAGTAAAGATAATTTTAAAAGTTTATTCATAGTTATATACTTATTTTTGTTAGACATTTAATAAATAAACTTCAAACTTTTGAGCTTTATAAAGAAAATATTTAAGTTTTTCGTGAAAAATTAAAACTTATTGTTGTGAAGCACTCTAGTTTGAACGCGCATCAAAATTAAGGCTAATAATAAATTAAATTTAGAGATGCACATTAAATTAAATGCCAGTCGTAAAACAAACTTAGCAATTTAATAAGAAGAATAGTTAGAATTATCGTACACTCATTGCACTATGAAAGAGGAATACGAATTACGAACTCAAAGAGGACCGCAGAACAGTTGTACACAGGAAGTCACACAGAAGCACTTTATTCTGACTTTCCTGGGTCTGACCCTCTATTTCAGAATTATCGAAGAATCATGGGTAATGAGAATAACTGATATTAAACACGAAAATGAGGACATTGAAATACTAGTAGTTTAAATTTACTTAACACACTGTATGCGGGACATGCACCAGTACGTTTTCTGACGATTGATACTTGAGCGCGGGTCACGTACTAGTAAGGATTAGTGAAACAACATAGTTTGTTTGTGGGTACAAAAATAACGGTATATACAGGAAAACGAAGCCGAATGTTCTTGTCTACTACATAGATTCTGGAGAAATTTAGACAAATAAAAACTAGTTTTTACATTATTAGTTTTATGATTGCTCTTTTCATTTTTTATATTATAAAAATGTTTATATATAACATAATACTACTATTATATATATATATACTACTTTACTTTTTCATCATTTTTTTTCTCATATTTACCACGTTTTTTCAAACAAGAAAATATTCATATATTTTCTTGTTTAATTTGATTTTTATATTTGTTTGCTTGACTTTCTGAAAGTTTTGAATTATAGGTAATTTAGATCAGATATGAAGGGAAAATAATTAGCATTATTTAAACAAATGTATATAAATTCAAATATACATATTCTTTTGATATGTAAAAGTAAGAAATTGAGTTTTTGTTTTCTAGACAATCAACTCACGCCATTGATATATCCGTGCATTTGTTTTATTTTATATGGGATACACTTATATTTACGAAGCTATAGTTGAATGATATATGAATTAGAATCTATTAACATATTGTATGCGGGACACATACTAGTACGTTTTCTGGCGATTGATACTTGAGCGCGGGTCACGTACTAGTACGGGTTCGTGTAACAACATGGTTTGTTTGTGGGTACAAAAATAACGGTATTTACAGGAAAACGAAGCCGAATGTTCTTGTCTACTACATAGATTCTGGAAAAATTTAGACAAATAAAAACTAGTTTTTACATCAGTCGATGCGGAACCACAGAACGGGAAGAAATTAAAACTATGTACTACTATTTCTGTTTGATTTTTCATGTTTACGGTACTATTATAAATTTATCCACTAAAAATATATATTTTTTAAAAAATCTTATGGTTATTATTTATATTTTTCTATTTATATATTTGTTTATATATTTCAATATATAATACGAAAAGTTGGTTAAAAAATTAAATAATTTTCGATCTATTGAGATTTAACTGAATAACTAAATTTGCGCGGAAAACACCCGCTCCCGGTACAATTCCGCTGCGAAATGTAACCGTACACAATGTGTTAAGAGATAAGTAAAAAAGATCCACGAGTACGGTGAATGGGAGTAGTACACAAAATAAAATAAGAATGAAGAATGTTACAATTTAAGGCCATGATACAATTATAAGTACACAAGTAATACTAAAATTTTTTTATTATTTTTATTTTATTAATTAATGAGTGAAAATATAAGTAGAGAGTAGTACACGCTTGTTGAATACTATTATATACGGATGATCTGAACAATAGTCCGGAGGATTGCCTTTTTAGTTTATCGCCAAGTGGCGTCGCCAAAACATTACAAGTCTTTAGTGCTAATTTGGCGTTGTGATGCCGCTGCAGTGGCATAATGAATATTTTTTATCAATAAAAATTCAAGATTATTTATTTATTTATTTTTATTTTTCTGTGCCCTATTACTTATGGGGGAGAGGGAGCTTGATAACATAAAAATGTCTAGGGCCCCCAATGTGGTATAATATCGGCCTGAGTGACAGTTATAATTACTGTGAAAGACGTTATTAACCTATTGAATTTGCAATACTTAATATTAAATAGGGGAAACCGGGGCACCTTGGGACACTTTTCAGTTAAACATTTTTATGAATTTTTTTTAAAGCTAATTGAAAAAAATAAGTATGCATGCATATATTGTCATTATATCCGCTTCTTATAAACATTAAACCTACTTAATATCTCATTTAGTTAAAGAGTAATAAAAGAAATAAAATACCTTTCCAATGTCCCAACCTGCCCCACTGTATGGGGTAGGTTGGGACACTAAACAACAAATACAAAATACTGTTCAAATTATTTTTATTAGCTGTTATAAAAGAGAAATAGCTGAAAATTGTTCAAGTTAATACATTTTTTAACAAATCTTATATTTGCAGCTGATTCAAGCATATTAGCATTTACAGCAGAGTACTTTCTGTTTGTTTTTCTTGTGCTCATCATTTTTTCTGAAAAAAAATATTAATAAATTAATATTTTGACATGTTAAATCAATTAAAAATTAGGCACCAAAATATTAATTATTTTGCTTGAATTGATATTTGTTTACACTTTTTAAAATGTCCCAAGATGCCCCATCTATGTGTGTCCCAACCTGCCCCATTTTACATAGTATCTTTTGGTAACTACCATACAGTTAGGCTTAACAATACAATTTATTTATTGGCATAGAATTAATAATAAATGAATTTTCTTTCATAACAATACACTTTTTTTTTAAATATTTTAATTTTTTTAAAAAACTACCTTTTTGAAATGCACATTGATGTAATTTTGGATTATTCAAAACAAAGAAAATGAAACTGTTTCTTACCTACAAGCACTACTTTCATCAAAATTTTTTGAGAAGTGAAGAGGAAGGCCATCTATCAATACACATGAGCACTAATTCCTGGCTGCAAATTAAAGCCTGAAAATAAAGGTGTCCCAAGGTGGGCTATGTCCCAAGGTGCCCCACTCTCCCCTACTATTATGTATAAATATTAAATCGAAGAAAATCCTCATGTCTAGTCTAAGAAAATGAAACTCAGTACATCTACAAAGATTATTTCTATTTAAGTTTCACTGTGTAACTGTAAAAAAAATAATAAATAAAAAAAAATAAAAAGAATAAATAAAAAAAACTATTAAAAATAACATTCGCTTCTGGGGAATATATTAGTTAAACCACGGTAATTTTTAGATACACCTCATGTTTTTTTTTTCTCAAAATAAGTGTAAATTAAAAAATTATAAATCTAGATATTTGGTTCTGTTAGGTCCAAATATCTAGATTTATAATCAGAAGGCTCGCATTTCTAATTTTCTAATTGCCGTATTAATCTAATTTTTTGTAAAAATATAACAAGGAAAATTTTTAAAAACTGAAAATCTGGTGAATAAAAATTTAGTGATTGACAAACAGGATAGCTTTTAAAATATACCCACTCTAATTCTATATTTTTGAAATTTAAAACTTAATTTATTCAACTATTTTTTTTCCAAAAAATCTTTACAAGAATAAAGACTTTCAAATTTGTTCATTGAAATTTCATATCATCAAGCTCTTCAAATTTTATTTATTTTTTACCTTTAGCAGCAAAGAATGTAAAATAAGTATTAGTGTATTTGTATGTTGTAGAATAAACGTTTAGAAGATTTAAATTGTTATTTTCCATTCTTTTGTTTCATTTAAGTAAAATTTTAAGACCTCTCTTTTCTCGTTCTTACATCGCGTTTTGTCTGTTCCTGTAGATTTTACGTTTAATTTACATTTAAAAATAAAAAGGAGTTGAATTCGAAATATTAAACTCTTTATTCGAAAACACAATTTGAAGGCTTATTATAAAAATAAAGATTTATATTTGAAAACATATGAAAATAGCATTTTAAATATTAAAAAGAGGATAACTTATAAACAACGAAAGTATCTTTCTTCAATTGAGCTTAAATATTACACATAGGCGCACACGATGAAAAATAAATTAGTTTATAATTTGACATTTATTTAGCAAATAAAGTTTTCATTACGTTTTTTGAAACATAAAGACATATTCTATGATGCTGTTGTTAGAAACAAACAAGTATTGATTCTACACCTGGCCTTAATTTGAATCTAATATAATATGTCGTTCGTTACGGAGAAAATTGAATCGGAATATGAAGTTAAAAATAAAACAAGAAATCAGATAGAAGTTATAATAATAATTTAAAGATATGGTATATTTAATTTTTTAAGATTAATTATAAGAAAAGGCGAAAAGCTCTATTTGCATAGACATATAACTGGGAATTGGAAAATGATTTGTAAAATATTCATTTATTCAATTAAAATAAATCACTGGTAAAGCTTTATAAGAGAAAAGGAAAAAGATCAATATAAATAAATAAATATAAATATATATTGAACCCAAAATTGTTTTTAACTAAATTATTGGTCTCATCTTTTCTGAACGCAATATATTTCTTATAAAATGCTGGAAATTACAAAAATGTATTTTTATAAAAATATATTCTCAAATATTAGCCATTAAACTTTACTGTAGTCTTTATAAATGGTATCGCTCAAAAGTTAAAGAATACAGTCAACTATCGCCGTATATTACATATGAACTGTTGTTTTCTAAGCTGTTATTTGTATTGCCTTTTGCCCTTTCCCCTTTTTAATGAATTATAACATTAAATGTGTAATGAAGAAATTAAACATGAATCCTTAGGAAAGAAATAAAGTTAAATTGATATAATATTATTTATTGTTATTTTAGTCTATGTTTCTATTTGATGCAGGGTTGCCTACCATACGATAATTATCTTACATGTTCGATAACTTAGGATTCTGTACGATGAAAAATAATCTCAAAATTATGGGACATAATTCTGAAACACTGTACTATAATTTCTTCATTTGTAAGATAAAATAGTAGATTGAAGGAATAGAATTAAAAGAAAAGTAATGTAACTGTAATTGGAAAAAAACTAACTCTGCAAAAGTTTTAGTTACTATGGCAATAATATTTCTACATTATATGTTAGTTATATTTAAATTATTTTATTTACATATTTCTAATTTACTAACTGGAATTTTAGTAAATTACCCTAAAAAAATATAATAACTAAAATTCTGAAACACTGTACTATAATTTCTTCATTTGTAAGATAAAATAGTAGATTGAAGGAATAGAATTAAAAGAAAAGTAATGTAACTGTAATTGGAAAAAAACTAACTCTGCAAAAGTTTTAGTTACTATGGCAATAATATTTCTACAAAATTATATGTTAGTTATATTTAAATTATTTTATTTAAATATTTCTAATTTACTAACTGGAATTTTAGTAAATTACCCTAAAAACTATAATAACTAAAATTTTGAAACACTGTACTATAATTTCTTCATTTGTAAGATAAAATAGTAGATTGAAGGAATAGAATTAAAAGAAAAGTAATGTAACTGTAATTGGAAAAAAACTAACTCTGCAAAAGTTTTAGTTACTATGGCAATAATATTTCTACAAAATTATATACTAGTTATATTTAAATTATTTTATTTAAATATTTCTAATTTACTAACTGGAATTTTAGTAAATTACCCTAAAAACTATAATAACTAAAATTTTGAAACACTGTACTATAATTTCTTCATTTGTAAGATAAAATAGTAGATTGAAGGAATAGAATTAAAAGAAAAGTAATGTAACTGTAATTGGAAAAAAACTAACTCTGCAAAAGTTTTAGTTACTATGGCAATAATATTTCTACAAAATTATATACTAGTTATATTTAAATTATTTTATTTAAATATTTCTAATTTACTAACTGGAATTTTAGTAAATTACCCTAAAAACTATAATAACTAAAATTTTGAAACACTGTACTATAATTTCTTCATTTGTAAGATAAAAAAGTAGATTAAAGGACTAGAATTAAAAGAAAAGTAATGTAACTGTAATTGGAAAATAACTAACTCTGCAAAAGTTTTAGTTACTATAGTAATAATATTTCTACAAAA
>CM063504.1:84286343-84308843 GCA_032207245.1 Pardosa pseudoannulata
GTGGGGGTGTCAAACGGCGCCTTTATTTTAGGGTATTGGGGGAAATGACAAGTGATTTGAATATCTGACCCTTACTGGACCCTTATTGGTAAGTTACAATACTCCAAGACCGCTGAATTTGGATTTTCTAGCGTCCATTTCACGTCTTTGTCCATTTCGGCTGTGCTATGGAGGTTTGTCCATTTTGCCTGAGCTCTTGTGGTATTTTTTTTTCGTTTTTTAAATTTAATACTGGAGCTCACACCAATACAATTGAGGGCTTGTGGAGCTCAATTAAGATATCCCTCCGCACAGATCGCAAGTGTGAAAATAAATTTGATTCGTACCTTTGTGAATTTATGTGGAGGAAAATGAAAGAAAATCCGCAAGATGCTTTTCAGGATTTTTTAAATCAGATCAAACGTGTATATCCACCAACAACTCAGGATACTTAAATTAGGTTAGCACTTTATTTATTTCATATTTTATGCTTAATTTTCGAAGGGTAACAAGTGATGTTATATTTCACATTTATATTATATTTTTTTATTTACTGCTTTTTGAACTTTATTCAAAATTGTGTCTTAATTTAATACAAAATGAAAAAGAAAAATTTTTAAACTCTATTATTTTATAGTGTATTACATTGTTAAAAGTGATACGCTAAGTAATAAAAGTAATTTTATTTCGACCGTCTACCGTTATTGTTACGGAAGATCAAGGGGAGCTTTACCTCACTTAGATAAGAAAAATAATTTCACTCCCTTACTTTCTTCAGAATTTTAAGCTAAAAATTTATTATTTATTTAAAACATTTGCTCCGTTCCTATATTTTCATTTTAAGCTAATAATTTCTAGAAGTAATTTGTACCGTACTTTATAACTTTTTAATCTTTTAATAGTTTTAAAATAATTTCATTAAATAGCAACCGTATTTTATAAATATAACTAAATATTTAATAAACATAATTGCCTAAATATAACCAACTAATGTTTATATTTTGCTTAATTTGCACTTATTGCAAAAATTCCGCACTGTTTAGTTCAATAAACAGTACAAAAGCTCTTTTAAATACATTAAAAACTCAAATTTTTATACATCTTAACAAAATTTTAAAAGTTTTTTTTGTTCACCATATGCTTTGAAATTGAGTACAAACTTAATACACAAATTGTAAACATCACTTGGCGACAATTTGGCGATCACTTGTACAAAAATAGTGCCAAAAACATGGCGGCGGGGCCCCCGGAATTGGGAATTTACCAGTATGTCGAAGAGGTAAAATGAATTACTACTAAAACTTATTTAAATATTTTATCATCGTATATTTTTCCAGCTTTCATGTGTGAAAAAGCTCTTCCACTTGGTTGAAGTTTCAATCGCTTGCTTCTTGAAAATTTCTGTTAAAAGAAATGCAAGAATTAAGAATACATACGAACATCATAAAAAGATAATGCAACAAATCTCTAGAAATAAATGCATTATTTCACACAGTGTTCTAAATATACCTCTAAAAGGGCCAACTCTAGAGCGGTTCCCAACTAGGAGTCCCCTTTACGTGCCGAAATAGCTCAGTTGGGAGAGCGTTAGACTGAAGATCTAAAGGTCCCTGGTTCGATCCCGGGTTTCGGCAATTGCCCTTATCCTCGGTAGTATAGTGGTCAGTATCCCCGCCTGTCACGCGGGAGACCGGGGTTCGATTCCCCGCCGGGGAGGCACTTTTTAAAAAAATTAAAGTTTTATTTTACATTAGTCTATTAATTAAAATATAACAAAAACAGGAATATTAAGTTTTTATTAAACATTGTAACAAGCCTTTAAAAGATATTATTTTACAGACAGTGTAATTTCTGTAGCATCGCTATGTATAACAAATTTAAATAAAATTTTGTTGAATTATTTTTGAAGAATTAAAAGAACAAGGAATATTTAATCACCATTAAATATTTCCAGATTTACTATATTTGATGTTATTATAAACAAGAAGGACAATTTTTATACTAGCATTGAACATAATAAATTTAAGTAAAATATAAAAGTTTATTTGCCAGGTAGGAATTTAAAATATAAAATTAAATGTTTTTAGTAATTTTATCATCGCGTATTTTTCATGAATTTGGAAACGAGAGATATTTATTTACCATTAAATATTCTAACTTTACTTATTTGATATTTTTATGAACACAAAGGACAATTTCTCTAGTATAATTAATATATAATTGATTTAAATAAAATACAAAAGTTTATTTTAGATTCACAATTTTAATCTTTGAAAAGAAAATTTTACGCATCCATGCTAAAACATTAAAATGTGTATTTATTTACATTATTTTATTTTTAAAACCATGTGCATGCTTAATTTTTAAATTTCATTTTAATATTATTGCCATTTATTTTATTGCTAAATTATAATAAAATAAAATTCTAAATTCTAATAAAATATACTTTGTTTTCGCACTGGGGAGGCATTTTTTAAAAATAAAATTTTTATATCACATTATTTTATTAATTTTTAAAGAAAAAAAATTCGGTATCTTTAATTCCCATCAAATATTACAACGATCCTTTGATGGATATTATATACAAAATGTGCAATTTCTGTGGTTTTACATATAATTAGTTTAAATAAAAAAATTTTTTTTTGGTTTGAATTTAGAGCCTTAAACCTTTGAAAAGAATATTTTCGTGCACCTGAGCCGAATCATTAAACAATGTATTTATACGCACTTTATTTTTAAACTAGACAGGTGTTTACATTTTTGTTATTATATAAAGTCACAATTACTATTTATTCTATTAACGTATAATGAATTAACAAAAATGTTTCCAAAAATGCACACGTCTTACCTCAACAGGGGCTACTGTGACCTTTGAGAACGTTGAAGGTCACGGACTACCCAGCAAAGAAGGTAAGTGCTATTTATTAAAAAAAGAAAAATAAAAGACTCGGAACTAAGTAAGTCGAAAGATTAATACGGAAACGATCAAGATCCCACTGGAATTCTTTCCATTCATTAAAATATACATTTTTGTTGAATGTCTACTTTTAAAGTGTAAAAAATCTTTTTTGCAGTTTCATATATTTTTATACCTTATAGATGACTTCTAAATTCAAAATCATTATTAAACACGAAATTAGAAAACAAAAAGCATGACAAGACAATCACAGACAAAATTTTTATGAGAGCAGTTTTAAAATACAAACTAGAAATAACTTCTTTGAATATTCTAGATTTAATAAAACTATCTGGATTAAAAATATAAGTATCCTGATTAAAAAAAAATTAAATTAAATAGCTTCGTTTACACTTATCATTTTTTGTATATCATCCAGAGTCAATACGTGGCATGCGGTATGATTCTGCATGAAGCGCAAGCTTTTTATTTTGAATATATATATATATATATATATATATATATATATATATATATATATATATATATATATATTACAACAATTGCTAACAGTAATACTACCTTTATGAGTTCTTTTCAATCCCAATATCATTTTACGCTACATTTATAACATTCCTTGTTAAAACGCCATCTACTGGAAAAACTAATTAACATAAAATCAAGATGAAAAATAATGCAATCGGAAAACAGGGCTTTCCGGGAAAAAAAATCAAAGCATAGGCTATAATGAGACTCGTATTTGAAATCTTTTTACCCTTACCAATGGGTAGCGTGCCGAAATAGCTCAGTTGGGAGAGCGTTAGACTGAAGATCTAAAGGTCCCTGGTTCGATCCCGGGTTTCGGCAAGTGCCCTTATCCTCGGTAGTATAGTGGTCAGTATCCCCGCCTGTCACGCGGGAGACCGGGGTTCGATTCCCCGCCGGGGAGGTACTTTTTTTTTTTTTTAAATAATTACAGTTTTTATTTTGTGTTAATTTTTTATTTTTTTAAAGAAAAGAATTCGGGTATTTTTAATTCCCATCAAATATTACAACGATCCTTTGATGGATATTATTATATACAAAATGTGCAATTTCTGTGGTATTACATATAATTAGTTTAAATAAAATAAATATTTTTTGTTTGAATTCAGAGCTTTAAACACCTCTGAAAAGAATATTTTCATGCACCTGAGCCGAATCATTAAACAATTTATTTATATTTACGCTATTTTATTTTTAAACTAGACAGGTGTTTATATTTTTCTCTTTATATACAGTCAAAACTACCATCTATACTATTATTAACGTAAAATGAATTAACAAAAATGTTTCCAAAAATGCACACGTCTTACCTCAACAGGGCTACAGTGACCTTTGAGAACGTCGAAGGTCACGGACTACCGAACAACGAAGGTAAGTGCTATTTATTAAAAAAATAAATAAATAAATAAAAGACTCGGAAATAAATAAGTCGAAAGATTAATACGGAAACGATAGATCAAGATCAAACTGGAATTCTTTCACTTCATTAAAATATACATTTTTGTTGTATGTCTACTTTTTAAGTATAAAAAATCTTTTTTTGCAGTTTCATATTTTTTTATACCTTATAGATGATTTCTAAATTCAAAATCAATATTAAACATGAAATTAGAAAAAAAAAAGCATGACAAGACAATCACAGACAAAATTTTTATGAGAGCAATTTCAAAATACAAACTAAAACTAACTTCTTTGAATATTCTTGATTAAATGAAACTATTTGAATTAAAAATATAAGTATCTTGTTTTTAAAAAAATTAAATTAAATAGCTTCGTTTACACTTACCTTTTTTTGTATGTCATCCAGAGTCAATCTGTGGCACGTGGTATGATTCTGCATGAAGCCCAAGCTTTTTATTTTGAAAGAAGATACATATGTGTGTGTATACACACACACACACACACACACACACACACACACACACACATATATATATATATATATATATATATATATATATATATATATATATATATATATATATATATATATATATATATATATTACGACAATTTCTAACAGTATTACTACCTCTATGAGTTCTTTTCAATCCCATGATCATTTTACGCTACATGCATAACTTTCCTAGTTATAATGACATCTACTGGAAAAACTAAATTGCATAAAACGAAGATGAAAAATAATCAATCGGAAAACAGGGCTTTCCGGAAAGGAAATCACAGCATCGGCTATTCTGAGATAGGTGTTCGAACTCTTCTTATCCTTATCAACGGGTAGCGTGCCGAAATAGCTCAGTTGGGAGAGCGTTAGACTGAAGATCTAAAGGTCCCTGGTTCGATCCTGGGTTTCGGCAAATGCCCTTATCCTCGGTAGTATAGTGGTCAGTATCCCCGCCTGTCACGCGGGAGACCGGGGTTCGATTCCCCGCCGGGGAGGAATTTTTTTCAAAATTTTGTGTTACTTTTTTACTTTTTTAAAGAAAAAAATTCCGGTATTTTTAATTCCCATCAAATATTACAACGATCCTTTGATGGATATTATTATATATAAAATGTGCAATTTTTGTGCTATTATTTTATAATTAGTTTAAATAAAATATATGTTTTTGGTTTGAATTCCGAGCCTTAAACACCTCTGAAAAGATTATTTTCATGCACCTTAACCGAATCATTAAACAATTTATTTATATTCACGCTATTTTATTTTTAAACTAGAGTTTTCATTTAACAGGAGTTTACATTTTTGTCATTATATAAAGTCACAACTACCATTTTTTCTATTATTAACGTATAATGAATTAAGAAAAATGTTTCCAAAAATGAAAAAAAAAATCCAGTTCTAACTTTTTATTTTACGTTATTTTATTAATTTTTTAAAGACAAAAATCTCGGTATCTTTAATTCCCATTAAATATTACAACGAACCTTTAAAGGATATTATGATATACAAAATGTGCTATTTCTGTAGCATTACATACAATTAGTTTAAATAAAATATATACTTTTTGTTTGAATTCGCTGTCTTAAACACCTCTGAAAAGAATACTTTCATGCACCTAAGCAGAATCATTAAACAATTTATTTATATGCACGTTATTTTTAAACTAGACAGGCGTTTACGTTTTTCTCATTATATAAAGTCACAACTAACATTTATTCTTTTATTAACATATAATAAATAAACAAAAAAGTTTTCAAAAATGCAAAAAAAATCAGTTCTAACTTTTCCTTTTACGTTATTTTATTGATTTTTTAAAGAAAAAAATCTCGGTATCTTTAATTCCCATTAAATATTACAATGATCCTTTAAAGGATATTATTATATGCAAAATGTACTATATCTGTAGCATTACATACAATTAGTTTAAATAAAATATATACTTTTTGTTTGAATTCGTTGCCTTAAACACCTGGAAAGAATACATGCACCTAAGCAGAATCATTATAAAATTTATTTATATGCACGTCATTTTATTTTTAAACTAGACAGGAGTTTACATTTTTTCTCATTATATAAGGACACAACTACCATTTATTCTATTATTAAAGTATAATGAATAAGCAAAAATGTTTCAAAATAAAATTGTTCTAAATTTCTCGTTTGGGAGGAATTTATTTTTTAAGCTAAATGTATTTTAGTTAATTTCATGATCTGATATTTTTGACAGACTTATGCGGGAACGTTGCTCTTTGCAGCATAAAGCTCTATATCACGGTGGGATATTTGAAATGTGGTCATATGAAAATACTAATGCTGACCCCAGCTTAACATTATTGAAAAAAAAACACATATACAAGACCATTTTTTATGAAATAAAATAGGGGATTAATTACATATGAATATTTAGTGCAGTCGGTAAAACCTTGGGTAGTTACATGTAAGAAACTTACATTCTTGGTGATGATAAATATAGAAAAAAAATCAAAATCAATGGGCACCCTAAACTGCAATGAAGCTGATACGTCAGTTTTACCTTTTTTGCTATAATGCACATTGAAACATATTTGCTTTCCATTTCAAAATTAATACTTTTGGATATAAAGTTAATTGTTTTAATCTAGTCATTTTTAAAAATATTTTTAAAATCATAAATTTTTTTCACTATTGCAGTCGGCAAAACCTCGGGTTGTTATATATAAGAAACTTGCATACTTGGCGATAATAAACATAGATAAAGAATAAAAATCAATGGGCACCCTAAACTTCACTGAAACTAATACATCAGTTTTATTTTATTTTATTTTATTTTCTATCATGCACATTGAGACATATTTACTTTCCATTTGAAAATTAATACTTTTGGACGTAAAGTTAATTGTTTTAAGCTAGCCATTTTTAAATATATTTTTAAAATCATAAATTTTTTCCACAGTTGCAGCCGGTACAAATCTTGGGTTGTTATATGATATGTAAGAAACTTACATACTTGGCGATAATAAATATAGATAAAGAATCAAGATCAATGGGCACCCTAAACTGCACTGAACCCGATACATCAATTTTACCTTTTTTTTGCTATCATACACATTGAGACATATTTGCTTTCCATTTAAAAATTATTACTTTTGGATATAAAGTTAATTGTTTTAACCTAGCCATTTTTTAAAATTTTATTAAAATCATAAATTTTTTATACAACTGCAGTCGGTAAAAACTCGGGTTGTTATATGTAAGAAACTTGCATACTTGGCGATAATAAATATAGATAAAGAATCAAAATCAATGGGCACCTTAAACTGCACTGAAGCCTCTACATCAATTTTACCTTTTTTTGCTATCATGCACATTGAGATATATTTACTTTCCATTTGAAAATTAATACTTTTGAGTGTAAAGTTAATTGTTTTAACCTAACCATTTTGAAAAATATTATTAAAATCATAAATTTTTTACAACTCCAGTCGGTAAAACCTCGGGTTGTTATATGATATGTAATAAACTTGTATACTTGGCGATAATAAATATAGAAAAAGAATCAAAATCAATGGGCACCCTAAACTACAATGGAGCCGATACATCGATTTTACATTTTTTGCAATCATGCACATTGAAACAAATTTGCTTTCCATTTGAAAATTAATACTTTTGAGTGTAAAGTTAATTGTTTTAACCTAGCCATTTTTAAAAATATTATTAAAATCATAAATTTTTTACACAATTGCAGTCGGTAAAATTTTGAGTTGTTATATATGTAAGAAACTTGCATACTTGGCGATAATAAATACAGATAAGAATCAAAATCAATGGGCACCCTAAACTGCAGTGAAACCGATACATCAATTTTACCTTTTTTTGCTATTATGCACATTGAAACAAATTTGCTTTCCATTTGAAAATTAATACTTTTGGATGTAAAGTTAATTGTTTTAAACTAGCCATTTAAAAAATATATTACTAAAATCATAAATTTTCTAACTACTAGTTTTGAAATTTTACCAAAATTCCAAGTATGACAAGGTAGATAACGTCCTAAAATGTATTAAAACATTTGCATTTCAAAAGGTAGAATTAGCGGTTGCTGAAAGGGAATCACATATGCAATCGTTGCTCATTTTTGGTCGCTTAGTGTACAGTTATAGAATATCAATGAGATTTTCTGTATGGGTATAAGATATTCTTTTAAATACATTAAAAAATACAGAAACCCTAAAGCACAGGAATACAGACAGCATAAAATAAAAATAAAATATATTTAATATTTAGAAAATAATACTTTTCACCAACAACTATTTAGAGTGAGAAATTTTCTTTAATTTAACACTGTGAAGATCCCCCTTTGTTCAGAACTAACTACCGAAATCAGCTGATTTGAAGCCTCCTGTTCCGACCGGCTACAATAGCGCGGCGACAGTGTGTCTGGGATGGTGACAGTTCAGTTGAATAGACGTTACGCCCCTGATCGGTTGCCGGTAATAACCCCCGGACGATTGCCTGGAGAAGCCTCGATCGGGACAGCCAACGAATGAGAATTCAGCTAAAATTACTAGCTGTAATCTTAGCTAGAGTTCTCAGGTAACTGGAATCATAACTGACCAAAAAACGGTTGGCGGGACTGTAACTGACCCCCAGGTGTAAAAAAGCATAGAATTTTTCGACTCGGGCTTTTTCGAGATTTTTTACGGAAGTGCTTTGACCTCGTGGAGGCTTCCGCGACTTTTGACCGGAGCCAGCTTTTTACTGATTGCATTCGGGAGACTCGTAAAGTCCGCTCATATAAGGAACGGCAGGGTCTCGGATACCGAACGGGGGATAGATTGGGTTTGCATTGCACCCTGGAAGATCCTCCCCATTTTATGCGATTATTTATTCTTATTTTTTCCGACTGTGCTCGTCGTGGAAATGTTATGCAAGAACTACTCTTTTACTTTTCGGCTTGTTTTGGGAGATTAGACTCTGAGTAGAAGTTTGTTCGGGGCGCCTTAGCTGTACAGCTGTATCCCCCATCTTTAGAATGAATTGTTTCTAACAGGGTACATCAGGAAATGGCTTTACATTTAAGTACACAAACAATTTAAGATTTAAAAGTACATTAAAGGTTAAAACAATAGGCCCTTGATAGCAAATAAAAGTCATGAAAAGGGGTAAAAGTAATTAGAAGAGTAGGAAGTTTAAAAAGGATAGAGAGATATTTATGTAGATGCAAGCATCAATTTTATAAAATTTTAATAATTTTTATGTAGTTTTTAATAATTTAATAATTTTTTAATTAATTAAAAAGAGAGGGAGAGAAATTAGGGATAGGAGAAAGTAAGGCTGAAATGATAGTTAGGAAAAGCTAACTTGCAATGAGGAGAAGCAAGAGTCATTGTAGCGCCATCTAGATTCGGCGCGAGGAATTCAGTTAAAGTCAAGAATTTTGAAAAACTTAGAAAATCTAAGTAAATTTGGAATAAACGATGATTTTAGGAAAGCATGGCGGCTCTAGGTCGTTTACGATTTGAGTTTTCCCTGAAATCATAGTCAAGAAGTTCAGCAATGATTTCATTATTAATATTGTTAATGTTGTTATAAAATTTAATAGAAATGTTAAGGCAAATTTCTTTAAAGGTTAACATGTTAAGATCTCGACGGATGATGTCATTACGTAAGTAGCGCGGAGCTCTTGCTATTTTTCTCAGAAGTTTATTATGAGTTGCATTTAATAAATCTAAGTTAGCGGGGAACGCAAAAGACCAGACCGGTGCTGCGTAAGGGAGATTAGAATCCCTTTATATAACTAGTATTTACTACAGAAAATAAAAGGTCTCCCAATTCTATCGCGACTGTCATCCTTCTTCACTCTACTTCTCACTCAAGAACAATAAAGTCGTCACAACACCGTGTTTGTTAAAATAACTTTTATAGGAGACCTTCAAAAACAAATCTATACAACAGGAATAATATTGTGACGTAGCTATACCCCATTCGCTTCACAAAGAGATTTTGTTAAAGCCCAGGGCAGGGCGACACTCTGTTTGGGTTTTTGATACTACACTACAAAGGGTTGTCGCTTCGACCACGCCTTGACATGTCCGAGGTGAATCGGAAGGACGGACGGGACAACGAAATGTCAGACAGTGAGGCGTCAAGCCAATCAGAGGCTACCAGGACAGCGACGCTGAAAGAAAGAGCCAATGGGAAGAGGCGAAGGTGACGTCAGGTGGTCTGAGTTTTTGGCAGAAAAGTCCCCAGGACGAGAACGAACAGGGGTTCGACTTGCGGCGGTTGGTTTTTTTTTCTTGGAGAGCTTTTCTCCAGCTTTGTGAGGGACTCAAGGAGACCCAGTTGTACCCCTGTACAACGGTATCTGTCGGCACCTGTTAGCAGATTCTTTTTTTTTAGGTTCGCCTTGAACCTGGGACTTTTAGGTCCACACCAGACCACCTGAGCTCTGTGATTTCCATTTGGAAAATTTCTACATACTCCATTTTAATCAAGAATAAACGTTGTTATTGTTTTTAAGCTGTACGTTGTGTCATAACCACTTCGCCACCAAAACGCTTCCCGAGGATCTCGTGACGTTACAATATATAGGATTTGTGGTATAAACTAATTCAGTGCCACTTTTATCAAATAAAATTGCATACTTTATTCCTCATAAACTTGATTGGAACATCCAAATCACGGGTAAAACTTGTAAACTAGAATTATCTTTTCTGAGTAATTTTTATTAAAAAATACTACCAGTCAGATTCAATGCAAATAAACACCAGACAATATTTGAAGTGCATGACAGCGGGAGTTATCCAGTACGACGAAATTGATTTATTTTTATACGGGATACCAAAAAATTCCATTTAATAAATGCGTTTGAAATGCAGAAAATATATTCTCCTTGAAAGATATCTGAGAAATTTTCTGAATATCGCGGATATTGATTTTTTTTTTCCCGGTGTGCGTCGAAAACGAGAAGTGAGGCTTTTAAAATAATTTCTCTAAAAATAGCTAATCCTAGCTAGATATCAAGAATCAAAAGCAAACAAAATTTTCAAGTTTATGTCTAGATTTAAAAAAAAAAAGAATAATTCTCTAAAATGGGAATAATTTTTCCAAATTGAAAAAAGTACCCTATGCCTTTGACATTTAAAAACTGTATAACGAGTTCGGGGAATCAATAAGCGTATTAAATTTCCATTTTTCTAAGAATAATTATTTATTATTTACTTATGAGGCGCTTTACTAGTTGGAAACAGCCTTTCTTTTCGGAATTTTTGATTACATCACCGTCTAGATCAGAGGTTCTTAACCCTCTGACTGCTCATCCCGCGATTTCCACGGGCAATTCAAATGTAGCAAAATTTGCTCATCCCGCGATTTTCGCGGGCATGTGTTTTTCTTCCTGTATAAGAAACACATTCCGCCTTTTCACCGTTTAACCAGTGGAATAAATTATACACAGTATTAGACATTTAATTAGGGTATAAATAAATTTATATGACTAGAACTATTATAGTTATATTAGATAATAGAATGATAGATAGTAATATATATATATATATATATATATATATATATGTATGTATATATATATATGTATATATATATATATATATATATATATATATATATATATATATATATATGTATGTATATATATATATGTATGTATATATATGTATATATATATGTATATATATGTATGTATATACATATGTATATATATATGTATTTATATGTATATGTATATATATATGTATATGTATATGTATATGTATATGTATATGTATATATATATGTATATATATATATATATATATATATATATATATATATATATATATATATATATATATATATACATATATATACATATATATATATATATATACATATATATATACATATATACATATATATATATATACATATATCTATATACATATATACAGATATACATATATAAATATATATATATACATACATATATATATACATATATATATATATATATATACATATATATATACATATATATATACATATGTATACATACATATGTATACATATATATATATATATACATATATATATACATATATATGTATATATATATATATATATATATATGTATGTATATATATATGCATATATATATATATATGTATATATATACATATGTATATATACATATATCTATATACATATATAATATACATATACATATATATATATATACATATATATATATACATATATATATATATACATATGTATACATACATATGTATACATATATATATATATATATATATATATATATATATATATATATATATTATATATTATATATAGATATATATATATATATATATATATATATATATATATATATATATATATATATTTAATATATATATATATATATATATATATATATATATTATATATATATATATATATATATATATATACTTAAACTATGCAAAAAAAATGCGGAATTTTTAAAAAGATCTCGGTTTACAAATTGAGCAGTCAGAGGGTTAATATTTTTGTGATGCAAGCGTATTTGAGATTTCAAAAAATAGTGGAGGGTGCTATCGGATATGAAAATAATTATACACATAATGTGATCAGTTTGGGACACCGTATGTCGAGCCTCGCACGTCCCCGGCTGTACCTTCTGATGTCTGCACGTCTCGTTTCTATACATGCTCACCTATTGTTACTGGAGCATGTATCTTGGGTTCGCTGATATGCTTAACTGGCCGACAATTAAGTACTAAAACGATTAAATCCTTGACTATACATTTATTAATATAAATTCTGTTGAAACATATGTACACTCAACATCTTACTCCAAAACATGGCTGAAATAAGACCGAGGAAAAACAAATTGTGCAGAGAGGAAAGCACCTCTCTTTGTCTCAGCTCTTTTCAGAAGAATGTCCGTTCTCCGTTGTTCCAAGCGGGCATCTCTCCACTCATCTTCGCGTGGAATCCCCCCTCCTCTTGGTCAAGCTTTCGCCTCCTTGAGAAAAATGTGCTTCTCCGCAGCTGGAGTGGGAGGGGATGGCATCCCTCGCCCCCTCCTGTTGAACTTTCACCTCCCTGGAACAGGGCTTGTCCACCCTCTCTCGGGGTGTCCGTTTTCGGCCGCCGAAAAAAAAAAACAGTTGCTCATGTAACACCCACTCGAGTCTTGAGTCTAGTATTACACCGTGATTTTGATAACAATAAACGATATTCAAAATTAGATAAATTTACCCCACCCCTTTAATTTACGCGTACTAAAATTCAAAACAAAATAAAAAAAACACCTTATATTTATGTACTGTATATTATCCTTTGAAATATAACAATTGTATACATAATTTTTAAAAGTTGATCAATTGTTGACTGTCTACAATTTTTTCTAAGAAGCTCATTGATAAATTGTTCGTAATCATAATCATCCTATCATAACGATTTTAAAATTTCGATCTTTTGTCTTAAGAAAATGACGATTACAAATTCTTTGGTATTTTATAAAATTAGGTTATAAATTTTATCTATGAGCCTTATAGATTTGAAATTTTGAAATATATGAAAAAAATATATTTTTATTCTTTGGGGGAGGGGGTGAGATTTAGAGAGGGTGATTAATTGTGAAACGCTTCCCCCGTACAGCAGGAAAATCTTTCTTACAACTTTAAATAAATTTGGAGAGCAATGAATAATTACCCTTAAAATAATGTAATTAATAAATAGCTCAACAACTTATAAGTAATGTTTTGGGTAAGTATTTTTTCGTATGAGATCCGGACGAAAATCGAACACTTGATTCTTCCATGTAAAGCAAATTCAAAACAGTGTATTTCAAAATGAAATAAATTAATTGCAGTGATACATCTATTTCTAGTTTAAAGTGTCAAAGATAAAGAAAAATAAATTAATGTGTTTAAAACAGAGAAAATGTATTAACAGGTGGTTCCGCTGCGAAACCACTATCCTTAAAAGGGTTAATGTTAAATCATTTCGCTTTTTGGCTTCCGTATCGACAAGCTGCATGTAGACGATCAAGCCATAAAATGTGAATATGCTCCTTCTAAGTTCCGACAATAATGTGTTGCCTTCTACTTATCTGACAACCATTGAACATCAGCAGAGTGTGCGTATTTCTGAAAAATTCCAGGAACGTGTAATACCCCACTCCTTTGTTCATTTTCCATTTCCCTAGTTTGAAGAGGAGAATTCTCGGATATTCAAACAACAGCTAAAGGAAAGATAAGAATGGGTTCCTTGTGAATGTATTGTGAATATTCCTTTGCCAGTTAAATTGAGGTTCGAAAACTGATAACATTAACCGATGTAACGATCACATAAAGCGATGATATTAACGTGCAACTGAATAGCGAAAATCGGGACCAAGTGATTTCAATAACAATAAGAGATTGATAACATTAATCGTGATCACATTAAGCGAAATCCACTGTATAATTAAAAAAAGGTTTATGCTCTTTGTAACATATATTTAGCATTATAACATTTGTAGCTAGCTGTAACTAACTTCCCGCTCTTCGCTATGATAATTCCGTGTTTATTAGGTTATTTGAAATAATCTTCTTATACTCATGAAGAAAATATTACTAATTTTTTAGAACTATATATCCATATAACATTTAATATTATATATATGCAATATAACAAAATTATTATACTTAAAATATCTCTTTGAGATTCTCCTCTTCCCATTCTCATTCTTTCATATCTATTTTTCTCAGCCTCAAAATCTCAGAATTAAAATGAGTGCTCGCTACTTAAATTCTTTCAAACCAGTCTCCCAAAGCTAACTCGCCGAACGTTGGCCGATTGGTTAGAGCGCTGATCGTCGGTACCGGAGTTAGTGGGTTCGAATCCCACTATGGCATAGGTGTTCGTAGCCGTTCGAAATTGCCTTTAAGCAGTAGGTTCCGGTCTCATTAGCCCTCGTGTGTAAAACAGTAGAACTTATCTCTCCAAACCAAACCAAACCCAAAGCTAACTCTGAAATAAATGGTAATTTTCTGTCCACTCGCCATATTTTTCGGCTCTATCAGTAAAGTGGTCCATTTTTACAATGATTTGAATTCCTGCCTGACTGTTAATAACACTGACTAAGCTGCTCTATTTTGGGAAAGAATTCGTCTCATTTCTCGCTGTGGCAGCAAATTTGTAATTGAAAAGTGTTTTCGTGTATCATTCATTGCTCTGCTCTTGTTGGAGAAATATGTCTTTTTCGTGGTCAAGAATAAAGTTAGTTTCTCCTCGGACTTCGCTGCTTCCTTGTAATGGAGCCACGACTGTATATTAATTAGGCTAACTCATTGGCTAATAAGTTACCCCGGGCATATATATATATATATATATATATATATATATATATATATATATATATATATATATATATATATATATATATATATACATATAAATATAAATACATATACATATACATATATATATATATATATATACATATACATATAAATATATATATATATATATTCCATACACACACACACACACATATATATATATATATATATATATATATGTATGTATGTATATACCCCTATATTGATATATTAACAAAATATTTTAAAAATGAGAAAAAGGAACAATTCTGCAAACTGCCTTAAATCAATTAATAATATTTTTATATACCCTTATACTAATAAATTAAAATAGAATACTTAAATAAACTCCCATTCGGGCATCTCTCAGCTGAATCTCATAGGAAGCTTTCAGTGTTTAAAAAAAAATAAGAAACCGGTTAAAATAATGTTTGAACTAATTTTTATCTTTATTGACACATCTTTTATACACTGAAGAGCTAAAGCCGTACGACACTTTGGAGTTTAGACAGTTTAAATTTCTAAAATAATACGTGTCGATTGGTTCATCTACTGTGGCCATGAACATTCTTTAATTTACACTTTCCAACGAAATGTCAGGGGAGAGGGCTTCGACATTTGAAATTTTTTTAGACTGACCGGAAACATTCGACACCATTCTGAGGTAACATACTGACGAGACATTACAGTCTCTCCGTAAACCTCTATCAGCTGCCGGTGAATCTCAGTTGCATGTTTTGTTCACAGAAATCTAATAACTGAGAAGATTCCTTCACCTGACCAGTTTAATTATTGAGACGCTATTGTTTTAATCTTACAATTAGAAGTGTAGGTGACTTGTGGCTGAACTCTGCACAGTTACTGACTGCATGGCGCATTACTAATTTCTAAATCATACGGAGACTACTGATATACGAGGCGAAACCAGAAAGTAAGTTTCCCTACTGACAAGTAAAAAAGAACTCACACTTTCAGGGGCATATTTATCGCCAACAAGTACAGCAATATTTCAGCTATTTTTTAACATAGCCACCGCCAGAATTGAAACTTTTGTATACCGCTGTTGTAGAACTCTGCCGCCTGTGAATGGGACCAGCCTTCCTGTCCCAGAACACCGTGCACAACCCTTTACGTATTAACAGCGTCTCTTTGAATTTGGTCCTGACCTAAGATCCACTATGATGCCAATGCATTAGCTTCTGCTTGGTTTCCAGGGTAAAGAGCGAAATCCAAGTCTCATTGCCAGTGACGAACCTGTCGAGGAACTCGTTACCGTCGTCGTGATACCGTAGCAGAAATGTCAGTGCTGCTCCTAAGCGTGGAATTTTGTGTTCGGGTGTCAGTTTCGGCTCATAGACCTAACAGAGCTGACGATGAATTTCAATTGGCGCAATGCTTTGTGCATTCAAGATCACCGACCGAACCTTGCAGGCGGCGGGAGAAGGAATTAGAATTTTCATTTCGGACCACTGCTACTCCGCTACTGGCTCGAATCGGAACTTGTCCAGCTGGCATACGATTAACCCCTTGATAGTTTCATTTTTTTTCCAGAATTCGGTCAAAAAAAGTCACACTTTTTTATTGCATTGTTTTGTTTATTTTACATTTTTAAGTAAAGATATGTTATTAAAATTAACATTTCTAATATCTGTAAGCATTTATTACAACTTTTTTTCTTGCTATGAAAGCATCATAGAACTGAAGTTTACATTTAGTCGATATCCAAGTTAATTTTTGGAATTACATTGAAAGCAAATCTAGGAGGCGGATACGAAGGATTATCCCAATTAATATAAACAAAATTGTCTTGCTTGACTTATTCCATCTGTACTACTATCAGAGTCACTACTATCCAGGTCATCTAGTAAACTTTCGCTACTATCATTTACAGATAATTCAGTTTCTGATTCCGAGTCACAGTTCGAATCACAAGAAATTAGCTCCATACGCTCTGAATTATCCATTATTTAAAAGTAAAAATATATTATTCAACTCTTACATCAATAAAATTATCAGGCGGTTAGTAAAAATAAGAGATTTGAAAAAAAATTTTCAATTTTACAACTCCTCTTCAACCTCCACTCAAAATACGTGTTCTGCAAAGATCGGTCGATTTACTTGAAAAATTTGAATTTATTGAAATTAAATTTTTCAATTGAAATTAAATTAATTTTACAATTTACACTAAATCACAAATTTGTGATGAAAATCACACTCAGTTTATTTAATTTGTGATTAAGTGAATGTTTCAGTCTATTTAGTATGAATGTTATGTGTTTCCTTTGTGTTTTCTTTGTTAATTCAATTAGATTTTAAATATTCAATTTTTGTAAATTTTTTCCTCAAAATGTTGTTTTTGTTTATGTATCAATTTGTTGAGTTACGATCCCCTCGCCAGATTTCAAACGCCACGCTGCAAGCACGCCACGCAAGCAAGCTGCAAGCACGCCAATTTAGCCAAATGTGGTTGAAGCACCAACAAGATCCATGATTAGAAACAGGAGAGTGGGCTAAGAAGAGGAGTTGAAATAACCAGAAAGCTATACACTGATAAATAACAATTCGTCTTCTGATACATAACAGGCGAAAAAACCCGCGCTTTTGAACCAATCAGAGTAGAAAATACAATAAACTGCAAACTATCATTTACTGGATCTATACGAATAATTTGTTACTAAAATTGGAAAAAATAATGCCGAAACAGTGCTAGTGAAATAGAAATCAGATTGCCCGTACGCCGTACGGGCAAATCAGTAAAGGCCCCAAAGCTGTGCCCGTACGGCGTACGGGCAAAACAGGGAAGGGGTTAATACGTCGTAGATCTGTTACGCACGCGCAATTGACACGGCTAATTACGTTTACTTTAAAGGGGAAAACATCCTGAAACTTACTTTCTGGATGGGCCTAGTACTACTAATTACACTTAATACGGTACACATCTTATTTCTTTTTAACAGAAGAAAGTCCAGGAATATCAGCCTTGTAACCTGACTTTCTGATCACCTACCTCTTATTTATATGTAAAGTGGCCACATATCAGAAAAAAATGTTGACCTCCCATCTCATTGAACGTTTACTTCTTTTACTTCGTAAAAGAAATTAAAAATCAATGGGATGAATGAACCTGTTGATCACTACATATTTTCTCAAATCGTAAAATTAATCTGTCTTCATCACTTCATCTTCTAATTTTATTTTGTTCGATATTTTGTTGTTATGGCAGTAATTGCCAAAAATTAAGCTTCGGCAATGGCTTGATTTTGATTGAAAAATAAGAAATAGCAAATGGAATTAAAATTATACCAGCTTTAGCGCTTAGGAGTGGTTATTATCTTTTATTGACAGTTAACGCCGCTCTGCTGGATTTTCTTTTTAATGAACTGTCACACGACAACTCACTCAGATGATTCTTTTCTTCTTCAACATCCAATCCAGAAGGAGCACTAGAACTAAATGGATATCAAATTTATTGATATCATTATGGAAGTATTTTCCAAATGAAATAATAAACTGAGATAAGTATTATTTAATCTCATTGCGTTGTTACAATGTAGCATATACATAAGGTATGATGTTAAAAACAGCCCGTGGTGCATAGCTTTTTTATTGTTGTTGAATTTTAGTCCTTTTTGTTAGGGTGTAACCAATTCAGACATAATCTAAGAAATTTACAATAATAAACTCATACTAATTATTCTGGGATGAGTAAACACCTTTAGCAGACATAGTTGTTTATTTTTTCTTTACTTGGTTGTCTAAGTATGGCTATACAATAAAAGTTGTTCATTTAGTCTTTTCAGTTTTTCTAAATTCCACTAAAGCATTACTTCCGGAAAATAAAGTGATAGAACCGTATTTTTACGACCTTAAATTACGACATTAGACTCTTATAGCTAGCTCACAGGGTGGTTTTCTACGCATTTGCAGTATTTAATTTCTTCAGTTTTTTTCTTTAGTAACTGGGTAATCCTGAGTAGAATGACTTTCTAAGAATTTAACACAATGCGATTTCATCCAGCAGCTGTTATTGTTGCGATAGAAGTTCTAATATTTGGGATATTGTTGAACGGAATAGGGAGAACGATGTTTTTCTATTTTAATCAGGTAGTACGAAATGTTTTTAAGATACTAATAATACTAATAACTCATACGAATTATTCTGGGATGAGTAAACATCTTTAGCAGACATAGTTATTTGGTTTTCTTTACTTGGTCGTCTAAGTATGGCTCTAGAATAAAATTTGTTCATTTCTTCTTTTCAGTTTTTCTAAATTCCACTAAAGCATTACTTCCGGAAAATAAAGTGACAGAACCGTATTTTTACGACCTTAAATTACGACTTTAGACTCTTATAGCTAGCTGACAGGGTGGTTTTCTCCACATTTGCAGCATTTAATTTCTTCAGTTTTTTTCTTTAGTAACCGGGTAATCCTGAGTAGACTTTCTAAGAATTTAACGCAATGCGATTTCATCCAGCAGCTGTTTCTGTTGGGATAGAAGTTCTGACAATTGAGATATTGTTAAACGGAATAGGGAAAACGATGTTTTTCTATTTTAATCAGGTAGTACGAAATGTTTTTAAGATTAAAGCTACTGTTATTGACATCAGTATACAGGGTGAATTGAATTTGAAAAATAGGGAGAGATGATAGTGTTTTGGGTAACTTTTAGAACGGAGAATTTTACTTTGAAAAGTTCATCAAAGCTTTTATCTTAGGGAAAGTCGCAAGGGAGTCTCTGAATAACAACTTTGAAGGGTTTTACGAGATCACTGCTATGGGAGAAAGCCTCTATACTATTACAATGAGTACCGGCTATATGGTCACCCGCTTATAAGGGCACCCCACTTATATGGTCAGTTTTCTAAATTACCACCTAACTTAATAGGGAACATGTGTTAAAGAGCACCACTTATACAGTCATTTTCTTTTTCTTGTTACTAGTTATATGGTCAGTTTCATGTTTTTTTTTTAAAGAAGTCAGTGCGAAATCGGAGAGGACCTGAATTCAAACCTTTTTTTCTTTCCTTTCCCCCTTTCTTGCTTGTGTGGACTCATCGTCGGAGTTTTCCACCTCTCTCAGTTCTCGTTCCCCTGCTAACAAGTGGACATCTGTCTGTTTATTGGTTGAAATTACCTCTCTTATACATGACCTGAGGTGTTATTTTACTAATTCCGAAGCAGGAGATGATCATTTAAAAGCTAGTAAGGACTTAGAAAAAGTTGTGTTAACAACCAACAAAAGGAAGCAAACTTATATACCTGATTATTTTTTAATACATTGAATATGAATGTACATATGTACGTGTGCTATACTTTGATTAGTAAAGTAATAAATTCCCCACCCCGAAAAATATTGTATATTTTTAATGTAGTTTTTACTTCTAGAATTAATTTTTTAAATGTTCTTAAAAGTATAATTAATTGTTTATTAGGTGAATATAATCCTGCCATAATTCAATAGGGTTGTATTGTTCCGCATATATGGTCACCCCGCTTATATGGTCAGATTTTTCTGGACCTCTGAGCTGACCATATAACCGATATAGACTGTATCTTTAATAATTTTCTTTAATAATTATATTGTTTTTATCAATTTCAGTTACCGGAATAATGAGAAGAAAATGTTTACTGTCTTTAACAACAAATTTATTACTGTTGTAAGTTTCTTCTAATAAATTAAAAATAGTGGTATATCTTAACTTTTTTAATATTAATTGGTTTAAGTTTAAAATCGTGTGCCTTATCGCCATCAGAAGATTGAGGGAGAACATCATCGGAGCTATTGGAATAACAAGAATAAACTTCATTATTACTAGTTTGGTTAGGAGAATCACTTTTATCCAAAGTAAAATTATTAGCAGGAATTGGAATATCTTCAGTCCATATTATTTAATCTTCTTCTGTCTCCTAACTCCCAGTGGCGCATGAGGCCCTCAGTGTAATGTTCCAACCCTTCAGGTTCAATGCCGTCTCTCTGGCAATTCCTCAGAATGGCCAGTCAAAGTTATTTCTTTCTTGGATAGCCATCTGAAGCCAAGTCAGCTTTAGGCACGTTCTCTTCCCTTTTCAACCAGGGGACCAAGTGACGGTTATTCTAGTTGGGTCATCTGTTGACTTTCTAAGAATATGCCCAATCCATGACCATCTGAGCTTTTTTTATTATTATTACAGTAATATATACAGCAATTAGTACGGATATATGGGTCAGAACTGGAAATTTTGTTTGGCCAGTATAATTTTATTAATCTGTTTAGGCACTTAGTTTGGAAAGTATCAAATTTTTTCTTGCCGTTTTGCTATTTTCCATGAATTTCTACCATATAGAGCTGCTCTAACAGTTAAACTGACGATTAGTTTAACCTTTCTGTGTATGCCTCCCGATCTCCATACTTTATATAAAGACCTTAATGCATATTGTGCTCTTTTAATTCTTGTTTTTTTTTATCCTCATCTATACCTCCATCAGCAGAAATGTACGTCTCTAGATATATAAATTTGTCAACTTCTTTTATTTCCTTACCATTTATGGTGATTTTTTTCCCCTTTTACTGTTTTTAATTTTCAAAATTTTTGTCTTGGATTCATTTATTTTTAGTCCAACCTTTCTTGCATTTTCCGCTAGTCTGCTTATTTTTTGCATCATATCTTCCAAGTTAGATGACAATAGATATTATATAATACGTTAAATTTATTGCTAGTCGGGACCGTGTTAACTGCCAATTCGGGATTACCCACTACGAGTCAGTATTTTTACATGTATCAGCTGCACCACGAAAATTACTATGTGATTTATACTTACGGAGGATTTTTTGGTGAATAAGGAGG
>CM063504.1:84318843-84381343 GCA_032207245.1 Pardosa pseudoannulata
GCTTTTGCGCGAAAACACCCGCAGGGCCAGGCGGTTAGTATTACCGCCTGGCCCCGTCCCCGGTGTCCTGGAAGCCTTTCTACGGTGTCCTCGTCACGCTTGAGTGGTTCGAGAGTGTCCCAGCGTTGCGCGTCGGTGATTTTGCCGTTAAATGGTTTTAGTTTACGTTCAGATTTCATGGCAGAGAGACGCACAAAGCACTGGTGCTTCACCTCTTACGATGTCGAAGCTGAACCTTTTATCAGTTGTAGACATAAGATCGAGTACCTTATTTATGGTAGAGAGATATGCCCGGAGACTAGCCGCCCACACTTGCAAGGCTTTGTGGTCTTTAAGACGAGGACCAAATTCTCAACTGTTCGCCGTGTCGCGGGAAATTCGCATATTGAACCGATGCGCGGCACATGTGCGCAAGCTGCGGACTACTGCAAGAAAGATGGAGACTATAAAGAATATGGCCAGCTACCGCCAGATGCTCGAAGCGTTAAAAAATTTGAGAATTCTATCGGTCTGGCTAAAACAGGAAATATGGATGAGGTTAGACGCCTTTATCCAGGATTTTACCTCAGATATAAAAGAACTTTGGAATCTATGTTATCATTTACCACAGATGAGCTGAACGACAGTTGTGGAATGTGGATTTGTGGTCCCCCGCGATGCGGAAAAGATTATGGTGCTCGCACCAAATATAAAGACAGCTTGTATACAAAGCCATTGAACAAATGGTGGGATGGATATGCAAACGAAGAGACTGTTTTAATCTGTGATGTTGAACCTTTTCATGCTTCATGGCTTGGATATTTTTTGAAAATATGGGGCGATAGATATCCTTTCCTGGCTGAAATTAAAGGTGGAACTATAAAGATAAGACCAAAAAGAATCATTGTTACGTCTAACTTTGAGATGAAATCAATATTCAACGGTGAGGTGTTGCACGCATTGGAGGCAAGATTTGAAGTGTACGACTTCATTAACGTACCCACCGGTAGGTTCATTCCACGTCCTGTTTTCACAGCAGACACACGTGTGTTAGATTTGCTACGAGGTGTAGACGAAGTGGATAATATAAATAGTGAGACTGTGTCTTTGGGATTAACTGTGTCTTCAACTAGTATCAACAATGATTCGGCGACGTATAACGCGTGGAGGGATGAAAAGATTAAGAAGATTTTACAACCGGAGGAGGTTTCGTCGGATGATGACTTTGCGCCGATATCGTTCTGTGCGACTAAGAAAAAAAAACCTACTGAAGAATAATTATGTTAAAAAAACTTTTAGTGACACTCATCAATACGTTTTAACTGCTAATATGGATGTGTAGGATATATCTATGGATAATGTTTCTGATACAACGGCTAGACTCTGGCGTGCGACGTGCTCCGCCAATGCTCTAGATGGTAGGTGGCAATGCTTTCTTAATCGATTTAGAGGATGTAAAATAAATTGGATTAAATGTATACTTGATATTAAAAGTGTCGAGACAGCCCACTTTAGTGGGGATATCGGTTCTGACCCTTTTCAAGCAATGTGTAGATTGCCTAAATTGTGTTTTCGTGTTGGATGGGATGCCAAAAGTGCATTTCCGTCTAAAGTTTCAACAGTTCAATTATTTTATGATCCTTCTTTTATAAATTTATATTTAAACGGCAAGCCAAGATCATTTTTCCATAGAGTACCTCAAAAAGCGCGTGTTTATGTTAATTCATCGCACTGTAAAAGTATTGCTACTTCATCATCATTTGGTGATGTTTTATGGGAAATTTCAAAGGAATCGGAGTTTTTAGCTCCTACAACATGGATTGGAGGTTTTGGAACCATTTTAGACAATTTGCAGATACCTACTTGGACGCGAATAGAAAAAGAAACTTACTTTCTGGATGCGTCTCGTATATAGATCTTTAAATAATTATATATCTATGTTGTAATGCACATACAACCTATACATCAGTGTTCGTTCCAAGGGGGAAACCCAGAATGAATATAATACTTTATATTGAGATTCAGACATTTATTCTATACATTCATTTGCAAATAGATCCTTGGTTATCATATATCATAATCATCAATTATTTATGTCTTCTATTTACACTATAATTATCACACATCTCTTTATAAGGAATTATTATTATTAACAAAGGCCTACGTTAAATCACTGTAAATATTATTTTATAAATTACCTCCATTAAAGTCACAGGGGAGCAGGCAGGGGCTTTTCTCCCTACGTTAGTCTTCAGTTGGTGCAGAGGGTCAGGTAGAAGCTTTTCTCATACAGTGAGTCGGTCCGGGTGTTCGGGCGCACGGAACGAGTCAATGCTGGTGGATTCTTGTCTCGCTTCTTTCGAATCTCTACTTCAACTCCTCCTTTAACTTCATTTGCAAACTCCTCACCTCGGTCCCAACGCCCCTTTTTTCTTCCTATACAATCCCTTGTCTTCGGGAAATTTTCCCACACCTCATGCCCTTCGGGAGTGTAGGTGGGCTTATTAAAGTAGCCCCTTTTGTGCAAGCTAACATTACTTTTTAGCCCCTGCTCCCATAACTCACGTTACAGCTCTGTGCGAGCTTGACCGTTACGCTGCCTTTACGTGATCTATACCTTCTCTGCAGGGGTCCCTAAACTTGACGTGAACAATTGGAGTCATAAATTCCTCTAGGAAAATCCTCCCACAGCTGTGCATGCACGTGCATACAATTGGCAACAGTGTGTAGAAAGAAAATGCGCTGTATATATGATCCAGTTGCTGTTTTATGTCTATGCTGTGTAGTGTGATCTTCTAGTAAAGTAAATAAATGTATTTTTAATAGATTTGCTTTTTCATTTGAGTTTTGACCTCTACTCTTACTTGACGGTTCAAAATATCGGGCAGATATTAAGGCCGAATTTGTGATACTTTATATCCAAAAATTGAGAGGTTTTGTTGATCGGAAAAATAAACAATGAACCAACATGGTTTCGAAGAAAAGATCTGCTTCTCTGCATTCTTACTTATACTTTTACCGTATGTTTGCAAGATCTATGTTTTCACTAATTTTTATTATTATTATTATTATTGCAGAAGCTCTTGATTCTACAACTGTATGGTGATTCCGATTCACCAAAGCTCTCAACTCTATCCAAAAATTGAGAGCTTTGGTGAATCGGAAAATAAACAATGAACCAACATAGTTTCGAAGAAAAGATCTGCTTCTTTGCATTCTTATTTATACTCTTACCGTATGTTTACGAGATCTATTTTTTTAGTAATTATTTTTCAAATTTCGAAGAAAAGATGGTTTCGAAGAAAAGATCTGGTTCTTTATATTCTTATTTCCACTTTTACCGCATGTTTACAAGATCTATGTTTTCACTAAATTATTATTATTATTATTGCAGAAGCTCTTGATTCTACAACTATTTGATGATTCCGATTCACCAAAGCTCTCAATTCTATCCAAAAATTGAGAGCTTTGGTGAATTGGAAATAAACAATGAACCAACATGGTTTCGAAAAAAAGATCTGCTTCTTTACATTCTTATTTATACTTTTAGCGTATGTTTACAAGATCTATGTTTTCACTATTTTTCTTTTATTATTATTGCAGAAGCTCTTGATTCTAAAACTATTTGGTGAATTGGAAAATAAACAATGAACCAAGATGGTTTCGAAGAAAAGATCTGCTTCTTTACATTCTTATTTCTACTTTTACCATATCTTTACAAGATCTCTGTTTTCACTAATTTTTTTTTTAATATTATTGCAGAAGCTCTTGATTCTACAACTATTTAGTGAATTGGAAAATAAACGATGAACTAACATGGTTTCGAAGAAAAGATCTGCTTCTTTACTTCTACTCTTACAGTATGTTTACAGGATCTATATTTTCGCTATTTTTTTTTCATTATTGTAGAAGCTCTTGATTCTACAACATTGGCTTCCACACATCACATATCTATGAGATTGGAGCCGTAAATAATTACAAAAAAGTAAAGCAGAAACAAACTTCATAAAAATTACAATAAAAAACAAAAATATATTAAATAAACAATAAAAACGAAAAAAAATCAATCAATCTTTTAGCGTATTGCAAGATCTCTCTTTTCCTAATCTTTTATTAATTGTAGACGTTTTCTAAACTTTGTGAAGAAAATACATTGAAAAATGGTTTCAATGTCTTTATTCATTTCATTTTAGCTGCACAAGATAGGTTATTATAATATTTTTATAAATGTTTAGCAAGGCAACCGTAAACTATTTAGTGTTGAAAATAAACGGAACGAACAGGTTAGAAGAAAAACTGTTCTTTATCTATTAGATGTTTAAACATATTTTCGCATTCAATGGAAGTTATATACAAATTTTCCCAATGGAAATCACAGGCTATGAGATTGGACCTAAAAGTCACAGGTTCAAAAAAGAAAAAAAACAAACTTCATAAAAATTACAGGATAAAAAACTGGTTGAGTCCCACACAAAGCTGGAGAAAAGCTCTAAAAAACCACCACAAGTCTAACCTCTGTTAGTTCTCTGTCCTGGGGACTCTCCGGCGAAAAACTCGCGTCCTTTTCCTTCTCTTTCTCTTCCGCCTAGGTCTTTGTCCTCATTTTCCTTCGGGCGCCTCACAGTCTGACATTTCGTTGTTTCCCTCCTTCCTCACGGATCCTCGGAGCTTTGACATTTATCACGACGTACAGCGAACCTTTTATTCGTATATAGTTAACAAATTTTCCAAGAAATCCCTCTAGCGACGGACCTAAAACCGTTTCACTTAACCAATGCGGACAACCAAATACCTTTATAAATGTTTTTACACTAAAACTTAACTCAAAAAACCAAAAAATCTTTATTATCCTTTCCTGAGCAATTCAAAATTTGTGACATAGTACCTAATACTTCCAATGCAATAACACACCAAATATAAGTTAATAGAAACTAAGGGGGTGTATCAGTATTAGGATCTGAGTGTTTATCTGCCAGAGAAAACTGTATGCAGAAACCTAAACTATTAAAATTGTACCAAAAAAATGAGTATTCTACTACACATATTGCCGATTCAAACTAGCATATCCAGATTTAAAAATATTATAATAAATAAGAATTTTTTAGGATATAACAAATACTGAAAAATATATTCCATTGTTTAAATCGTATCAGTATCTATCTTTGATAACACACATATTATCAAGTGTACGTATTAGGATCTGAGTGTTTATCTGATGTTCCCTAAACTATTATGTATGTTTCTATAACATTATTTAGCATATGATTTAAAAATATTATTAAATAAGAATTTTTTTAGATATATAAAATAATACTAATATTCATGTATTTAGAATATTTATCTAAAATTTTGGTAAAATATATCGCAGTATATTCTGTTCTTATAGCTATTTGTGTTTGTTAAGAGAATAACATATTTATCTGTATAAAATATTACATAAATTCGACTTTAATTTTTTTATAGATTATAAAATAAAAACCATACAGAGTTGATATTTAGAATAAAAATTTGTTTTCCCCAAATATAGCTAGATTGGGATATTTTCTTTCTTCTTGCACCTCGTTTGTTAAGATTGTTTCATAGACCTGCAAAAGGCAAATATACCATAAAAAATAATAAAAGTATTTTTTTTCTACCACTGAACTACCAATGCACGAATCAGGGAAGAAAAAGGAATAACAACGTTTTAATGATCTCTAAAATTTAAATTTTTTTTTAACAAATCGTTACTATTGACTTTCATGTAACTATTGCTTTTTCTTAAAAGAAAATCTGTGTATATTCTTGTTTTATTTCATGTACAATGAAACACTTTTCTACATTTGCTACTTCATTTGTTTTTCTACATATTATTTTGTATAACAATACTGTTATGAATTTGTTAGTGAACCTTAAATTTAACATGGGACTCTATTGGTATCTCGCCAAATTTAGCGAGATACCGGCTCGTTGGCAACAGTTTTGGCAACTTTTTTTTTGTTGCAAACTTCGTCGCCAAATATCGCCAAGTGTCGCCAAATGTTGCCAAGTGTGGCGATATGTGACAACTTCCGGTTCCAGTTTCTGGAATATTCCAGCAGTTTCTTTGGGCCTATATAAGGCAAGCTGAGTCTCAAACAGGGTCGTCGTTAAGTAGATTTCTTGATTTACAGAGTACACATGATGTGTTGTGTTTTACTGGTGCTTCCGTTTTGTTTTATGAGGGAAGATTTACGGAAGCCCACGGCATTCTGTTCGAGTTGATTCGCGAATATTTTGTAATCTTAGTACAAGTGTGCAGTACCTTAACCTTGATGCCTTTCTGAAGTATTTTCCGACTGATTACCAATAAATTATTCTTTCCGTGCTGTCTTACTTAAATTCCATTCAATCCCCGAACCCAGCTTTAAAGTCCGTAACAATATTGTGTTGGTTTTGCGATCAATAAAGCAATCAGATTGTGTATTGTTATCGAATAAGCTATAGAATATACTTTATTCTTATAAGTGTATTTCTTTATAAGTTAATACATTTACTATTTTTTTTCGGTTAACTTAAATAAGGTTGTCATTTATATGATGAGAATTTTTAGAAGCAAAATGTAAATAAAGTTGTGATTTGATATCGGATTCGAGCACAAACACAAAGACAAGCATTACTGGGATCAAAATTCACTTTAATTCTGCTTAGACACAAAAAGCTTTTCTTTAATAATATAGACTAGTCGCTGCGTGCCAAGTCTTCCATCTGGGTAATTTAAGCTCGCGGATGAAGGCTATATTTATTTCAAAATTTAAATAGGTTTTTAGAGTATAATAAGATACCAGATTCGAACGCAAACACAAGCATTACTGGGATCAAAATTCACTTTAATTCTGCTTAGACACAAAAAGCTTTTCTTTAATAATATAGACTAGTCACTGCGTGCCAAGTCTTCCATCTGGGTAATTTAAGCTCGCGGATGAGGGCTATATTTATTTCAAAATTTAAATAGGTTTTTAGAGTATATTAAGATACCAGATTCGAACGCAAACAAAAGCATTACTGGAATCAAAATTAACTTTAATTCTGCTTAGACACAAAAAGCTTTTCTTTAATAATTTAGATTAGTCACTGCGTGCCGAGTCTTCCATCTGGGTAATTTAAGCTCGCGGATGAAGGCTATATTTATTTCAAAATTTAAATAGGTTTTTAGAGTATATTAAGATACCAGATTCGAACGCAAACACAAGCATTACTGGGATCAAAATTCACTTTAATTCTGCTTAGACACAAAAAGCTTTTCTTTAATAATATAGACTAGTCGCTGCGTGCGAAGCCTTCCATCTGGGTAATTTAAGCTCGCAGATGAAGGCTATATTTATTTCAAAATTCAAATAGGCTTTTAGAGTATATTACGATATTCGAACAATAACAACATTACTTGATAAAATTACTTTAAACATCTAAAAAAATATTCTTTAAAAAAAATATAATTTGAAATTTATTTTATTAATGATAAGGCTTTTTTTAAGTTTTTTTGCAGATTATTTAAAGAAAACAAAATCAAGCAAAAAATTTTAATTTCATGACATAAAAATTTCAAATTTAGATATATATTAAAATTAAAATGATGAACATATTTAAAAATTAAATATTAGAAAATTAAATTGAAAAACAAAATATGACAAATTAAAATTGAAAAAAAAAAGGAAATAATAGTATCATTCATTTAAAAAGAATAAATTATTTCAAAAAATAGTTTTAGAGTAAATTACGATAACATAAAAAGGAATAAAGACCAAAATTTAAAACTTTCGCATTCAGTTGAATTTAATCATCATAAACATAAGAAAATATAATCTAAAGAAATATCATTTTAAGTGAATAGAACTTTTTTTAATTTTTTGCGATTATTTGAAAACTGTTGACGCTATTACTCACATGATATTTTTTACAATCAAACGATAAGAAATTTGGAATAAATGGCAGTAAAAATTTATTTGAGAGCAGTTGAATTCCAAATGTAATAAATAGGACAAATTAAAATTGGTTCAGTTATGAAAAAGCAAGAAAAAATGATCAATGAAAACACATACATTTTCCTATTGTTTGTAACATGTTTAATTTTTCTTTCTCATATTACACTAAGCAACGTCACTATTTTACAACCACAGAAACTAAAACTTAATTTCCTTTTTATATCTTCTAGTCATAAAGACATACCAAAAAGACAGGTACGAATTCTCTGCCCAACCAACAGACGTTCTTTTTTCTGCTGATGAACTGATCCTCCCTAAATATTTTTTTGGCAATGGTGTACAAGGAGATAGAAGGTGAACGCTGCTTAGATCTTTTAGGATCATCGCCATATTGACTCCAGTCTTGATATCTACAAAGATCTTTCCAGTTGTATTCCTTAGATTTATAATTGTATAAAATCCTTTTCAAGACATAGCCCAAGTGCATGAGAACTTCTTTCTCAAACACTAAGCAACGTAACACTATTTTTACACCACACAGACAACTAGTAAACTTAAATTTCCTTTCTTGAAGGATCTTGGCTAAAATGGGTATATACAATAAAATATATACAAAGATCTACAGAATGGAGATCCTCTGCTGCCGATAACATGTGTAGACCCGTTCTTCTTCCTCTGCTTCTTGTCGAGATGAAGCTGATCGCTCCCTAAATATTTTTCTGGAAACTTGGGTGTAAGGGAGACCTTCTCTTCTTATATTCTGCTCCCTAATACTTTACTGGCAACTTGACCACAAAAAGGAAGATAAACCTTCTCCTTAGACTCTGATAGTCTATCAACCAGGACTTGGTTCACAGCCCGAAGTCCTCAAAACAAATTCGACCCGCGACTGACCAAAATTTTCCTTCCTCTAGAGGGGTGGATAAGTCGCTCTCCCAGCGACGTCCGTTTCCAATAAACGCAAAAAACCAAGAAGCTCCGAGAGCTGGCTTGCTCCCGTTTTTGAAGTGACGTCGGATCAGCTTGATATCACTCATTTTCCGGGAACACCATAGGCTGGAGAGATTAGGTGTGTTATCGATATGCCTTAAAATTAATTTGAATCGGCCAGTCATCAGGGGCATGACCGCTATTATTCAATAGTGTCTCAACTCTAGACTTCACGGATCCACACGATTGTTACGCTGGTCCCATCTGCTTGAGAATAAAGGCCGGAGAACAGTTGAACTCCTCGCCAGTAAGAAGTCGGCCATTGTATTTCGAGGCATAAGTCTGTAACTCCACAGAGTTATTAAAAGATAGGAGGAACATTTTAGATTAGTAATAGAGTTGTTACTAATCTAAAATGTTTTTTCGTAAATATAACTTTTAGAGTTGTTACTCTAAAGATGATATTTACGAAATGGAGAGCAAATAAGGTCAACGAGTGTCAAGTTCAAGAAAGCTCGGTAAGATCGGTCCAGCCACACAGGAATACATAGTGAACATACACACATACATACAGAGAATTTTATATAGAGAGGTCATTACACAGAACACTAAATATTGGTGATAAATAGCCGTTTTTTCAAATGGCGCCAAATGAACATGGCACATAAATAAATGATTTGCAGGTTTATCCTTAGCATCTCAAAATTGTCTACTTGAAATTGAATCGGTGACGTTCGCTACAACATGACGCTAGCGTGTATCAAATGTTATACCAAATAATGCAGATATGTGGATTTGAGTAACTATGTGAGACAAACCTGTTAAAAATCGCTTAAACAGACAGACAGATACGAAAACTCTTCTCTTTATTTATATTGAATAATTCTGATATAACATCTTAAATCCCATAAAGAGTCTCTTAACTTATGGCATGAAACTCCGCAGTTTAAAATTCACAACCGTGTGGTGACAGTGTTGAGTTTTTCGGATAAAGCAAAAATTGCAAACTTTGAATTTATGCACCATATAAATAATTCGCTATGTGTCTTCTTTCGCTGGTTTTATCACTGCATAACACACTCTTCGAAATTCTGTCCTCATAAGATGCATTCTTTGGTAGGATTGCTCAGTAATCTACAAACGTAGCTTAATTTGGTAAATTTCGTCTTCCAGGTAAAGATAATTTCTTCCTATGCCTCCCATTTTCATAATGACGTGGGCTTGTTAACTTTTATTTCTATGTAAGTCTTGAAATTAGTCTACAGGATCAAATATTTTAATGTTCACATTGATCCATAAATGTTAATTATATTTTATCTTTCAGAATTTTGTATTTTTTTCAGGTGCGATTTCTCTTGTCAGCTTGTCTATAAACGTAAGTTAAATGTAAACTGCATAATAAGAATTATTTTAGTTTTCTTCATCTGATTACTTTTAATCTAATTTTTTGTGTTTGGGAGTTTAGGCGTGATTAAAGACAAACTGAATATCATTTTTAAGAATTCCAAATAAATAGAGAAAGAGCTATTACTAACTAATATTAGAAAAATATAGCTCATTCATATTTCGATTGGAAATTCAGAGCTTTCAGTTTCACAAATCAGTAATTATAATTTTTTTTCTACCATTATTTGCTTCCCCTATGTGTTGTTTATCAGTTGTTTATGTGTTATTATCCCCTATGTGTTGTTAAATCAGTAACTATAATTTTTTTTCTACCATTATTTGCTTCCCCTATGTGTTGTTTATCAGTTGTTTATGTGTTGTTATCCCCTATGTGTTGTTAAATCAGTAACTATAATTTTTTTCTACCATTATTTGCTTCCCCTATGTGTTGTTTATCAGTTGTTTATGTGTTGTTATCCCCTACGTGTTGTTAAATCAGTAACTATAATTTTTTTTCTACCATTATTTACTTCCCCTATGTGTTGTTTATCAGTTGTTTATGTGTTGTTATCCCCTACGTGTTGTTAAATCAGTAACTATAATTTTTTTTCTACCATTATTTGCTTCCCCTATGTGTTGTTTATCAGTTGTTTATGTGTTGTTATCCCCTATGTGTTGTTAAATCAGTAACTATAATTTTTTTTCTACCATTATTTGCTTCCCCTATGTGTTGTTTATCAGTTGCTTATGTGTTGTTATCCCCTATGTGTTGTTAAATCAGTAACTATAATTTTTTTCTACCATTATTTGCTTCCCCTATGTGTTGTTTATCAGTTGTTTATGTGTTGTTAAATCAGTAACTATAATTTTTTTTCTACCATTATTTGCTTCCCCTATGTGTTGTTTATCAGTTGTTTATGTGTTATTATCCCCTATGTGTTGTTAAATCAATAACTATAATTTTTTTTCTACCATTATTTGCTTCCCCTATGTGTTGTTATCCCCTATGTGTTGTTAAATCAGTAACTATAATTTTTTTTCTACCATTATTTACTTCCCCTATGTGTTGTTTATCAGTTGTTTATGTGTTGTTATCCCCTACGTGTTGTTAAATCAGTAACTATAATTTTTTTTCTACCATTATTTGCTTCCCCTATGTGTTGTTTATCAGTTGTTTATGTGTTGTACTATGTGTTGTTAAATCAGTACTGACACCATTACTTCCCCTATGTGTTGATCAGTTGCATGTGTGACAGTTGATCAGTAACTATAAACTACCAAGCTTCCCCTAGTGTTGTATCAGAGTGGAGTAACCCTACCAGCCAGTGAATGTGGCCAGTAAAAGCAAATACTACAGAGGAAAGTGACTACCAAAGACATACAGCAAAAAGATGACGTGCCCCCAGTGACCCATAAAATACCAAGCACCGCTGACCTCTGAGAGGCCGTCATGGTTAATGGTAAAAAGAGCAAATACTACAGAGGAAAGCTCGTGACTACCAGGAATAATTCTAGGAAAAGATCACTCAGGTGCCCCGGGATCGTGAACCCCGTACACACCTAAAGGAGGTGTGCCCCTGGTGGCGTGTTTTTGAAGTAAAAACAAAACATAAATAGAGCAAAACTACATCAGTTATCCTGTAAAAATATATGAAAAGAGTGTCACTCAGCGCTTATATTTCTTAACCACTCAGCAATATGACTTATAACCAACTGGTCATTGTGGAAAAAGGTGAGTAACATTTTTACTACTCTTGCACAGCAAAATCAATTAGCAAGAAAAAAATATTGATACATACTTCCAGCAATGGATAAAAATTCCCTTCCCAATCGACAATTGGGCTGCAATGTCTTACAATTCGTCACATTTCTGATATTTAATTGAAGAGTGAATTTATTCCACTTAAAGAACCTCGGTCATCTAAATTAGGCATAAAGATATCGTCATAGAAACATTACTTATAGAATAACAATTTGAAATCCGCATATTTTAGCTTCACTAGTAATTACATAGCATGCTAGTATTGTACAGTACTAGGCTTGTACCACCGAGATAACAAGATTTAAAACAAATTTGTGAAGTTAAGGTTTCTAAAAATAAACTGTAGAATTGGGTAAAGAAGGCCGCATTTCATCAGTTGTTCATCGCTTGTGTAACTTATATTCGATCATTCTTGTAACCTATCTGTTACAATGTGCGTATAGTTCACTACACGTACGCATACCTATAGCTCTAACTCAGATTATGTGCTTGGCAAAAAAATAATGATTAACACTTTATTCTGAAAACTTAACATTTTAATACTTATTCATTATTTACAATTCCATACTGATATATTCAGGACAGTATTAAGGCAGCAACATTTAACGATTAAATTATCTAAATATGTGAGATGGTGACCCCAGCCGTAAAAGTAGTAAGTTATGACTTACTCTGACGAAATTGAGAGATGGGTCGCATAGAAGAAACGAGCGCAAATCTAATGGCGAAGGCGGTTATCAGTTGAAGGGGCTCGGGAATCAGGAGAGGCATCAAGCGTGGGACCTTTGAACAGACGTCTCGGACATCACCTCCGTTCTTGACGCTGGGGCATTCTTGAGACAAGAACGGCAGCTAGGTCGTCACCTCCAAGAAGCACATCCAGTCTCCTTCTCTCATTAGACCTTCTTTCTTTCTCGGAGATACTCTCACTCTCTCATTTACATCTCGCCCAATCGTCATCAAAATTGAATCAGATTTATCCGCAGTAATAAATATTGGGTTTAACCCCTTTACTATTTGTTTACTATGAGCATTCTGGATCCTTCCCCCATATGTATCCCAGTGTCATATATGAATTTCCTATGAGAACCTCTTCAAGTTGCAGGTAGGCAAAGGTCCTGACCTTTTGATCTTACGGGATCCCTGTTCACTGCATCTTAATGTATCACTCATCAACTTGTCCGTTTGAGTTTCCTATTCTTTCTCAGTACTCTCACTCTCTCATTTACATCTCGCCCAATCGTCATCAAAATTGAATCAGATTTATCCGCAGTAATAAATATTGGGTTTAACCCCTTTACTATTTGTTTACTATGAGCATTCTGGATCCTTCCCCCATATGTATCCCAGTGTCATATATGAATTTCCTATGAGAACCTCTTCAAGTTGCAGGTAGGCAAAGGTCCTGACCTTTTGATCTTACGGGATCCCTGTTCACTGCATCTTAATGTACCACTCATTAACTTGTCCGTTTGAGTTCATTGCAATATGCCTCCTGCCATGAATCAAGTTATTCCTTCTGCCTTCACAAGTCTCCTTACAAGTCACCACCTGCTATATAGATCTTTACTTTTGGAACGTTTTTCTGTCTAGATTAACTTACTGCACCATCCATCGTAACTCTGTATTTGTCAACCCGTAACCTATCAGTGTACGACAGACGTCATCAAAATTTCGAAGTAGATAGTAGTACGCTTGTAAGTGTACATTTTTACAGCAGGAAAACAAAATAACATTATCAGTTTCTTTAATAAACAAATATCCCAAAAACAATATTTGAATACCTGTCAAGAAAAATATAATTCAATAGGTAAAGGGAGGTTTACATTAAAAAATCTTGACAAAATATATTTCTTCTTAAAATTTAAAAATAAACTTTTAATTTTTTTCTTATCCAATCATGGAGATTTTCCTTATTTCCGTGTCTTTAAATTTGGTAAAAATGGTACTCCTAACTACCTCTGTGGAAAACATGGCGATCTTTATTATTTTCCCCAGAAAAACTGTAACTTCATAATATTATATATTAAGGAAAAACACAAAAAACACATCTTCAGTATTATAAAAGAATAGAAAATAATAAAATGTATATCAAATGATTAAGTGAAATTTCTGACATTTTCAATCAAAATCATTTTTTATAATGTTTACTCTTGCTATTTGATGTTCTTCTCGAATAAAATAAAAGTACATATTTTGTAATTGTTATAAGCATAGATATTTATAAAATTGATCAAGATAGTATAGAATCGCATCATTTAAATAGTATAAGTTATCATTTCATGAAGAGGTCAAAGAGTGTCAAGTTCAAGAAAGTTCGTTAAAGTCTGTCAAGCCAGTAAGGAATACAAACTGAATATATACACATACAGAGAATTTTATATAGAGAGATATTACACAGAATACTAAATATTGGGGATAAATGGCGTCAATAAATGACAGTTTTAGCAAATGGTTTCTCAAATGCAATGTGACATTTTTCTCATTTTAAGTATAAAATAATTTGTTTTGATATGCACTCGTATTTACTATGATTATACCTAGAGTGGGAGTTAGGGCCTCACAAAAACATTTTAAGTCCAAATTGGAGTCTCAATTTTCCAATGGTAACTTATTATCCATTCTAATTATTTTTTCTTTGTTAAAGTTAATAACTAACTACTTACAAGTTATCTAATTTTCTATAAAAATATGCAGTAATAATGATTGTTATCTAAATGGTTCATTTCCAAGTCCATCTTGGCCTTTAGTAGTCATAAATTCTTGACTGTGGATCTGAGTGCAATCTGTAATCTGCATTCCATTTCTTTTCTAACACACGAAAAGCAGATGCATTATCTATCAATGTCGTATGGACGGTGTGCCTGTCATCTGGTAATGTCTTCATGAGTAATGTTCGACTGGTGGGATTTTGATTGTTTTCTATTATTTGCATTCCACTAGTATCATTGTCCTTGTAATATGTCCTTGTAACATCGAATCACAGTTGCCTTCAATATCCACGGGGACTTATCAAAATGTAAAAATCTACTGTCAGCTGTGGAATACTAGAATTTTATCATTGGCTATTTACATTAAAGTCATTAATGTACAACTAACACGAAGAAAAAGAGGGACAGCTCTTTCCCTCCCCTGTCCGAGTTCAAGTCTTCATGTTTACAGCTTCTTTCTTCTGTGAACTCTGTGCAGGAAAAACCGGGGACAACTAGTAAATGGCGATATCTCATTAAAGGGTCAACTTTCTCCTAGATTTGATAACCACTTCTTAAGTCCTGCTTAATTGTAGTGGTCACAGAATTAAGAAGGAAGCCCACAACCTCTCTCAGACAGGCAATTATCTTCTTTTTGGAACGAGATAAGGCGCACGTGTTCACAACTTTATGAGAATCGCCTCTGATTACCAATCTTTGTGGTTAAATATCTCACACAGCAACATGCTTCTAAGAGAATCCCACTACTCACAGATCCTATAAATTGGTAAAGTAAGAGAAGCGTAGTGACAATTATAGAACATATTTCATTTGAAAGACACCAATTCAGTAGTTCTTAGTATCTTCAACAACCTTTTATTTATGAGCCACGACCAACTAGCTGCGCACTCCGACACATGTACATTCTTTCTGCGTCTCTCGTGATTGGAGAAACACACCCTGTTCGGAATCTACCGTGAATTTTGCACCATTTCAACTTATTAGTCTTTCGGTTTTCGTTAACATCTATCATCCAGAAAGAAATCACAAAGAGGAGGAAAAACAACGATTAAACATGAAAGTCAGACCTATATAACAAAGTCAGGGGGTTAAAAATACCCGTTATCGACATTCGAAGGAGATGCTCCCTCTTCTATTCATTGCACCTGCACTTACCACGATAAACTGTCTGGAATACCATTCATCACTTTGCTTATCTCATATTTTTTTTTCTTCTAGTGTGTCTCTCAGAGCTTTCGTCTATCAAAATCACACGCATCTTCCGTTATCCGATGCTAACGCAATTCCGAAATAACCGGTAAACCAACGAGAGAGAGAATCAGCTGGCTATCGATCCCTGATCAGAACAAAAACAAAAATAACATCCACTTTGCGAGCAACTTTTCTTGGGCGGCTTGGACGCGTTGCCATGGAAACATCGGAGGCAGAGCATCTACCCGTAAAAGGAGCCTCGCGGGGAAAGCAATCTGCCAGGTGTGACGGAATCTTGGTAAATTTTCGAGCTGGCTTTATTTTTATTTGTGTTCGGTTTATTTTCAGCGGGGAGTCATCGCGACTTCTAAAGTAGGCTGCAATTAGGCTTCTAAGGACCACTTTACCCTATACTAGCTGAAGCTTCCAGCGATGTTCAAAGGCTCTGTATATGTATGCATGAGCGTATGTATAGATGCGTGTATGTATATATGTATATATATATGAGTGTATATGTATGTATATAATTATATGATTGAGTATGTATGTATATAATTATATGATTGAGTATGTATGTGTGTGTGTGCAGGGTTGTACGCAAGGGGGTGTTTAGGGGTTTAAACACCCACCTTGAGCTCAGACAAAATGACCAAAAATAAAAATTTTAGTAGAATTTATGCGGGCTGTTATTTTTTAGAATTATGAACCCCTTTTAAAATTATAACCCCCCCCCCTTGAAAAAATTCTGCGCACGCCACTGTGTGTGTGTGTGTGTGTGTGTATGCATTATTTATTTACATAAATAGTGGAAACTGATCCAAGACGATTCTGAAATTTCGGTATTTTATTTATGGTTTTGGAGAGGTTAAATATTATTAATATTTATTTTTCTAATGGCAACACGCATTTGGGCAGGTGAATCCATTTTTATTCTGGCATAATTGCTAATGTGCATCTTAATAAACTATAGAAAAAAATTATAAATACAATTATCTAAACCAAATGTTAATTTTTAATTTAAAAACAAGGATAAATAAAAATTAAAATATTTTTCCATAGAAAGACTACTACTAGCACCAGTTAATTTTAAATTCTCTGATAAGATATAAGATAAAAAAACAAATTTAAATAAAATTCTAAATTTACTAAACACTAAAAGTGTTGATTAAATCATTTGATTATTTCAGATTCTTTAACTGTGATTGAATGCTACTAGCCTTAAAAAACCGATAACATTGATTTTCACAACATAATACACAAGTTGCAACTCATATTAAAACAGACAATACTGAATCCCCTATATAATAATAGCCTAAGTTATCTGTACGTCTGTCCTCCAATTTATGAAGCGGTTGGACCTGGAATGGATAGAGGCATCCATTCAAAGCGAATAAAGTTTATCTTCTCCTAAACTATCGATCCGATTCTAAAATAAATTTGTATAAATATGCTTCATATCACAGCAAACAATACTGTCGTCTTTAAAATGTTCGAAATCCAACCCTTCCCTCCTTTTCGAGAGTTTAATGCCATTATTTCAAGCCCTATTTTCCCTGGTTAAGAGCAGGCGATTAAATTTATCCATTTATCACTTAATAAAGAGGTAAAAATAACAATCTTTTCTAGCATTGTGACGTCATTCCTTTAAACATCTCATTTAATCATTTCATATTTTAAACTATTTAAATATCGTCTACACTATTTTAATATCTTTTATCAATGAACTTAGATATTACGTAAATGATTTTCTTTTATATTTGGCTTAAATAATAGATTAGGTACATACGTGATAATTTTAAATTTAATCATCGATTATTTTTTGTTGCAATGAAACTTCTACCAGCGGTATTAACAATAAATTCTTTTCATATAAGTCTAGGAGTCTATTTCACGGACTAATAAATATCTAACTTTTAATTTATATATATTTGGAAATTAAGAAGTTTGTTCTGTTGTGTGTTTGTTTATTATACATAACCACAAGGTTTGACTAAATGAATTCAATGTGATTCTAAACTGCATTACAGGATCGGGAGACTCTAGAGGAGTATGACGATAAATAAATTATTGAGAGTAAACCAGATAGTTCTCAGCCAAAAAACAAACCATTTTTTACCTGCCTCACTGGGTACTTAACAGTTCTGGAATATTAAAAATTTTACTAATCCCGTCATATGATGGGCTATATGCTAGTCTCTTAAAAATAGCGGAGTGTTTAGTCTTTTTTCTTTAGAATTCGTCACTTAAATCTTTACGAGTTAGTGCTCCAATCAGAGCGAGAGAGTTCACGCGACAAAAAGATTACTAAGTTCTCCACTCGAAAGTAACATCATGTTACACACTTATATGCCTAAAAATGCATGGTATGTAAAGGAAAGGAAATGGGAAAGAGAAAATTTTACAATACAGGGAAAATGTACATTCGTCAGTGTTGTCGAAACTTAAGAACCTTGAAAAGCCTACTGATTAAAAGTGTCTTATGTCTAAAATCTTATTAATGCCTTCTAGTACCAAATATCGGGTGATAACGATGCCAACAATGAGAGAACAACGGTCTGTCATTGACGCCAACTCAATGAATATGAAAGACGACAGGGTTAAGCGGATATATCTTTTTGTAGTTTTTTTCCTCAGAATCTAAAACGGCTGCTCAAAATTGAATCAAACAAATTTTACGACGTCTCTACCGCATGGCGTATTGTGTATTAAATTTGGTATCGTACAGGTATGTGGATTTGTATAGAGGATAACATTTCCTTGGAAATGTCAAAATCGATATCTAGTAAATATTGAAATTCCTTAGCCGTGTAGTAATATAGGTATGGTGCAGTAGGGCTATGTGAGAATTCAGTTCCTGGAGAATTTTCAGGGGTACATTTATGTTGTGAGATATTATTTACCTGAGCCACATGAAGAATTAATATAAACTTTCAGAGTAGAAAAAATTATAATTAGGGTCAAAATCATAAATTGTGAAAATATAATAGTAAAAGTAAATAGAAAAACAGAAAACCTTTGAATCCATTTTCCATCTGCTGTAAGAGTTCTTTAACACATCAAATATAGGAAGTACTTGGGCCATAATTTTATCACTCTGTATCATAAATACAATTACTTATCCCCTGTTATCTCATACTGAAAGTAAAGCTTCACACGAAACAGACTAGGCACGCAGCCAAATAAGTTTCGGGTGGAAAGAGGGGGTTTTCGAATTCAGAAGGAATATAAAGTACAGCCAGGAAATCGAAAGGATAGAAAATAGAGGTATTTCTACTGACGTCTACTTTTTTTAGTAATGCATTCTAATTTTAAATGAGAAATATTTTTTTCAATCCAGGGCACTTGCCTTTATTAATAGCATTCACCACACTACAAAGTTGGTTTTTGTGCATATTTTATTGTGTTAACACTATATATATAGGGCAACTTCGCTCATAAGTATATATAAACATAAGCTTGGGGAATAGAACAAAAGCTCATGGGGTTGGAGTACAATACGCTAAACACTATACACAAATACTGCTAAATGAGAAACAAATTTCAGATAATATTTGTCTCAAGAGATCAAGTTGTTAATCTTTTATTTTTACACGTGACTAGCACCAAAATGCACATTCTTAAATATACTTTTTTGTTGTTGTTATTGTTGAAGGGAATTATCCATTATCATTTTATAATCAAAATATTTATCATACTACTGGCCTTGATATATGCAACCTTTCGGAATCAACTTTAAACAGTAGTTTTCCTTTCTAATTATAATTAGCCTTACCAAAAGTTCACCGTAGTGGTTCCAGACAATCCAACCATCGATTGGGATACTTAAATATATACTAAGATTGAAAAAAAAATGAAAATAGATTAAAACTGTCCATTGACGGGACTAATGCGGTGTATGAAAACGTTTGGTATTAAAGCATGATCAGTATTGTCAGAATCTTGTACCATTCCTCCAACAAAACATTGGCAAGCTCAGTTCACGATGATGGCTGTAGATAGCACACACAGATTTCTCTCTAAACTAAATCACTAAGGCTAAAAAGTATTGAGATATGATGACCAATATAAAGATGGCACAATTGGTTAGTTGTCCAAAAAGCAGTTCTGGAATATGCGCTGTGGGAATGAGTACTTTGTCGTCTTGTACCACTACGCGAGGAACTAGCTAAGTATACATTTTCAACCTTTTTAACCAATCAGCTTTCATTTAAGAAGTCCACTCGTATCTGTCAAACAGCTATCAGCCAACAATCTCTTTACGTGTGTGACTTACGTTGCTTTTGAATTTATTGTTATGTTTTTAATGATTGTAATGATTGACTGCATATTCTGTGTTTATATTGGTTTCAGATGATTTTAATTTTATGATCCTTTAAAATATATGGAAAAAGTTTAAAAAAAAGTTTGCAATTTTTGACAAACCATCGAAAACGAAACCGTTGGCTTAAAACAAAAATGATGTTGAAACAGTGGAACCAGATTAGCAAATTGTTTTCTATCTCTTCACAATACACACTTTTTTAAATCCAAAGTCTCATAGCACTCTTCGTAGTCACTGCTTTACATTCCACTCTCATCAATACTTACTTCATATTACACTGCTTTAGAGTGTTTTTGCAAACTGAACATATTATTACATGAAGTCATTTTGGTGACTATTTCAAAAATCGCCTAAAAAAAAAAGCAACTGGTTCTCTAAGCTTGAATTTTACCTCACTTTACAATCCTTACTAGATACTGAAACTTTTCAGCGATAATTTAAGGGTATCCCGCACACACAGGTGATGTTATTTTTATTAGATTTTGCTTATTAATTTACATTTACAAGATTTTTCGTTACTTATTTCATACTACACTGCATTAGCGTGTTTCCAAACTCAACATATTATTACTTGAAGTCATTTTGGCGACTATTTCAAAAATCGCCTAAAAAAAAAAGCAACTGGTTCTCTAAACTTGAATTTTACCTCGCTTTACAATCCTTACTAAATACTGAAGCTTTTCGGCGATAATTTAAGGTTATCACGCAAACACAGGTGATGTTATTTTTATTAGATTTTACTTATTAATTTACATTTACAAGATTTTCCGTTACTTATTTCATACTACACTGCTTTATCCTGTTTGCAAACTGAACATATTATTACTTGAAGTCATTTTGGCGACTATTTCAAAAATCTCCAAAAAAAGAAACTGGTTCTCTACGCTTGAATGTTATCTTACTTTACAATCCTTAATAAATCCTGCAAGATTTTCCGCTACTTATTTCACACTACACTGCTTTATCGTGTTTGGAAACTTAACGTATTATTATTTAAAGTCATTTTGGCAACTATTTCAAAAATCGCAAAAAAAAAAAAAAAAAAACTGTTTTTTTAAGATTGAATTTTACCTCACTTTACAATCCTTACTAAATCCTACAAGATTTTTGGCGATAATTTAAGGTTATTCCGAAAACACAACTAGGTGGTGTAATTTTTATTAAGATTTTTATTATTTATTTACATTTACAAGATTTTCAGCTACTTATTTCATACTACACTGCTTTATTGTGTTTGCACACTCAACATAATATTACTTGAAGTCATTTTGGCGACTATTTCAAAAATCACCAAAAAAAGCAACTGGTTCTCTAAGATTGAATTTTACCTCACTTTACAATCCTTACTAAATCCTGAAGCCCTTTTCGTGCTTTCTATTTTACACTCCGCATTCCGCCCACGGGGATGAATAATAACTTCAAATAATGACACCTAGGTATCGCCGGCTTGACCTTTACTGGTGTCACGTGCCACCCTCACAAGTATCTCTTCCTCGAATCTGATTCTCTACCCCATCCCCTCTGTAATTCTAAGTGGGCGTCGAGAAGCAACTTTTAATAAAAGATTATTTCGACCGCTGCGGTTCAAACTTTTCTGGTGTAGCGTGATCGATATTTTCTGAGAGTGCTGCTGGAGACGACGAGGCGGAAAGTGAAATGAGTATTGAATGAAAATCGATTTCATGCCTCTTTATTACATAAAGTTATTGAACACTCACCTCTTCCCCCAACTACGTGAAGATTAACTGCCTCCTGCGTGCGTGCGTTTCTTTGTGTTCTTAAAATAGATATTTAATCTGCCCGCTGAAGGTAAAGGCTCCAATCAGCTGCCAGTTTACAATAATATATTAACATTATTATTGTTGTTTGTTGGAAAGAGCGTTTAGTTGTCTTTTTGTTATTAAAACGATAAAGTTCGATGATGTTTATTTGCAGGTTCAAAAGAGCGATAATTATGTTCGCGATGATCGATGATGACAATGATCGCTACTAAAATTAAATCAGTCTGACAAAGATGAGAACAATAGTATGTGGCTTTTAGAATCGTACAAGTGATAACGCTGCAAGATGCAACAATTGTGAGTCATTGTTATTAAATTAATAACATCGATGCAACAATTGAGTCCCAAAGTTACTAAACCAATAACATTGTATTACTGTGAATCTAGCTTTAAATTTTCTAAACGGTAACAAATGTATACGCATGGATAATCTTTCCGGTAGTAGTTTGCTAACTGTATTTTACGCTGATATCTGTTTTATTTGCAGGTAAAAAAGACCGATAACTGTGTTTGATGATACTAGTGATTACCTCTAAAATTAAATGCTTAAGAGCAATACTATGTGACTACTAGAATCCTGCAACAGTAATAAAGTTATGATGTAACAAATATACATCAATGTTATTACAATACATCAAAATAATTCCGGAGATAATAAGAGTGTAATACTAAATGCTTAGACTATTGAAAAATATTTAAGACTACTAAACTTTATGAGCTAAAGCAGATTCGGATTTTTTTGTGTATATTGATCATGCTATAAATTTTTTCTCTTTCAGTGGAAATTCGAAGCCATTATTTTCCTAAAAAAAGTATTAATTTACACGGAGACATTTCTGTTATTATCAAATGTAAATTTTTATGTGAAAAAGGAAAACTACAGTTTTTACTCTAATAATATTATCTTGTACACTTTTACTCCTTTTACTTCTTTTTAGAAGAATTTACATACTTTATTATATAACGTCGTTTTAAGTTGTGTCAAGAAATATCAAAGCTCAAATTCACTGCCGTTAATTTTACGATAATTTCAAAACATTGAAAACCCAATTCTAAAAGCAGTCAGATTAAGGTTGGACACATAGGGCAAGAGCCCAATGGAAAAGAATTTAGGGGTCACCAAATTATGAGTTAAAAGGGAAACGCTTATAAACACACACACACACACACACACACATACATATATATATATATATATATATATATATATATATATATATATATATATATATATATATAGAGAGAGAGAGAGAGAGAGACATAAACTAAACTCCTCAGCTATATATCTCAACTTGTGGCCTACTATATATGGCCTAGTCTCTGTCGGTGCCAGTCTCTCTTTTCAAGACCAAGGACCCTTGGGTGAAAAACATACGTCCCCAAGATACGTAGCTGGTCAGCCTTACGCAGAACCCCCAGTGTTAAGTTCCCAAGCATACTTGGTGCTTAATTTGTCTACCCACATGAAAGACTGAGTCAACCTTGCCCAACCCTAGGATCGAACCTCGAACCCGTGGCTTGGGTTTGGTTTAGTTTGGTTTGGAGTGCTACGGTCTACTTTTAGCAACACGAGAGCTAATGAGACCGGGACCTACTGCTTAAAGCCGATTCCGAATAGCTACGAACATTCCACAGAGAGATTCGACCCTACGTGCTCCGGTTCCAAAGGTCAGCAGCCTAACCATTAGGCCATCGTTTCGCCCGATTGCTTGGGAGCGATACCCAAACGACACTGGGCGTCTATATATGTTTGTGTGTGTGACTCGGTGTGCTAGGGGTATGCTTAAAGTCTTCAAGAGTCTTGAATTCACAAATAACATTTATTTACATAGACGAAACACACAAGTACAAACATTAACATGAAGATAAAACTCAGCCCCATTAAAAAAAATCCCCGGTACTTCGTATCCGGTTCTAGACTTGAGCTGGCACATTACACCTACTCGTGTTGCAAACTCACGGCGTGAAAAGGAGAGCGTGAACATGGACGAGACGCCGAGCCGAGACAACACCTCCTAGATACTCCTAGGAGTTGGCTGAGATGAGTAGCGTGTGACGTTCCTCGCCGGCTCCCTTATAAACCAGCTGCTTTCTCGGTTGGTCACTTCATTTCAATCGTTGTAATGTTGCACTGTGGGGAGCATTCAATATAAATTTCCAAATATACATACTGTAGCCAAATTTGGCCTAGTTGCGATAATATGTAAGTTCCGAAAATTTTTATCACCTTGCTATATAAAAGGGGTGGGCAAATTTGGGCTAGCGAGCCACATACTGCTCTTTGAAGGATTATTTGTGGCTCTCGATAAAGGTACCCGAGTTCTCTTTTCATTTTTGTGTTATTATATTTTAAAAACTTATTACAACTGATAGAGCTCCGGTAATGCTGGGTAAAAAAAATCGGTCTTATTGGGCTTTTAAAAGATGATTCTCAAATTCCACAATTCATACTGATTCACTGTATAATTCACTGAGAACATCTCATTACAAAATATTTAAAATATCCTGATATTATGAAAAAAGTGTAACCATTGTAAATTACATTCGCACCAAAGCAAAAAATCATCGACAATTCAAAAATTTCCTTGAAAAATTAAAGGATTAAAAAATTTCAAATGACATCCAATAAATATAATTTCTGTAAAAAAAATTTTAATACCTTTTAAATACGTATCTAATAGCGGCTCTAGAAAAATTTCAAATTTTGAAAAATGGCTCGAATATCAAGGAGCTTGGCCACCCCTGCTATATAACATAGAAGAAGCAAGGAAGCACCATATAAAGATTGTGCCCAGAGTCTTCAAAAGCCATAGTGAAGTCACGGTTAGCAGGCACCCTATTGTAACGTATCCGATCCCTGTTTTAGGTGACACAAGGAAGAATCAGGTGTGTCTTGATTGATGAATTTATTTACACCTCTGCTATATACATCAGTTCCCAAATACACACACACACACACACACAAAAAAAAAAACAATTTCCGATCACAGGTGATTAGATACACGTAAGCCTGAGTAGAGATGTGCAATAACTAAAATCAGACTCTGCCGAGATATTGGTGATCCGACGGAAGAAACAATTCGGTAGCTCTCGCGAAAGTTCACTGAAGTAATGGTAGAATATCAAAGCGCAGTTAGGTTCCGAAGTAAAATGTGAAACAATCCTGAAGAGGATTATATTAGAAAGTTAAACCCAATGAACAGGGTATCATTTCAATCTCAGCAAGAAATATATCCCAAGACGGGATTTCGCTAAATAAAACTGTCCGATGGAGAGACTGGTCGAGGCGACCTCCGAGTTAGCCGATGAGGACTACTCTCTAAAGAAAAGATCCCAAGGTGGGATTATAGCAAAAAAACTCTCCGATAGAGAGACTGGTCAAGGCGATCTCTGAATTAGCTGGTTGCTAGCTAACTAGCTTCTTCTCTAAAAAACAAATCTTCTCTCGTCTCTTCCTAGGGGTGGGGCCTCTAAGAGAGAGGCCTCACCCACAATTTCGTTATTGGATCATCTAGTGATGACCTAACCTTCGAACAACTTGATTGGTCTGGATTAAACAATCATCGACCGCAAACCCAGGGTTCTTGGAATTCTTAGCGGCTAGATCCAAGTCGCGGCAATTCCTTTGTCGTTCCGATGGTCATATTTCTAGCTGTCAGTGAAGGTGCCGGGTTGTCTGGTATATTGTTCCTCTACTATAGGGCACAACAGTGTAGACATCGTGGTGCCGGGGAAAACAATCTCTTTGTATCCACGCAAGTGAAGTCCACCTCTCAAAGCAAAGTTCTTTGATGTCGACACATCGCTAAATCACGCCGTTACACTATACTGGAATTCTGACGTTTTTACATAAGAAGAGTTACAAAGATTCATACTTAGTTACAATATTTATTGAAATAAAATTACCATCATGACCTGTTTTACGAAATAACCAAATTTATCTAACGTTTTTCTATTAATTCCTGAATTCAATAGCTCTAATCGTACTTGGTGAATTTTTCTCCTCACTTGGCTGCACAGATCGATATACCTCAATTTGTTCTTAACAAATTGTATAAAAATCACCGAAAGACAAATATGTTCTCCAAATCAGAGATGTATCACTAAAACAATGTTTATTGAGACGGAATTAATATAACTTTAAAATAAAAAATGAAAACGAAATTTATCTCAAAACTACTTACTTTAGAATTTCAATAATCAGCAATTTTTTCCCTCCATGATTCTTTCGAGGAAAAAAAACGACGGAAAGAATTTTTCTTTATGAATAAATAATGATCGCCGAAAAAGAAAAAGAAAAAAAAAATAGGAAAGACAAAAGAAATTTTCATACCACTCGCAAAATGGATAGAAAACGTATTAAAGAAAAGAATCGTAATTTTTCTGAGAAATATCGAAAGGGCGAGAGAAAATTTTAAGAAAGACAGGAAAAGAATTTTTTTTTTCCTTGCTTCTCTTTTTTGCTAAAAAAGATATCGTGCGAAAGATAGGAAAAGAATTTTTGATAGATTCTGGGAATATACTGCAAAATACATTCAATTCCATCGATTTTTATTATTTTATAAGAAAATGCCGTTTCGATGTTTTGACTTTTAAGAAATACCCTTTTTTTCACGATTTTAAACATTTATATATTGAAGATTTCATCTTTGTATTTTCAACTCTAATTAGGGTATGAAAATTGTTTATATTAGCCGTAATTATACCTATTTGATTAAAAAACTAAACTAAGAAAGTTATCCATTACCCATTTAGAGCAGAAAAATATTTTTTTAATTAAAATTTTATTGTTTGAATATTTTTTAAAATAATGTAACTGTAATGCGTTTTCTAATAATATTTCATGATATTAATATGCAATGTTTGAATACAGAATTAATGTTTTGTTCGTCATTAAATAAGTTGCATAATATTCGGTAAAATATTTAAAACATTTTTAAAATATTAAATAACATTAAAATACACTGAGAAATTCTCTATCCTGCATTAAACTTGCAATATTTACTGTACTGGTGTATTTACTATGCTCTATTATCTAAACTAAGAAAGTTATTCGTTACCCATTTAGGACAGAAAAAATATTTTTTTAATTAAAATTTTATTGTTTGAATATTTTTTGAAATAACTGTAGTTATGGAACTGTAATGTGTTTTCTATTAATATTTCATGATATTAATATGCAATGTTTGAATACAGAATTAATGTTTTGTTCGAGATTAAATAAGTTGCATAATATTCGGTAAAATATTTAAAACATTTTTAAAATATTAAATAACATTAAAATACACTGAGAAATTCTCTATCCTGCATTAAACTTGCAATATTTACTGTACTGGTGTATTTACTATGCGTTATTATCTAAACTAAGAAAGTTATTCATTACCCATTTAGGGCAGAAAAAATATTTTTTTAATTAAAATTTTATTGTTTGAATATTTTTTGAAATAACGTAACTGTAGTTACGTAACTCTAATGTGTTTTCTATTAATATTTCATGATATTAATATGCAATGTTTTGTTCGAAATTAAATAAGTTGCATAATATTCGGTAAAATATTTAAAACATTTTTAAAATATTAAATAACATTAAAATACACTGAGAAATTCTCTATCCTGCATTAAACTTGCAATATTTACTGTACTAGTGTATTTACTATGCGTTACTATATGTGGTAAATATATTTGTTCACCTTTGTATAAATGTACAATACATAGAATGAAATATAACAAATATACTTAACTACTAAAATTTAAGCATCATTCACACAATATCACAAATAATTCTTTTCCCCGTTCATTCTCGAGTGACGTAGGAATTTTCTTTACTCATTTCACTCTACGGTTAAGTGTAATAATTAATTTTTAATGACCAAACTTTCTAAATTAATCATACATGATATTACTGCAGTATAGCACCAAATATTATTTTCCAAGTCTTGGAACATATCCCAGTTGGTATGGCAGACATTTTGTTGCCAATGCCGTCATGTGAAAGTCCCGTTTTTGACGCAATGCTTTTCAGTGCTCTTCCTTGCTCTGTTGTCACATCTGAAATTGATATAATGCGCAAAAAATGAGAGGAATATAAGGGCTCGTTATTGGATTATTCGATTAAAGTTTAATTAAAGCTAATAATTTGTGCCACTTTACTTCGAGTCATCATTTTTCGTCGTTTCTTATTTTCTGCCCTATTTTGTCCAAAAATAAGTACTTTTTTGTAAACAAAATTGTATTAAAAGAAAATAAATGATGCAATAAATGCAAAGTTAACGTAAGTAAAGCACAGATAGAAAAGTATTAAATGCATGGAGCTATTTTACAGTTTTGGACAAAGCAGACTGAGACACAGTCTGCGCTTTCATTCTTTAAGTTCGGTCACATTGATAATGCAGCTCGTTTTTACCAATGAAACAGCTGTTTGTGTTCAGTCTCTTTGTATTTGTGACTTTGTGTTGGTTTTGCATTTATTTTTATAATCTGATTCGAAAGTTTATCTTCTCGTATATATTATATATAGTGAAATCATCAATAAAACTTGTCACACGTATCGAATTTTCAAACTTATGCCAATTTTTATTTGAAAGTTAAAGAAAACAGTAGTTTTAACTAAAATTGGCTTCTTGTTCCCCCAATATTAAGAAAAATGAAAAGAAGAGTTTTGAGAAATCGAGGTAAGAAAAAGGTATGAATTGTTTGTATTTATTAAAATACTCATATTATTTTTTTAAAAATACACTAATGAGTATTTTAAACGCATGAAACACCATGCAAATAAAAACAAACACCGTTTCTTTCCTCAAGTAAAAGGAAAACAGCAAAAATTATTTTACAAAACTGTGCTTACTTTGTTATGCAGTACAAACTCTTTTTGGAATCCATGTGTTAAAAATAGCAAACTAAAAATTAAAAGAGTGTGAGAGGGAGAAAGGGGGGGATAGAATACAACAATCATTTGTTAGAAACATTGAAAAACTTAAGGTAATTAAAAATACTGAATGATATGTAATTTTATCTCGGATGCTCAACCACCGGAAGATAGGGCGCCAAGGACATTTCTTTTCCACCATTGGGAACAAAGTGTAGCAAAAATGGAGAGAAATTTGAATCATCCTCCCGTTGTATTCTATATAACTTCATTTTGATCATTGTGACATCTTGGTCATCATCTTTCTACACATACACTCGATCTGGTAGGACAACAAAAGCGTCTGCTAATCTGGGAACATGACACAACTGGAAAAAGAAACTGATTTCGACAGAATTCAAAGAAATTGGTTCGATTGGTTCAGACGGAACGACACCGGGGAGTGGAAAATACAGGCTCAGCGGTGCGACGCTTCCAGGATGGACTGACCAACAGGAAAAGACGACAACTGACGTTAGGCAGCACAGAGATTCAGACAGGAGGGAAAACGAAACCATTGTGAGTGAATTTGAGGGGTTTTTTTTTCGGAAAAGGTCTCATTACCTTGTCACCGACTCAGTCACGCTGTACATCAAGTACAATTTTGTTTTTTCTTACAGATGTCTTTTGATCGTCCTTCCATAGGCTCGCCAAAAGTGTATGAAACGTTCTGAAAATTTCCCTCTTCCTGGGTTTCCTGTCTTCAGAAACTGTTTTGAAAGTTTAATATGTACATTTCGTTATCAAAGCAGTGTCCCTGATTTCTGAGTATCGTGTCACCTAAACGCTAGGAATCCCGAAACTCCACATGATATTTTTTCTCATTATTCTTTTATATAATTTGTATACAATGAAAAGGAGTTTTAATCACAGTTTTAAGCAATGTTTTATGTCAAATGTGTATATTAAATGTTAACATCACATCCTCAAAGAATCTCACGACTCCAAATACTTTACAAACAAACTCAACCTGGGAGAACTTCCCAATTTTTAAAATAGATTCATCTTTTTCATGCATATGCAGATCTGACGAGAGATTTCCGATACAGAATCTTAGTTCATCAGTGTTATTAAATAACATTTCTGAGTGGCGTAAGTGCAAATCAGGAAAATCAAGAGGTTAACTATAAAGAGTCAGATGTACCTAATACCAAAAGATTGTGAAAAAAAAGTTATCAGGCATGCAAAATAGTTTATTCAATAAATTTGAAATGAAAGCTCTAATATGTCTGGAAAACAAAATGGCAGTTCGCGAGGTAACATGAGAACATAAACAATTTTATGTAAAATTATAAAGTGCCAGGATAAAGAACTATATTAATTATTTCTGGAAAACATACATAATTAGAACTACATAAACAGACTTTGTTTGAAATTGTTTCAGAACAGTAAATATTTGAAATTCATTTACTCATATTTTATATTTAAGAACATGGACAGACTGTAAAGAAAACGCGATATGTTAAGTTTAAAAATAATTTTATTACAAATTTTCTGCTTATAATTAGCAAATAAACTGTAAAAAAAGTAAAAAACGTTAAGTGTTTAAAATTTTAATTTTATATAGTCATATAAGATTAAAATACTTTAAACACATAACGCTTTTACTCAGTATTTTATGTACTAATGCTTTTACAAAACTGTATATTTGTAAAGAAATAATTGCATGACAGAATTCTCTTTTATGATTTTGGATGTTAGTTAATAAACGCTACATTGAAATCAACAATCTTTGCAAAAATCCTCTATTTTGGCGACAAATATGGCGATATTGGCGACAAAACTTTTAACATCAAAGAAACACCGATGAAGTTGTAGATAAAATACGTTCCAGACAGTAGTTCATCGTCCTGAAAGGCTACAAAAGCTACATGACAATAGTAAGGTAAAAATTAAAGAAAATTTTTTAAAAAATTAAAAAAAAATAGTTCGCAAGAAACATTTTGAATGCCAGCTAAATATTTTAAAAAAATAGGAATTTTTCAAAAAAGTGACCTGATTTTATAAATATTTTAATGCTATTTGTTTAGCTTCACTTAAATGCATATACATACAAAGTTTCATACATTAAAATAAGCAATTTCCATTTTTGAATTTCAATTTGAAAAAGTATAATTTCACCAGTTATAAATTGCACGAAAATGATACTTCCGGAGAGATAAAGTGACAGATCGGAAAATTTCCGACGGTATATGCGGGAAAATGAAGAATTGTGAAACGATGAATGTAGGAAAAATTGATTCTTTGAATGTCAACTAAATATTGAAAAAAAAAATGAATTTTTTAAAAAGTGACCTGTTTTTATAAATAATTTTAATGCTGTTTGTTTAGCTACACTTAAATGTATACACAAAGTTTTATACCTCAAAATAAGCAATTTTCATTTTTGAATTTCAATTTTAAAAAGTGTGATTTCACCAGTTATAAATTACACAAAAATGATACTTCAGGGAAGATAAAGTGGCAGATCTGAAAAATTTCAACAGTATATGCGGGAAAAAGAAGAAACGCGAATCGATGAATGTGGGAAAAATTGGTTTATTAAATATCAACTAAATATTAAAAAAAATGAATTTTTCCAAAAAGTGACCTGATTTTATAAATATTTTTAATGCTGTTTCTTTATCTACACTTAAATGTATATACATACAAAGTGTCATACCTTAAAATGCACAATTTTCATTTTTGAATTTCAATTTAAAATAATATGATTTCACTAGTTATAAATTCCACAAAAATTATACTTCCGGGGACATAAAGTGACACATCTCAAAAATTTCGACGGTATATGCGGGAAAATGAAGTCACGCGAAACGATGAATGTGGGAAAAATTAGTTTATTAAATGTCAACTAAATATTAAAAAAATGAATTTTTTAAAAAAAGTAACCTGATTTTATAAATATTTTTAATTTTGTTTGTTTAGCTACACTTAAATGTATATACATGCAAAGTTTCACAACTTAAAAGGAACAATTTTCATTTTCGAATTTCAATTTAAAATAATATGATTTCACCAGTTATGAATTGTAAAATTGATACTTCCGGGGACTTAAAGTGACGCATCTGAAAATTTTCGACGGTATATGCGGGAATATGAAGTCACGCGAAACGATGAATGTGGGAAAAATTGGTTTATTAAATGTCAACTAAATATTAAAAGAATGAATTTTTTAAAAAGTGACCTGATTTTATAAATATTTTTAATGCTGTTTGTTTATCTACATTTAAATGTATATACAAAATTTCATACATTAAAATGACTAATTTTCATTTTCGAATTTCAGTTTAAATACATTATTTCAGCAGTTATAAATTCCACAAAAATGATACTTCAGGGGAGATAAAGTGACAGATCTGAAAAATTTCACTGTATATGTGGGAAAATGAAGAAACGAAACGATGAATGTGGGAAAATTTGGTTTATTAAATGTCAACTAAATATTAAAAAAATGAATTTTTTAAAAAAAGTGATCTAATTTTATAAATATTTTTAATACTGCTTGTTTATCTACACTTAAATGTATATACATACAAAGTTTCATACTTTAAAAAAAGCAATTTTCCTTTTTGAATTTCAATTTTAAAAAGTATGATTTCACCAGTTATAAATTACACAAAAATGACACTTCCGGAGAGATAAAGTGACGTATCTGAAAAATTTCGACAATATATGCGATTCTTTGAATGTCAACTAAATATTTAAAAAAAAATGAATTTTTCAAAAAGTGACCTGGATTTATAAATATTTTTAAGGTTCTTCGTTTAGCCACACTTAAATGTATACACATACAAAGTTTCATACCTCAAAATAAGCAATTTTCATTTTCGAATTTCAATTTAAAATAATATGATTTCCCCAGTTATGAATGCCACAAAAATAATACATCCGGAGAAATAAAGTGACAGATCTGAAAAATTTCGACGGTATATGTGGGAAAATGAAGAATTGTGAAATGATAGATGTAGGAAAAATTGTTTTTTCGAAAAATGCGGTTTTAAGTTAATCGGATGATTGAGGCGGAAAAAAACTATTAATGCGGAAATGATAATTCGAGGTTTCACTGTATTTACATTTCTAAATTAAAAATCATGCATTAATGGACAAATATTGTTATCGTTTAATAAATACAATTGGTTCAATGCATTTCAAAATAAATTTGATTCTCTGTATTTAACCAAAAACCTAAAGTAAATATCATCGAAATTTCAAGATAATCATTTCATTATGGACAATGATTTTTATTTCTGAGAAAAATTATAAAACGCGTCGATTAAATTTAATTTCATACCTCTTCTCCCCGAAAAAAAAAAATTGAGCCATAATCATAATTATCCCGAATCTCAGTAATCCTTCTCGAATAAAAATTCTCCCTTTATTCCGGATCAAGAGTACAGTTAGTTAATTATTCGATTCATGTAGTCCGTTCCAAGAGAGATATCGTCTGCCGGGCTCGCAGCGCCATCTGTTAGAGAACCGATCGTTCGTATCGATTCCTTCTCGGATCTTCCTTTCCAGATAATTGGAAAGCATATGTGTTCTAAGGAGAAAATGAATTCCGAAGAAGTTCCCAGAGAGTACGGGAAATCAGGATAAGAGAGTCGATTCGGCTCGCGGGAAATTAGGCTCCGGGGTATTTCCAAGGATACAGTTTCAATCAACGGGCTGAAAACACGCAATAACGTTCGCAGAAAAAGGAAGTTTCAGGGCAATGAATAAGTTTTGAGAAACGATTCTGCGATTTAAAGGGAGACTAACACTTACATATCCCTCTCCTCCCCTCGAATCATAGTACCTTTACGATGACCCCCTTCCCTCTTTATTCGTGCCTCAAAACTGACTGCAATGCAATCAACTCACGGAGTTAACAAGTGTTTTTGGAAAACAATGCAAACATGTATTCATCTGAGACTTGTATTGACTGCAGATTCTGAGTATTTTGAAACAAATGTCGTCCTAAAATACTTGGCACACGTGGCCAACTAACAATAGTGCTACCATATTCATAAAACAATACATTTTCTGTCATGCCTTCTAGAATGGAGTGAGTTTGGGTTTGCTTGGAGCGCTACGGTCTACATATTTGCAACATTAATGAGACCGGAACCTACTGCTTAAAGCCGATTCCGAATGGCTACGAACATCCATTCCCCAGTAGAATTCGAACCCGGTATCGAAGATCAGCGTTCAAACCATTCGGCCATCGTTCGGCCTAGAATAGAGAGAAGATTCGATAAGATATAAAATTAAAACAGTGGACTCGCCTTAATGTGATCGCGATTAATGTTATCAATCGTTTATTGTTATAGAAATCACTTGGTTCCGATTTTCTCTATTTATTCCTATGGCAAAATTATCGCTTTATGTGATCGTTGCATCGGTTAATGGGATTAGTTTTCGAACCTCATTTTAATTGGTAAAGGAATATTCCCAATATATTCAGAAGGAACACATTCTTTTCTCTCCCTTCACTGATGTTAGAATTTCAAAGAATTCTCTTCTTCAACCTAGGGAAATGGGGTATTACATGTTCCTGGAATTTTTCAGAAATACGCACACCCTGCTGGTGGTCAATGGTTGTCAGATAAGCAGAAGGCAACACATTATTATCGGAACTGAGAAGGAGCGTATTCACATTTCATGCCTTGTTCGCTTATAGGCAGCTTGTCGATATGGAAGCCAGAAAGAGAAATAATTTAACATTTAAACTAAAGATCGAAATTTTAAATCGTTATGACAGGTTGATTATGATTACGAACAATTTATTAATGAGCTTCTTAAAAAAATTGTAGACAGTCAACAATTGATCACTTTTTTAATTATGTATACAATTCTTATGCGTTAAAGGATAATATACAGTACATAAATATAAGGTTTGGTTTTTCATTTTGTTTTGAAATTTAGTGCGTGGGAATTAAAGGAGGGGAATTTGTCTAATTTTGCATATCGTTTATTGTTACCAAAATCACGGTGTCCCAAACTGATCACATTAAGCGGAGTACACTGTAGTTATCCTTTAAAACAAAATGCTATAAAATAATATTTTTTACCAGTTACTTTGCGCCTAGTCTTCGCTTTGTGTATCCATAATTAGTGACTTCACGTTTTTGAAAATACTTTTGCAGTCTATTTTATTTTCAAATAAATTATGGCGTATAAAAGAGCTATATTTGACGATTTATCTTTCAAAGAAGAATATGCTTTTTCCCTTTTTAACTTCCTTTTACAAATTAATGGAAGTTTGAAGTTAAGATAAATTTCCGTACTCAGATTTCAACGAAAATACTTATTTTGAGCATTCGTGAGTAAATTTTTACTATTTTCAGTATTACGTCAGTATGTACAATTAAGAAAAATTCCTGTATTCAGATTTCAACGAAAATAGTTATTTTGAGCATTCGTGAGTAAATTTTTACTATTTTCAGTATTACGTCAGTATGTGCGTCCAAAATAACTTTAAGTTTGAAACGTTAAATATCCATTTTGATCATTCCTGAATTAGTTTTGACTAGTTTACTCTTGACATTTGTCTCTACTTTATTAACCCTTTGGATATAGCTAAAAAATTATTAACTGGAAATTGCTGTGCACCTTTATTTTTTATTGAAACCCGTCTCTGTATAACGGAAAATCTCAATGTACGGTCTATCAACGCTACCAGTCTACAACAATGAAAATTCATAAAGATCGTACTCATATGCAGTTGTAACAATGCTATTTAAACGGTAGAAACAATGCTTTATATATATATATATATATATATATATATATATATATATATATATATATATATATATATATATATATAAATTATTTAACTTTAGTATTTCCTTAAAAACCTCCTCCCAATCTAATTCCCAGCCTCTAAATGTCTTAATCAAAGGAGTGTCTACGACTTAAAATTCTTTCGATACAATTCCCAAAGCTTCCTACCTTATATATGTAAATTTTCTGTCTATTCAACACGTTTTCCAGCTGTCGACGGCAAATGGCTCTGCGTTTTTTCCTGATCTTAACACTTAATTCGCTGAGTAAGTGGGAAAATTCTTTCTGTCTTCGCTCTTGGGTGCACCTCTGTTCGAGCAGAGTGATTTTTGTGTCTTTCTCTTGTCTGCGTTGACTAGTAAAGATGTCCGTTTTAGCATATCTAAAATAAAGCTTTAATTAGACTTGTGCCGTTCTCTTCATTGGTTGCCAGACTGCATCATCGTTATTACTGTTAGCTGTTTTAGCTTTCTCCTTGCCCAGTAGTCCGGAAAAGTAAAAATAATAGGAGCTATCATGTGTCTAGCAGTTTTACAATTATTGGATTACAAATATATATATATATATATATGTATATATATGTATGTATATATATATATATGTATATAATATTTGCATAGAATAATTTTGAAATTTTACTGTTTACTACTTTTTGGTGTGGAGTGAAGGAAGTGCTGTTCTAAAATAAATTTCTGTTTAGAATGAAATAGCTGTATACCGAAATCATTCGAGACACGTGCGAACAGCAACTCCTGATTTGACGCAGCCGAATCCTGCAGATGTAAAATTGGAGAACGTGCACTTCGCGCTTGCGTCCTACAGCAGTTTGTAAGTTAACGTGGTTGAGTCTGTTATCGTGAATCTGCTATGCATAGAACTCCGTATACAACTTTAATGGATGCGGCGAAACACTCCGCTTGTATGGAATTTTATGCCGAATTGGAAAATTTTGCCAATCGATTTTTTTGCACTATATGATCCAAAGATGCCGTTTCATTTTTACAAAGTTAATGATTTTCATGATATGTTTTTCGTCTCATTCTTTAAATGAGGCTTTCGTGTAAATTATTTTAATGTTGTTCCACTATTTGGGAATTTATTATAGCCCTTAATATGTTTAAACAAACGAAGAATGAAAGTGGACTGTCATCCGGAGTTAATAATGATTTCAATTAATAAATTGAAGATATAATAAAACGATATGTTTCTACCTCAATTCAGGATAAAGAAATTATTTTTAATAACAGTAAAACTGCACTAACGTAAAATAGAAAGCCTATAATGAAAACATTTAAAAGAAATTTTATCATCCTATAAACAGATTGTCCGTTCTTCTTTTAATATTAAACAAAATAACTAATGTTAAAACTGAAAAATAACGGTGTACTGATGTACTTTCCCACGATGGTCAGCACGTGCACACACAGCTGTGGACTAAATTTCTAAGAAGAATGTAGACGCAGCTGTTGACTTCGAGTTTTAAAGAGGACCCCTGCGGAGGAGTTATAGCTGATGGAGTGGCACATGTGTAACGGTGAAGCTAAGGCAGGAATGCAGCCATGAGATATGGAGCAAAGGTTAGGCAATAATGTCAATTTTCACCAAAATGGCCATATTAGTGAGCTTGCACACCCAAAGGGGGTGCAGCGCAGGTGTGGAAAAATTTCACAAACAAGTGATTGGAAAAGAAAAAAGGGGGCGTAGAACCGAGGTATAAAGTTGTGAAAAAAGTTGGAAAAGGAGTTGAAGTCCAGAGCCAGATGGAACGGGTGCATCCAGATCCAGTGAGCAAGCCAGAGAGCCCGGGCCAGCAATATTTGCCCGATCCTGCATCCGACAAAGTGACGACTGTTACGCCAGCACCGATGTTCAGCCTGCCTAGAGCCACACCCCGCTTCCCTGTGAATGCTTGGAGGTAAACCAACTTAATATTCATGATTGTTATCTAGGTCTCATAACATTTTGATTAATTCATACCACTTTAAAAATATTGATGTATATCAAAATTATATAATAAATGTCTGTCATATATTAATCAAGTTACAGTGGTGCTGGTTGGTTGGGAGTACTACGATCTACTTTTAGCAACACAAGGGCTAATGAGACCGGGACCTACAGCTTAAAGCCGATTCCAAACGACTACGAACATCCATGCCACTGTGGGATTCGAATCCACGAATTGGAAGACCAGCACCCTAACCAATCGGCCATCGTTCGGTAATAACCAAGTTATATATTAATCTGTAAATAATGTATATAATAAATGCTTTAGTTTAAATATAAGGCATTTACTTTTAATTCTATAGCGATTATTTTACTGTGTTTCACCTTTGAGAACGAACACTAGTGCATCTGTTGAAAGTACCTTGCAACAAACGGAAAAGTCTGTGAGGTGAATATCAGGAATTTTGCATAAAGAAGAGCAGAATAAAGTTTTGAATAATGAATTTCGGGATTTATTTATTTATTTTTAAAGAAATTTGCACATCATTTCTTGATTGAAAAATTTCTCTATTGTATATACGGTATATCTAGTTGACGGAGATAAGATGTTCCAATGGTTTATTTTCGGGAAGCAGAGGACATTAATATAGACTGCAATGGCTTGGACACCTATTCTGACTCGATGACATAAACCGAGTAAAACAGCTAACTTTCACTAATCCCATGGGGCAGAGGAAACGATTAAGACCACCAATTAGGTGGCTTGACTCAGTAGAGAGGGACTTAACTACTGTCAAAAAGGGAAACTGGAGGAGTCTTGCAACAGATAGGAACGGCTGGAAAAAACTGCTTGTTAAAGCCTTGGCTTGTAACAGGCTGTAGTGCTTTAAAAGAAAGAAAAAAAAGGACATTAAAAAGTTAGGATTTCGCTCTATGTTAATTTATTTGGTTTGAAATGCCTAGTAAAGAATATAGCTGAATTTCATTTCACACTAATATTTTTTATTTCCACTTTCTGAAAAAAAAGCTTTTAAAAATGATAAACGATAAATATACTATCTCAAATTACAAAAGTTTCATCAGAAATAAAGCAAGTCGAGAAGGTTCTGAAGAAGCAATGAAAGTTTGAAGATTCCTGATTTACGCGATCTTCGTAACAGTTTTCAAGTTGTCCAAGTTCCTCCATTAGGCTATTTGACTTCGATCTTATTTACCTTTAAGAAGAAAAAAAGGGCTAGCCTTGAACAAAAGAGGGAAAAAAAGGTCTTTCGATTTTGAGACAAAACAATGCCGTTACCGGCGATCTCAGTATGGAGAGTTAAGAAAATTGGATTCCCCTCCTTTTCCGATAGTTTTTATAGCTCCCAAGCCAATAAAAGTGTTTTGGCTTCTTTTTTTCCGCCAGTTATTTACAAGAATCAGACCTGCTCTCGTAGTAACTCATTCCGGAAATGTCCTCATCTAAACTTCCAAGAAAAAACAGCTGTTTTAAAGGGTCTCGGGACTATTGATGAGATGGAAAACGAACTGACATTAACTTTTTGAATATTTTTTTTCTACTGACTTCAAGACAGTTTTTCAACATGAATTTCTGCCACCAATATAATTCAGATATCATTATATATATATATATATATATATATATATATATATATATATATATATATATAATATATATATATATATATATATATATATTATATATATGTATATATATTTGTATTATATATATGTATATATTTAAATATTATTATATATATATATATATATATATATATTATTTAGAATATATATATATATATATATATTAATATATATTATATATATATATATTATTTATATATATATATATATATATATATAATATTTATATATATATATAATATATATTTGTGTGTGTGTGTGTGTGGATTCGTAAATGCAGCTTTTCGCTTTTTGTAAGGATGGCACCATCTACCCATCTGGCCGAAGAAATGAGTAGTGTGTGTAACGGTGCGATATGATGCTCTGCTGAAGACGTAAAAGACGCTGCTAGTTGTTTATGTCCATGAACTGTTGAGTTTGTCTTGTCAAGAATTTACTATTTGTGTACACACGCACACATATACATATATATTAGTTTTTCATCCCTAGAATGGGTAGACAAACTGAGGACCAAGTATTCTTGAGAACTAAACACTGGGGCGGGGGTGTTTCCCCTTTAAGTTTGACCACTGAATCAGGATATATGCGTCGCACCCGAGGGCCTTTTGTTTCAAAATATGGAAATTGCCATAGTACGATAGGTCCCACTAATTGGGCTGTATATTCAGGGCTTTATATATATATATATATATATATATATATATATATATATATATATATAATATTATATATATTATATATGTATTATGTATGTAATGTCGTGATCCAGAATTAAGGCGAATGGAAAACAGTCTTCTTGATAATAATAATTTTATTAACTCATAGTTCTATGTGAGAACAACTTGCGCCATTTTCATTGTTCGTGGCGGAGCTAAGCGTGGAATAGGTGTTCACAGTTCCACGTCCACGCGCTGACTGATTAAACATATATATATATATATATATATATATATATATATTTATGTAATATTAAAATCCTTTACTTACGTATTTTAATACTAATTTAATAACTTTTGTTCATAAAGTGAGTTCGGGGTTTGCGCGGTCATTCTGATTTTCCCCCCAGACACGCTATAGACTTAAGTCAGCCTCTGTCTGTACGACTTTAGCCAATAGTTAGCGCGTTCTCTTTAAACATGGTATTTTGTATCACGTGATCAATTGTGCTTAGGGATTATTCGTCTTTTTACCTTAGGAATCCCAACTTGAAAAATGTATGTGCGGGATCACATTGTGTGCACGAAGCTGTAAAGATGTTTGCCTGTTGTACGGATTTCATGTTTCTTACCAGAAATAAACTGTGTTGTGATTTTGAATGAGTCTCGCCCATATTACACACACACACACACACACACACACACACACACACACACACACACACACATATATATATATATATATATATATATATATATATATATATATATATATATATATATGTATGTATCACCATTGAAAAAAGTAAATTTATTCTGAGATTTTTTTTACCCTCTGTATTAAAATTAAAAATTTATAGTATTGTACGGGAGATATCAAGGAAATGTTTTATATTCATAACACACTTTCTCTCACAAACATAACCGATAATACCTTGCAATCAATATTTTTAAATAAAAGAGTTAAAATGTGAAAATATTATGACAATAATTAACTTATAGCAACTCTAGATATATTTTGTGAGATAAAACTATTTCCAGTTGTTCATTTTAATTAATTTTAAACTACCTTCCAACTTGGCAAATGATCTTGACAGTACGTTGTAAGGAAGATACTGAGAAAGTCACGGATAATTTATGATTTAGAGTAGTGTTTAATATATTTTTTGGTTCACAGCTCACTAAAAATACCTGAAATTACTTGTGGCATACCTAAAATAATTATATCAAATTAAAAGAAAGAAAAGTACATTTGAAAAAAAAATTTTTTTAGAAGCCGTGGACGTAATTGTAACTACCATCTCAAAGTAACAAAATCAACGTGTAGTGCAGTTATTATAATAATTTTTATGTATAACAGGTCTTTGTATTATAATCACTTTAGAAAAAAAAGATATATATATACATATATATATATATATATATATATATATATATATATATATATATATATATATATATATATATATATATATATATATATATATATATATATATATATATATATATACAGATGGCAGAGGATACCATCTGCCCATCTCACAGAAGAAAAGACTAGTGTGTGTAACGGTGCGATATGATGCTGTGCTGAAGACATAAAAGACGCTGCTTGTTATTTATGTCCATGAACTGTTGAGTTTGTCTTGTCAAGGATTTACTATTTGTGTACACACACACATATACATATATATATTAGTTTTTCATCCCTAGAATGGGTAGACAAACTGAGGACCAAGTATTCTTGAGAACTAAACACTGGGGCGGGGGTGTTTCCCCTTTAAGTTTGACCACTGAATCAGGATATATGCGTCGCACCCGAGGGCCTTTTGTTTCAAAATATGGAAATTGCCATAGTACGATAGGTCCCACTAATTGGGCTGTATATTTAGGCCTATATATATATATATATATATATATATATATATATATATATATATATATATATATATATATATATATATATGTAATGTCGTGATCCAGAATTAAGGCGAAGAAAACAGTCTTCTTGATAATAATAATTTTATTAACTCTATATATGAGAACAACTTGTGACATTTTATAGTTATATGTACGGGAGCTATGAAATTTTTTTATGTATATTACACATCCTTCTATATCTGATATAAGCATATATATCTATATATATATATATATGTATATTATATATATATATATATATGTGTGTGTGTGAGTGTGTGTGTGTGTGTATATTAAACTATACTTGCAAGTGATTTTAATATGTATAATATAAAGTCCACTTATTTATGATTTAGAGTATGTATAATATAGTTTTTTGCCGCGTCATAATCTGAAATTATTTTACCAAATTATATCAAATTAAATTAAAAGCAAGAAAAGTACATTTGAAAATTTTAAGAAGCCGTAATTGTAACTACCATCTCAAAGTAACAAAATCAACGTGTAGTGCAGTTATTATAATAATTTTTATGTATAACAGGTCTTTGTATTATAATCACTTTTAAAAACAGACAGAAGTGGATATAATTATGTAAGTATGTAATTAATCCAGAAACTTTCAAAAAAAAAAACCTCAAATTTATATTTATTGCTATAAGTGTAAATCGTAACATGTATGTACTTGCATTAATCAATACACAAAATTTCATAAAGATATTAGAAATACTTAAAATATAAAATATACAAACTGTATATTTTGAAATGAATTTGAGAAAAACAATTTAATAGTCAAAAATTATGCTTGAACATGATACACGAGGAAAATAATTTGCTGTAACTCTCGTTCCATTCTAGAAATGACTAAAATAATGCTATATATATATATATATATATATATATATATATATATATATATATATATATATATATATATATATATCTATCTATATATCTATCTATATATAATATATATATGTATATGTAAATATATATGTATATATATATATAAATATAATATATGTGTATATATATATTATATCTATATTTATATCTATCTATCATATCTATCTATATATATATATGTATATGTATATATATATGTATATATATATTATAAATATACATATATATAAATATATAATATATATATATATATATACAAAATATATATATATATATGTATTGATGTATATATATATGTATATATATATGTATATATATTTATATCTATCTATCTATATAACTATATATATATGTATATGTATATATTTTTTATGTATATATATATTATATATATATACATATATATATATATGTATATATATATATGTATGTATATATATGTATATCTAACTATCTCTCTCTCTCTCTCTCTATATATATATATATATATATATATATATATATATATAAATATATAAATATATGTATATGTATATATATGATATATATGTATATATCGTATAAAATATATTCTATATATATATATATATGTATATATATATATATGTATATATATATATAAAAATATATATATATGTATATATATGATCTATCTATCTATCTATCTATCTATCTATATATGTATATATATATAAATGTAAAAATGTATATCTATATCTATCTATCTATCTATCTATATCTCTCTCTCTCTCTCTCTCTCTATATATATATATATATATATATATATATATATATATATATATATATAAATATATATATATATATATATATATATATATATATATTTAGTATTTTGTAAGATCAAACTTAAACTTGTAATATTCCATTAATTAATACAATATTTAATTTTATTTTTTGTTGCTGTCCGTAAATTTCAGTTTCTGACTCGCATTGTCTGCACTTCTTCAGAATACCATAAAATCCTCCGAATAAATCAAAAGAATGTGAGCTTTCGCTGTAGTTCCACCCAGTTAGTTCTTTGACAGACAGGTACAAGTTGCGTGGCGACAGGACCAGAATTTCCAAGAAAGATATTCTTACGAAAAGTGCATTTAAGCTGTATGTGGAAGGCTCGATACCGAGGCTGTTCGACTGGATTGAAAATCAGATTTTCAAACCTTCCGCCCTTGCATAAAATACGTTTTATTCTAAATACGAAGCTACAAATTGAGCTCCTCTTTATTCCTTAAACAATGCACTTTCAATAATAGCACCTAAGGTCAGAAGAATTTTTTATAAGCAAAAGAGTCTTTGCATAAAATAAGTTTTATTTTAGATACGAAGCTACAAATTGAGCTCATCTTTATTCCTTAATCAATGCACTTTCAATAATCGCACCTAAGGTCAGAAGAATTATTTATCAGCAAAAGAGTCTTCATAAAGATATTAGGAAAATACGTTTTATTCTAAATACGAAGCTACAAATTGAGCTCCTCTTTATTCCTTAATCAATGTACTTTCAATAATCGCACATAAGGTCAGAAGAATTATTTATCAGCAAAAGAGTATTTGCATAAAATACGTTTTATTCTCGATACGAAGCTACAAATTGAGCTCATCTTTATTCCTTAATCAATGAACTTTCAATAATTGCACCTAAGGAAAGAATTATTTATCAGCAAAAGAGTCTAAGTTCATTTCCACATAGTTGTTAAAGAACTTTGAGACTACTATGATAATACATTTGACATCGTTTTTCGAAGACCAGAGATATGTATAATTAGTTAAAAAATGAAATTATGCAACCTGGAATTGAATCCAGGTCGTCAGCAAGACTGACCCACCAACGCACATAGGGTCCTCGCTAGACAGCGGGTGGACCAAACAATTCCATTCTATAAAAATAGACATTTTTCTTAATCCATGAACTTGATAGAAAAATCTGAGAATGAAAAGCGAACTTTAAAGAAACTCGTATTCTAGTACCTACATTCAGAAAGTTTTGAAAAAGTGCGAAAAATCTTAGCATCTTAGGGCCAGCTAAAGCCCTATTAGTTCCTCCGCCTGTGACTGCATTACTAATTCCCAATTACTGGTTTTTTGAAAATACATTTAAAAATGTAAAAGTCTGTTATTTTGTATTTTAGTAACTGTACATTGTACCCTTCCCGGTTTTTTCCGAGCTGAACTCGGGCAGGCGAAATGTACCATACTGGATCATCCCGAGTGTAGCTCGGGCTCTGTGAAATTTTACACTGTGCAATCAGTCTTCCCCGAATTATCTCACATATGCTTTTTATGGTTTCGACGGCTTTTGTTTACTTTTCTGGCTACTAGATTATTTGCTGCTCAAAGAGAGACAGCAGAGGGAAGACGGTAAGGAGAAAAACAAGGTTCTACTGTTTAGATTGCGATATTGGACTCTGTGCAGTACCTTGTTTACGATTGTATCACACATGATCAAATTTTGATTAATAATTTTGCAATCATTTATGTAAATGCAAAGGATATAAATACAATTTAATTCAAGATAAAAGCTAGGTATTCTAAGCTTTATATTTATAGTTAATGTGAATTGACTACAAAGTCTAATGATTTCTTACGCACAGAAAGCCAACTATACAGGTAAATTACTCATTTATTTACATTAATTACATTCATATTTAGGAAATTTTGTATGCGAATGATGCTATTATGTCTAAAAAGCTATGTAGGTATGAAAATAAGGATAAAAAATTGACATTGTTTAACCCATAATCCCGAAATAAAATGAACCTGGAAGGGGTTAAGAAACCTTAAGAGAAAGAAAAAAAATCTTAATTTCTTCCTCTGTGGGATAGGTCGGTCTTAAGTGCCCTTCTACACTTTAAAGCCGCACTTATGGGTGATTGATTCTAAGCAAAATGAAAATTTCTGAAACTGACCCAAATATTTTGAAAAAGTATGTGCTATTAATTTAAAATAAAAATGACATTTATAAGGTGAATTTCCAGATGTCAGAGCTAGGACTGGAAAATACCTGAATTTTAATATCGTGTACAGATATCGATATTTTTAACACATGTGCGGGTACATTTAGCAGCAGAATTGTACTGGGAGCGGCCATTTTTCTAGTAAATTTAGTTATTCAGTTAAACCTCAATAGATCGAAAATTATTTAATTTTTTTCGAATTTTTCGTATTTTATACTGAAATATATAAACAAATATATAAATAGAAATATATAAATAACAACCATAAGATTTTTGTAAACAAAAAATATATTTTTTAGTGGATAAATTTATAATAGTATCGTAAATATGAAAAATCAAATAGAAATAGTAGTATATAGTTTTAATTTTTCCCGTTCTGTGGTTCCGCATCGACTGATGTAAAAACTAGTTTTTATTTGTCTAAATTTTTCCAGAATCTATGTAGTAGACAAGAACATTTGGCTTCGTTTTCCTGTATATACCGTTATTTTTGTACCCACAAACAAACCATGTTGTTACACTAACCCGTACTAGTACGTGACCCGCGCTCAAGTATCAATCGTCAGAAAACGTACTAGTACGTGTCCCGCATACAGTGTGTTAATAGATTCTAATTCATATATCACTCAAGTATAACTTCGTAAATATAAGTGTATCCTATATTAAATAAAGCAAATAAAAGCATATTTAAATGGCATGGGTTTATTGTCTAGAAAACAAAAACTCCATTTCTTACTGATACATATCAAAAGAACATATACATTTGAATTTATATACATTTGTTTAAATAATGAAAATATTTTTCCTGCATATCTGATCTAAATTACCTATAATTCAAAACTTTCAGAAAGTTAAACAATCAAATCTAAAAATCAAATGAATCAAGAAAATATATGAATATTTTCTTGTTTGAAAAAACGTGGTAAATAAGAGAAAAAAAATTATGAAAAAAGAAAGACAGAGAAAATATCTGATTATCTTCAATGTATGAGTGTGTGTGTGTGTGTGTAATTAGAGGCGGAAGATTTTTTTAAAAAATTATTTTCAGAAATATAAATTTTCGACAAAAGCAGTTTCGGAACATACCCTCATAAATTTTCGGAAAATTTCACATCAGAATCACAACTGGCCGTAATACTCTTGGGAATATGTACCACCACAGACCCTGAATGGCTGATTGTTTGATAGCAGGTTCGAGAGGAGTTAACGAACCGCCTCCGTGATCATTTAGATATCACAATTACTCTAGTATATAAACGGGTTTAATCTTTTTACACATTTACAAACGCAATAGATATAGTACTACTTCTATGGAGTAATGCATTTGTCTTTATGTTTTGTTTTCTTAAATACCTATCTTAATTTATACATATATCGGGTGATTATAGAAAGCAATAAAAATTATTTCAAGTATAGCGCGCACCTTGAGTTTCTGCTCCATTTATTTATTTATTTTTTAATCAAGGGCTGGCTCTCTTCGACTTTATCGTATATTTATAGAAAAGAAAAGTAACTATTTACGATAGTCATGTATTTATTCTTACTGATATAAAACATATGAACACTGTAATATAACATCTGCCTTTCAGCTAAGCCGACAAGTTATTTTATGATCATAAATAACAACATCGGAAACCAGATAGTAACCAGTAAGTAATAACTGGAAGTAGCTCAAAAGTTGGTAGAAAACTACACTCCTGATATAATGCATGTATTCAAAATTTGGTTTCTCTGAGCCTAAACGCATTCGAGTTATCGAGTTCACACACACAAGGGAACAAACAACACACAGATATAATATCAAAGATGATATTTTCAGACTCAGGAAGGTACAAAACATGAAGATCAATCAAAATTTCAAGGTTGATTTTTTGGGACGTTTACAATACTTTTCTTTTAATACGTATACGGAAAAGTAAAACATTGCGTATTATACACGAGTAAATGCGGTAATACCTCTAGAGTTTTAAAGCGCGCCTCAGATATCGTGTAGCCTCTTTTCGGGATGCCATAATAGAGTTACGCCTAACAACAACCACCCCACTGGCAATCGAGGCACTCGACGATGCCACCCTACAATAAATGTCGGGGAGAAAAAGGCATCCAATTACTTATTTACTTCGGCGGAGTAATCAAGGCCCGCTTTTGGAAACTTATTTCGCGACGTTTCCACAGAATGCGTCCTCGCAGCAGCGCCACACTGGCCGGCTTTCGTTCGCTGCCAATCGCCTGCCGGTGGTATCGATCTTTTCCCGAAACTCACATTCCGGAAAATTGGGGAGCAGACGGAGGAGGGAGCGATGCCACTTCGCCGGAAAATGAGGGCATTTCCGCGACACACACGGATTTCTTCTTTTTTTTTCTCCCTCTGCCCTTTTTAGCGGAAATGTGCTTCAAAATCCAGTGGGTTTATTTTTTTATTTATATGTTTTCAGAAGAAGTGATTGCAAAATATCTATTGTTTTATCCGAGAACCAGGTTCCGTTGGTAATCGGTTACGATTGAATTTCCGCAGTGAGTTAATTATTTCATTGGGCAAATCCTTAACTGCTGTTTAAACCGTTTGTTCGCCTTGGTTTTCATATTTTTTTTCCGATACAAAAACTTGTTAGACCGGAACTTTACTGGGATTTCAACTCGTATCAGTACCAAAAGGCAGTACCCTAACTACTCTGCCTCTGCATGGCTAAATTGGTTAGGATAATCGTAACGAGCTAGCATAACTGATCAGACTATTTTCGATTGATTTTCAGGACTTGGCATACTGCTATATTTGTGTACTTCAGCTCGTAGGTTGGAGTTCAACTCTTGGCATTAACCCCTTAACCCCTTCCGGTACGATTTAATAATGAAAAACTGTGCGTGAAGTAACCATTTATTTTTTATTTTAAAAACTTGTTTTATTTTACAATTCTTACATATTCTTAATTAAAATCCACTTTTTACATAGTGTTAAGTATCAGAAACGGTAAAATTAAGATAATAGTCTTCAAGCTAGTGGTACTTTTCAAAACAAAGTGCAAAGGAATTCTGAATTGTTTACATCGCCAGGGAGTCTCACTTCTATTTTGATTCTTGTAACACACATGTCATTTCTTAGTAGGTTTTCTTTTATTCTGACTCATCAATTTGGCAGTGACTTGTACCAAGAAACTTTAAATAAACAATATGTAAGAGTGACCTGGGATTTCCACAAGTAACAAAAGTGTTGCTAAATTCAGTACACTAGAAATTTTAAACTAAATTAATTATCATATTTATCAGTAACTTTAGTCGCATGACGAGTGTAGCTCGTCATTGTGCGGTATGGAATGAAAAACCAATGACGAGCTAGACTCGTCATTTTACAGGAAGGGGTTAATGCACAGTTCACAAAAAAAAATCAATTTTTTTATGTATAAAACACAATTTAGAACGTTGTCTTAACGCGTCTTGTATGCGTAGGTATCAAATATTAAACCCTTATGTTTCATATCTCAAGATTAAAGTATATAAAGTGACGCCTCGAGTTAAGGATGTCTTTACAGCCAGAGGTTAGTAATAAAATAGTTAACAACTATATTTTATTTTACATTACATTTTAGTAAAATATAGATTGAAAAATAAGCGAAAAATAAGAAAAAAATATATATTATACTTTAATAAGTGTTTTTTTACAACCCATGTAAATGATAAATATCAATAAAACGATATTTTTCAATATTATATTGATAAATATATATTAATAATACAATTATATCAATATTTTTTTTTGCTTTTACATTGTTATTTTCAATTCTCGATTGCATTCGAGTGTGAAAAATTGTAGCAACATAAAATACAAAGCCGCTCGATTTATCTCGAGTGTGCACAGTTTGGCCAGTTTAACGTGCTCGAGTTAACTAGAGTGTGCACGTTAAGGAGTTAATGTTCATGGTTCTTCATAATCTATTTGTAACATTAATCTCAAAGTTAACTCATGCTAAAAAAGATTTGTCTTGGTGCTCCATACCGAACGAAATTAGGATTTACTTTAAATACTTTACAATTTCCTGTTTTCTTCCTAGGTTGTGTCCGAATATAAGCACATTTTTTAAAAGACAATTTTGTGTTCAAATAAATTATCATGATATATTGTATTATATACAATATTGGAAATTGTTCAATACAAGTATTGAAATAATTCCTATAATTTTTATTTACTATGTACAAAAACGACATTTTAAAGGTTGTTTTCTCCTCTGGTAAGTTTACCAAACTGGAAATAACACTTTACAAAAAAAGACGTTGTAACGTTGTAAGAGAGCATGGATTATTTCGGAAAGAGAATGACATTTTTTTATATTTAAAGTTGGCTTTTCCTCTGATAAACTAATTGAACTGTAAAGAACACTTTACAGAAACAGACGTTAGGAGAGAGCATGGATCGTCTTTCATTTCTATAAAATATACGATGTTTTGGCGAGTTAAATTATTTATATTATTTGTCATGTTTGCACATAATTAAAACTTTAAAATATTTTCTTAGATTTCACACATTTTATTTTGTTCTCAGGATATCAAATAAAATCTTAATTAATCCATGACATTTAGTGTAATATGGTGTCCTGCTGATTCATGAAATTTGATGTTTGGTACAAGTATGTAGCATATACCGAGTGATCAAAAAGTCTGTATAAACTTTAAAAATTCATAATAACCGGAAAAATAACCAAAATAAAAATCGGTTTGCAGGGTTAGTATCACTAAGGCATGGGACTTTTTTTTAAAAACAGAGAAAAACAGTAACTCAAACAGCCGACAGATGGCGCTGGTAAGAGCTACTTCGGTGGAAATATGCAAATGAGACTGTTATGGTTTGGTTTGGAGTGCTACGGTCTACTTTTTGCCACACGAGGGCTAATGAGACCGGGACCTACAGCTGAGCCGATTCCGAACGGCTATGAACATCCATGCCACTGTGAGACTGTTATGAGAACTTGTGCTACTATAGATACACACAACAAGGTTTTGGCAGACTTTTGGTTGTGGGGATATTCGAAATATGGGGTGTATCGATCCAATCCATCCAATCTCTCTAAGCTGAAAGATGCGATCCGCTGAGAGGTGACTTGCATACAACCGGACCCACTCTGCCTTGCTGGATTTGTGACTCGCCTGCAGTGTGTTATCTGTTATCTTATCTCCTGTGGTGGTAGTGATGTGGAACACATATCGATGAAGAAAAAAAAAGGCTTGGAGGCATTCAGTTTGATATTTGCGTTTCTTTTTCTTTAACTTGTGTACATCAACGTCCTATCTCGACTCTTTTTGAGGGGTTTTTTTCTGTTAAAAAATATGCCCTAGCTACTGGGGCTCTGCATAACTCACAGATCCAGAGATTACAAGTAATACAAAATAAAACTTTAAGGTCAATAATAAAGCTAATCGTTACTTGCGGAACGACATTATCATAGGGACCTGAGCATTGAGCCTATTAGGGATTTCATCAAAAAAATATCAACAATCTTTTATAATAAAATGAACTCTATTAATAACGAGGAAATTGCTAATATTCCGGACTATGACCCGATTGAGAAACCTAGACCTAGGGGACTACGGTCCTTCCAACGGTCTAGTTCCTGGAACATACTTTTGTAATATCTTCTGATTATAAAAAAAAAAATAAAATAAAATAAAATAAAAAAAATAAATAAAATATATATATATATAAAAATAAAATAAAAAATAAAACTCTCAGTACTCTTACCTACTGTTTATAATGTTGCTGACCTTACTTTCAGCGTGTTATGTATTTTTAAATTGAATGGTTCTAATTGTGTACCATTATTATGTATTTCCTTTGTCAAAGAGTAAACTGAGTGGGAAAAAAAATTAAAAAATAATTATATAATTATAAGGGCTAAAGAAATATCTCCTCGTATAAAATTGTAAACATATTGTAACTCTTCTGTTGATTGTGTTTTCTTTTTCTCTCTCTCTTCTTCCTTTACTCTATTGTTGTTTTTTGTAGTATGTATTATACCTAATTTCATCAGCCAATAATGAATGTAAATTGGTTCACTTATCAAAGCTCATATTGGGATAAGGGGACTTCGTGTGCAAAACCCAGTATTCCAGTGTCCAGTGTCCATGCCCTAGCGATATTAACCCAGCAAACCGATTTTTATTTTGGTTATTTTTCCCGGTTATTATGAATTTTTAAAGCTTATACGGACTTTTTGATCACCCGATATGTAACATACATCAATACACGAATTTGACTTAAACGTCAAATAACTTAAATGTCTTTATATTTAAAATTTTTAATATTAAAAATTAGTATTTTTTTTTACTACCAACATGATTTACTTATAATGTATGTATGAATATTACATGATAAACATGGTTAAGATATAACGCTATCAATTATAGTTGTAAAAATAAGTATGTGAATGTAAATTATTTCTAGATATAATGCTTGCAAGAATTGCTGTAATGTTTGTATTCTAATATAATTTTTAACGCATTATAAAATTGATTTTTTAAACAATGATCATTAGCTATTTTTTGAAAGAAATATAGTTATGAATATACATGGGAAAAAATTACCAGTTGTAAAAAAGTCTTGAAAGATTAAAAGAAAAAAAATCTGAAAAAACTAATATACGTTCACTTACGGTCTTATCAATAATCTTAAAATCCTTTCAGTTAATTTTAGCTTGCACTGTAAGACATTTTTAACGATAATTTATAATAAGATTGGAATTTTTTAATCGAATTTTACTTTTGACTCTCAAAGCGATTTTCTTCCTAAAGGGAGAGAGGGAACACTTTTTTGTCGTCATACTTCAAACTTGAAAATCATTTTCTAAAAGTTATCAAGTACTGAAAGTGGCTTCTCAAAGTAGTCTAACAAACGTATATTTTTTTGGACTATCATGTAAGAAATCAGAAAGGAGAATCCGTTAGTTTCTTTCCAAGCTGTAAGCATCAAGCAGAAATATACGGTTGAAAGGCTAGTAACAATTCATGACCAGAATAAAACCTGTCAAATTAATGAACGGAGAATTAATGGACCCTATGGCCTGACAACGTAAAACTTTACTACTCCAAATAAAGAATGTAAGTTAGGGTAGTGTTTAACAGGCCAGAGTTTCGCCTTCATTACAAGAACGCAGCGAGAAATTAAGCAACTTAACTCTATTAATGTTTAGTTAATTTCAATTAAGGTTAAGCTGGATTTGATTTTTGAAGTGCTGTAATCAACTTCTTTGTTGGTCTAATTAAATCAGGACTTACTACTGTTTAAGAGGACAATGCATCTTTTCAAAAAAAAATTTAACGATAAATATTGTAATTGTTTCGTGTTTTGAAGTCATATTTAAAAGTTTAAAAATATTCAAAAAAAGTTAAGTCTGTTTGAACAGTTCATTTAAAAGAATTACATTTTTTAAAATAAACTGTTAAAAATCCATATACTTCCATCAAGTACTAATATTTTTCTGCCTCAAAAATGTTTCATTTTTGAGGTAAAATGACTTATTATAGCTTTGTGTTTATGTCAACGGATTTATTACAGCTTTTTACACAAGATTGTGTATAGATTTTTACATATCTTTAAATTTTATAACAATTATTTACTTACATTGATAATAAAATCAATGAAATTTCGCAGTTTCTTTTATATATTTGTATATAAAAAATAAAATAAGCAAAAGAAATGATTGTTAATTCCATGCACAGTAATATTCTAAAAACTATACAAAACTTGTACGAAAATTTAGTACTTGTATCTAAAAAACAAAAAAGGCCTTATCTTTAATGAATGGAATTCAGGAGAAACAAACACGAACCGTTTGAATTTTTCATTTGTTAAACAAAGTGCCCACTAATGACAGCATATACGTAAATAACCTATGAAATATTGAAGATAATTTCAAATTTTGCATGTGTACGTAGAAAAATCAGAACAATAATTTAAAGTATTAAAATTTGTTTGCGATATTTTGATCATATTTGGGGTACACTGAGGGTACAGCCGATTCCACACATCCAGTGTCTCTTGGCATTCTGGAGAATCTGGTCTTCCTTACAGGAGCACCCCTGAGATTATACTGTTTCGTAGTGATGTATATAAAATGTATGTATAAATTATGTAATTATATACATTTTCAATTCAAGTCACTTGCTTCAACATCCATCAAACCTCTGGGGTTCAATATTTGTGGTGCTTATTCATGTTCCAGAGTCCTCTAAAGCTTCAAGGTTTACATTTCAGACATCAGTCGCTGAACAAACATGGTCTGAAAAGTTCTATGAAAATAAGTTACTACGGTTTAAAGTACAACAGTTGATTGCTTAACTGAGGTGGAACCATTAGAATGCCCTGCAGGTCTTTCATTGTTTAGAAATGTGAGTATGCGTAAGAGTTCTGTCAATGAATTCTGATTTATGTTTTATTCAAAATGCTTTATTTTTATACAGTTCTTAAATAGATTAGACACAACGGTTATAGAAACCGCTGTGTCTGCCAAAATAAAATTTTTCTAATCCATGACTTTGCCTGATTTAGCAGATCATTTTCCATGACTTTAAAAAGCTTTCGTTAAAGTATATATGAATAAAACTTCTGATGTACATACAAATAAAATATATGCTTTTAGAGAAATTAAAGGAATTTTATCGTAAAAAAACTATAAACTTACTTTATAAGTGTTAATAAACTCACATACATAAAAATAAATTGCATCTACATACCTAAGTTTACTGTTTATATTTTACTAACCGCCTAATAATTTTATTGATGTAAGATTTGATTAACATATTTTTACTTTTAAATAATGGATAATTCAGAGCGTATGGAGCTAATTTCTTGTGATTCGAACTGTGACTCGGAATCAGAAACTGAATTATCTGTAAATGATAGTAGCGAAAGTTTACTAGATGACCTGGATAGTAGTGACTCTGATAATAATACAGATGGAATCAGTCAAGCAAGACAATTTTTTAAAATTAATTGTGATAATCCTTCAGATCCACCTCCTAGATTTGCTTTCACCGGAATTCCAAAAATTAACTTGGATGAGACTAAAGGTAAACTTTAGTTCTATGATGCTTTCATAGAAAGAAAAGAAGTTGTAATAAATGCTTAAAAATATTAGAAATGTTAATTTTAATAACATATCTAGGGTATCTGCTAAAATAAAAATTTTCAAATCCATGACTTTTCATGACTTTCCCTGATCTAGCAGATCATTTTCCATGATTTTAAAAAGCTTTTGTTAAAGTATATATAAATAAAACTTCTGATGTACATGCAAATGAAATATATGCTTTTAGAGAAATTACAGGAATTTTATCATAAAAAACTATAAACTTACTTTATAAGTGTCAATAAACTCACATACATAAAAATAAATTGTTGTATCTACATACCTAAGTTTACTCATATAGCAATTTTTCAATCAAAATGTTTCCAATTTGAATTCAGGGTACTTTGGTATTATCCAGGTGACCATGAATAATAGCCAAATATAACCCTATAATGCTTATATACAATAAATATCCCTAGCGATAAACTTATTTTGTGCAAAAATCTTAACTAATTTTTATTAAAAAATAATTATATTAATAAAATTTTAATCTACAATTTAAGAAAAAAACCAGAATAATATGCATTTACCCACCCATTAAGCTTTCTTGCTTTGAGTTTCCTTGGTGAACAAATTTTACTTGGCAATACGGTCAATAGGATAATACATAAATACCAAACCCACTAACTTCAGCCAAATGACAAGTAAAAATAGAATTAAACAATTCAATGCATTTTTTTAAATAGGTAGTTTAGCGGATCCATGACTTTTACTCATTTTACTTGAAAAATCAAGACTTTCCATGACAAAATTAATCCATTGTCTAAATCCATGATTTTCCAGGTGCGCGGAAACCATGTATTTACATGGTTGGCAATAGGATATAAATGAATGAGCATATTTAATTACGTTAATGTTTTGGACGTTTATTGTGTTCATTTTCCCGTTTTTCCTAAAAAGAAGCTCTGGTGGACATTTCGGAACTAAATTTTTTTTTGAAATTCCGTGAGCGCATCTCGTATACAGCCCATATATAAAATTTTGTTGTATTCCATTCACCAGGTTGCGCTGTAGGATGTCGTTTATAGGGGAAGTGTAATTACAACCATCCGGAATCTTTGTGAACCCCCCCTTTTTTTTAATTCATTTCGTATTTCCATCAGTAAATCATGTGACCTCCCAAGTTACAGAGTTCTCAATTAAAAGCAGAATTTAAAAATGAGCCCCTTGCTCTGGAGAAAAATTTGGCACTGATCCTAATTAATTATTTTGTAAAACGTACTTGAAGTTTTACATAAAGAACCTTTAAAGAAATCTGTATTTAGCGAAGGTGTAAAAAATCGAAGAAGTTTGAGAACTATGGACTACAGGTATAATGATAAAACCCGATCTGGAAATATTTTGTAGCTGAAGAAATACGCATCATGTCTTTGCAAAGAAATTTGTAATATTTATAGAGGGAAGGAAAATTATTTTAAATCAAGTTCAATATTCTGGAGTACGTTTATAACTTGAATCATTCAGATAATTACATGAAGAGGAAATGCGGAGCGAGAGACAACACATACAGATATTAGCATGGTTTGGCTTGGTTAGGTGTGCTACGGTTTACTTTCCAGCAACACGAGGGATAATGAGATCTTGGCTTGGTTCGGAGTGCTACGGTCTACGTTCCTGCAACACGAGGGCTAATGAGATCTTGGCTTAGTTCGGACTGTTAACGGTTTACTTTCCTGCAACACGAGAGCTAATGAGATCTTGGCTTGGTTCGGAGTGCTACGGTCTACTTTCCTGCAACACGAGGGCTAATGAGATCTTGGCTTGGTTCGGAGTGCTACGGTCTACTTTCCTGCAACACGAGGGCTAATGAGATCTTGGCTTGGTTCGGAGCGCTATGTTCTACTATTTGGCTACACTAGCCAGTGAGTTCGGGACCTACTGTTTAAAGTCGATTCCGACCGGCTACGATTATCCAAGCCAGCAATGGGATCCGAAACCACGAACTCTACTACCGAAGAGCAGCGCCCTAAAATTCGGCTATAGTCCAGCAATATTATCATGGCAGACAACACACCTAGGAATAAGGAACACACAGAGACATTTCTTAAAAACACACTTTTATTTATACATTAAAAAACAAACGAAAGACACTAAACATTGTTCTTAGCAGGAATTTTTTTCTCAAAAAATTGGCTCCGAAAAACATTATAGACCATCCAAGTTACAGAGTTCTCAATTAAAAGCAGAATTTAAAAATGAGCCCCTTGCTCTGGAGAAAAATTTGGCACTGATCCCAATTAATTATTTTGTAAAACGTACTTGAAGTTTTACATAAAGAACCTTTAAAGAAATCTGTATTTAGCGAAGGTGTAAAAAATCGAAGAAGTTTGAGAACTATGGTCTAAAGGTATAATGATAAAACCCGATCTGGAAATATTTTGTAGCTGAAGAAATACGCATCATGTCTTTGCAAAGAAATTTCATGCAATATTTATAGAGGGAAGGAAAATTATTTTAAATCAAGTTCAATATTCTGGAGTACGTTTATAACTTGAATCATTCAGATAATTACATGAAGAGGAAATGTGGATCGAGAGACAACACATACAGATATTAGCATGGTTTGGATTGGTTAGGTGTGCTACGGTTTACTTTCCAGCAACACGAGGGCTAATGAGATCTTGGCTTGGTTCGGAGTGCTACGGTCTACTTTCCTGCAACACGAGGGCTAATGAGATCTTGGCTTGGTTCGAAGTACTACAGTTTACTTTCCTGCAACACGAGAGCTAATGAGATATTGGTTTGGTTCGGAGTGCTACGGTCTACTTTCCTGCAACACGAGGGCTAATGAGATCTTGGCTTGGTTCGGAGTGCTACGGTCTACTTTCCTGCAACACGAGAGCTAATGAGATATTGGTTTGGTTCGGAGCACTATGGACTACTATTTGGCTACACTAGTCAGTGAGTTCGGGACCTACTGTTGAAAGTCGATTCCGACCGGCTACGATTATCCAAGCCAGCAATGGGATCCGAAACCACGAACTCTACTACCGAAGAGCAGCGCCCTAAAATTCGGCTATAGTCCAGCAATATTATCATGGCAGACAACACACCTAGGAATAAGGAACACACAGAGACGTTTCTTAAAAACACACTTTTATTTATACATTAAAAAACAAACGAAAGACACTAAACATTGTTCTTAGCAGGAATTTTTTTCTCAAAAAATTGGCTCCGAAAAACATTATATTTGAATAGTATTTCTACACGAAAGATAAATACAATACAGAGAAAAAAAATGTAAGACCACGATAAAAAAAAATCAAGACAAAAACAAAACAGAAGGAAAAATATATTAAAAATAAACCAGCTGCAACACTTTGTTGCTTGTCGTTTCAAAATACAAGCATAGAACAGACAATATTTACCTAGTCGCTAGCTGTATAAGCAGCACGATTATAAAAGATTGAATTCTCAATTTATCGATTATCACTTGCTTATACAAGGTAATGAACGACACAAGGAAGTTCTAAATTTATTAGAATCGCACCACTGTCATCTATATTTAAAAATATGAACTTTATAAATACGATGCATGTCCATAAGCTTGAACGACGATTGGTCGCAAATGCGCCCGAATTTCATCCTGGAAACTTTTATATATATATATCAAAAGTTCATTCGAGGAGCATGATTTGTCGCAGTTCTTTTAAGAGTATGAAATTACACATGCAATTAAAGTGACTTCCAACGTACAATGCAAGAAACTGCGTTCACACAGCTTTATCTTTCCTTCTTTTAATTTCTCCTTCGGTCTATCTAGGATACAAAATACGCTAAGTTGCACACAGCACCCACAGTCGAAATGGCTGAAAACACAATCAGCTTTTCGAGAACTTGAGCCTTTTAAATTTTATTTTCCATACATCGCATCAAGATATATTCAGGCAGGATTAGTTAAGAAAAAAAAAGGAAGACAAATGAGCCAATTACACATTATATATAATAGAAGAAATGACATGACGTGATACAAACTACCTAATGAAGAGAGTTAAATACAGAGATACATTCAACAGATTATGCAAGCAATAAATAGTATAAATACTTCATAAACAATCATTAATGTGTTAATAAATTTTTTTAAAAGAAAAATCTAAACGACACAATTTACAAAACTTAAATTTTTTTTTCAACTTTACAAAAATTTTATCGTAAAACTACGCAAGATACAAGGTGCATTGAAATGAACAGGGGAAAAATATTCCAAAAAGAGGTAAATTAACTTACCAAGTTCCTGCTCATAAAAAAAAGCAAGAAAAATCAAGGCGTCGAAGAAATCGATATTACCCATTAAGTTAACAGCATACATCATTAAAGCACAGAATCAAAACACTCTGCCTGAATTTTATCATTTAATGACATTTTCCCTTCGTATATGCTACACCTAATTCTTTATCCCTAGTGTCATTGCTCAGACAATAGTGTTAGCTCTTCAGTTTCACAATGAGAAAAAAAATAGTTTATAATAGATACACAATGATTTTCTTCTGCTTCTTTGGTTGACACGGTTAGAAAACAGTAGTTCTTACGGCAAGAGGTGGAAAAAGAAGTGGAAAGATTATCCACAAATAAATAAATAAACAGCGTTTATTCATATAATAAATAAATAATAGAGCATAATTTCTTTAGTCTATAGCAGTCTTTTTTTTTAAAGCTAAGGGATCGTCTACAAAATTATTGGTATAAAATATAGATCTACACGTGAAGTCATATGAACGTGTAACACATGAAAGATTAGTAAAAATATGAGTAATTTTCACAATTTTCACACTATCTTTTTTTTTTAATATGTACAATTTTAAAGTAAAATACGGCGTAATAAAATAATACAGTTTTTTAAGGTTGAAAAGCATACATATTTTAATTGCTTCTACAAAGTAATAATTACTTTAAACATGGTACAGGGAAACCACAAATATATATTTCTTCCTATATCTTACATTATAAAGTAATTTTTCTAGTTCAGTTAGTAACATATGAAATAACTTTCATACAGTTATTTATTCTGATAGTGTTATTCATAGAGAGATAAAATTAAACGCTATGATAAATTTATTTACCTACAACTAAATTATTTCTGTACTCCAAATAGTAAAATTTAGCTGTTCAATTCCTTGTGTTAAACTTACACTAATATAAGTACATTAGCATTTAAAACACAGTTTTTCTTAAAGATATATCAATAAAAATGGTAAAATTTGAAAACATAACCCTGATATGATGCAAAAAATCCTACTTTTGAACTAATTCAAAATAACTGTGTTTCTATGACACAATAAGAAAAATTACAAGAATCGTGAAATTAAAATAATTTTAGTAGGTAGAATGTTTAAGTTGGTACTTGATTATTACGAAATTTTAAAATAGTGAAATTTAATGAATAAAAAAAGTTATACAGAAACTATAAATGATTGGTGTTAGAATTTAAACGATAAAACCTTAATTTAAATTATATTACTATAAAAAAGTTTTGCAAGTTTAAATATATCGATAGATAGCTAGGTTAAAATTAATACTCAATAATGTTCATACAATCCCTAATTAACGATATACTTTTAGAGACAAAAATAAAAAGATAAAAAGAACTTCACTCTAGACTCAATTTAAAAGTTTTGCATGATATAATTATGAAAATGTAACCACCAGAAAACAAGCTACACCAAAGTGCATAATACGTTCTTTTCTCTCTCTATATATATATGAACAGAGCAGTAATTCCAATGAGTAAGACATTAAATACAAATAAAAACACATTTTGGTAGACAACAAAAAATATCGATGAAGAGAGAGTGAACCAAGTATTTTAGAAGTGTTACACGACTATCAAATTTTAGAATTTTACAAGACATACACATTCAATTTTCGCCATTACTTTTAAACTTTGACCACGAGTGAAAGTAATCAATCCATATAGGAATCTAAAAATTACTGAATCAATAGATATATCTCAATCCCCTTAAATCCCTAATTTCCAGTTCTTGTCCACATTTCAGAATTGATGCACTTCACAAGTTAAATGAAACAAACGAAGAAACTCATATTGCACGGACAATCAAACGGTTTAGAAAAGAGGAAGAAAAAAGTTATATATAGATTTTTTTTGAAAGTGGACAACACATTCACTGTCCGGTAAACGGCGAGGGAGTCGGGACTGTCCACAAACTGCAGAAATGATAATAAAAAGAAATCACGTGCAGTCGCTGCCGGCTCTCTTCTTGCTGAAAGCGCCCCTGCGGTTGTCTAGTTCGGTCGAGGCGGACATAGCCTTGGAGGGGTGGTCGTAAGGGTCGAGCGCCCCTCGAGGATAAGTGTCAGCAGTGGTAGCCGCAGACGATCGGAATTTGGAAGAAGTGCGGGCCTTGTCGAAGCGTGCCAGAGTCGTCGATACGCTCCCGGATCGACCGATAGCATTCATGTAATCAGCGATCAGCAAGGTTATCTCGAGAATCTGCAAGAGAACACACAATTAGCAAACAAGTCAAGACATCGAACAGGATCGACTCTAGCAGTTTTGACACCACTTCCAACACGATAAAAATTACTATTAAAAGACAAACTCTTGATATTAATTGCAATAGTTCTTGAAATGAAAAGAAAAAATAAGTAATCGGTATTATGCCACATTATATATAATATCAACTATGACAAAATATGAAAATTACCGATGCCACTGAACACGCATATGAAACATTATTATTACACAATTTATATAATAATATTCATGTAAGTATAAAGAATTTTTTAATTTGTCATATAAGAAAGATATACATATTGTGGAACTTTAATAAATATGTATAGCAACGTTTTTAATAAAGCGAAATAAATATATCTGTAGTTATAGTCTATGCAATATTAGTGATAGTTATTCAGCATTAACTTTTACGTTAGATTGTCTACGTTGTCTACAATTGGAAAAAAAGACCAATTTACGTACATTTAATCAAGATTTTGTAATTTGTCATATATAAGGTTATACACATTGAGGAACTTTAATATGTATAGCAACGTTTTTAATAAAGCGAAGCAAATCTATCTGCAGTTATAGTCTATGCAAAATTAAAGATAGTTATTCAACATTAACTTTTACGTTAGATTGTCTACGTTGTCTACTGTTACGTTGTCTACAATTGAAAAAAAAGACCAATTTACGTACATTTAATCAAGATTTTGTAATTTGTCACATATAAGGATATACACATTGAGGAACTTTAATATGTATAGCAACGTTTTTAATAAAGCGAAGCAAATCTATCTGCAGTTATAGTCTATGCAAAATTAAAGATAGTTATTCAATATTAACTTTTACGTTAGATTGTCTATGTTGTCTACAACTGGAAAAAAAAAGACCAATTTACGTACAACATTTAATCAAGATTTTGTAATTTGTCATATATAAGGATGTACACATTGAGGAACTTTAATATGTATAGCAACGTTTATAATAAAGCGAAGCAAATCTATCGGCAGTTATAGTCCATGCAAAATTAAAGATAGTTATTCAACATTAACTTTTACGTTAAATTGTCTACGTTATCTACTGTTACGTTGTCTACAATTGGAAAAAAAAAGACCAATTTACGTACAACATTTAATCAAGATTTAAAATAAAATCATGGGTAATTCTAGAAAAAAAAAATTCTGATCATCATACAAAATTTTCTGAAAAAGTAATAGCTACTGA
>CM063504.1:84386343-84403843 GCA_032207245.1 Pardosa pseudoannulata
AACCTTAAAATATAAACCGGTTTAAATCTCTTATTACACACAGAAAACATATTTTAACGAACAATTAATGTCAAAAACGACAGAATAAAAAGTCAAAAAGGGAAGAAAAATTGAATTCACAGAAATGCCTTATTACTATAAACTTATTTTCGCACGCGAACTCCACTAGTCTTCAATTAGATTTCCTGTAGTGTTAAGACTTAAAACAGCTAAATAAAAATTCATCCCACAGACTTATATTAGCGTATCCCCCCTCCATAAAAAAAATCGCTGTCATTATATAAATTTAATTTCTTCTCCCGCAAAACATACGGAACGACAAATGCTTAGAAAATTTCCAAAATGCATTCATCACAACACATCGACTAAATCGGGTAACGGAATACCATGCGAAATGGGTTAAAGTGATGTCGCAGATGCAAGAACATCCGCTGTACTTCCTGACTGAAGGATTAAAAAAAGCATTACCCCCATACGCTAATTTACACTTTGAATGAGGGGGGTCCCCCTAGGGGAATTCCTCCCCCAGCTCCCTTATTTCGGGCGCAAAATGATCTCATTAGCAAAAAGGCACTCTCGCACAGAATCCTCATCTCCGCGAAACCCAGAAGGGATGAAAATGGAAGATCGGTTTTATACGGCGACGCTCCCTCCCCTCTGCGATTTCATTTTCTTTCTGCAACCGCGCCAACGCGATTCAATAGATAGGAGATACGCGACGTAACGCTGGGTGCTTTACTTACATTCAATGTCAACTGGAGTGCATTGAGCATTTCCCTCAATATCGTTAAAACTAGCAGGTTGTGTTTTTTTTTTCTTTTTTTCCTTTGCTGCCCTTGTGTATAAATTTTTCTTCGCCCTCAAGTACGTCGTGAGAGTTTGGGAAGTTCCATTTTCTCTCAATACATGGCCTCTCATTCTTGAACATGAACGGAGAAGAATTTCAAAACAAGAATATACATATTCTAGGGTTCGTACTCATTTTCGGAATTAAATAAATAAAAAAAGAAAAGAGAAAGATTTCTCGAGAACACTTCGAGGACCTGTGGTAGGATTTTTGAGGACCTTTAAAATAGTTCGAAACAAGTTTTATTTCTAAAGAGTAGAAATATTTGATTTTTACAATCCAAATTAACGACCATTTCTTCCGGAACACAAAATTCTATATTTTTTTAAAATTATAATAGCTTTGTAATGAAATATTTTCATCAGATACGGATATTATTATGCATATAGACAGTAGTTGAAATTCTAAAAAACTTCAAATTTATAAGCATTTTAATTTTCATATAACCAGGCTTGCAACTGCTGAGATACGTTCAAAAAGGTGAGAAAAGTGACAAATACAAAATAAGTGACTAAAAAGTGACTAAACATTGAAAAAAAGCGATTTTTTTTCTCCTCTTGATTACAGATGCTATTATTAATATTTTTCTATTTATTTTAACTCTAAATCAAATGATTCATGCAAGACAAGATTTTAGCGTCGAATACAAAAAGGTTAAAAATTTTGTTTAAAACAACTCAACATTGCTTTTCATTAAAGAAAATCTGTAAATTTGATTCGAAAACATACAATACATTAATTTTATGATCACAATTTTCTGCATATATTAATGATGTTTTGAAATATGTACATAACCAGGTTAGAGTGTCTAAACAAAAATTGTGAAGAAAAAGAGAAATGTGTGCTTTGATGTAAATTACTTTAATGTATTAAATGTACATTTCAGTACAAATGTAGATTTCAGGAACTTCTTTACGACTTTTTAATATCACTATATTCTGGAAACCATATGACTAATTACATTTTAATAAGAAAAATAAGATTAGAGCATCACATTATTGGTCTTTTATTACAAATGTTTTGTTATTAATTCAGATTTTCTTTTTTCGACAACAGACTTTTGCTGGAATACATCATGAAAAAAGTGACTAAAAGTGATCAATTGTAAAAAAAGTGACGGAATTGCAAGCCTGTATAACTCATCACCGAATAGCTGTCAAAATAATTTTTCACTTTTATATGGAGAAAAGATTAATTATTGATATTTGTAAAAATATTGCTTACAAATTTGTAATAATCCATAGAGTAAAAAAAATCTGATTTTTTTGTGGTTTTTAATTGTGGACATATTTTGAAAACTTATTTTTAATTGAAAATCCTTAAGTTAAATTTAAGAATAACTGTACGAAATTTCTACCATACAGTTTAAATAGATTTGGTTTTGTTTAGTTTAGTTTTGGAGAGCTACGGTCTACTTTTTGCAACACGAGGGCTAATGAGACGGGGACCTACTGCCTAAAGCCGATTCCGAACAGCTACGAACATCGAAGCATAGTCAAGGTTCAGACTCTTTCCACAGAAAAAAAATTAAGCACTTTTTAAGCACCTTTTAAGCACTTTTTAAGCACCTTAATTTACATTGTATTATGATCGACCTACAGCTAAAGCTTAAAAACTGAAGCTTTTCATGAGCTTTATGACTTGTAAAATGACATTAAATAATATATATAGATCAATTTAATAATTTTATTAAACACAATTGTTGATATCTCATACTTTAGGTTAAGACATCTTTCTTTGCAAACATAAATTTTAGAACAGGAATAGTCCTTATTGATCAAATGACCCCCCCCCTCCCAAAAATCTGAAATATTTGTAAAATTAAGAAAGTAACTGTGGTGGAAGATCAACAAGTTCCACATCATAGCAACAGTATTTTTACAGCAACATAGATGTAAAATATAGTAAAAAGTACTTCTGTATCATAAACAGGTAAATATAATATTCACACACACACAGGGAGAAAAGAAGATGCAGTATCTACACTAAAAAATGTTTAAATATGACATACTCAAAACAAGATTCAAGAAATTATCAATGCTATTTTAAAAATGTAACTGAAGAACTGTTTCCATTCATAATAGAATATGAGAACCAAAAAATATAGGAAGGGGGGGGGGAAATAAGAGAATATGTCTAATTTTGAAGTTCATTTTTCTTTTCTTCTATACATTTTTTAATTGGTCTAACTCTTCTTTCTAATCTTTAGCTTTGTTGAATGGATTGACGATTAATTACCAAGGGAAAAAAAAATTCAGCAACCAATATTTGGGGAAAAATAAGCACTTTTTAAGCACTCGGAAAAATTTATAAATTTTAAGGCTACGAAATGAAAATTAAGCACTTTTTAAGGACTTATTAGGGACAAGCACTTTTTAAGGATTTTAAGCACCCGGCTGAACCATGATAGTGGGATTCGAACCCACTAACTCCGGTTCCGAAGGCCAGCACCCTAACCATTCGATAATCGTTCGGCCACTTTAAATAGAACTTAATATCAATTTGAATTTGACAAACTTAAAATGGACTTAAAAGATTTCGTGCTTTAAGAAATACCTACAATTAGTTGCGTTTTACACTATTTTGAACTCCCGTGAAGATTATAAAAACAATATTAATGCAAAATCACAAACTAATGAATTATACAGTCAAATTTACTTTAAACAAATATATAGTATCTTAGCCCACTGAATAATTTATGTATAAAACTATATTTCAAGCAGTGTTGTATCAGTTTTAACCATAGGGGTTTAAACCAATGGTTTTACTTTAAACAAATATATAGTATCTTAGCCCACTGAATAATTTATGTATAAAACTATATTTCAAGCAGTGTTGTATCAGTTTTAACCATAGGGGTTTAAACCAATGGTTTTACTTTAAACAAATATATAGTATCTTAGCCCACTGAATAATTTATGTATAAAACTATATTTCAAGCAGTGTTGTATCAGTTTTAACCATAGGGGTTTAAACCAATGGTTTTACTTTAAACAAATATATAGTATCTTAGCCCACTGAATAATTTATGTATAAAACTATATTTCAAGCAGTGTTGTATCAGTTTTAACCATAGGGGTTTAAACCAATGGTTTTACTTTAAACAAATATATAGTATCTTAGCCCACTGAATAATTTATGTATAAAACTATATTTCAAGCAGTGTTGTATCAGTTTTAACCATAGGGGTTTAAACCAATGGTTTTACTTTAAACAAATATATAGTATCTTAGCCCACTGAATAATTTATGTATAAAACTATATTTCAAGCAGTGTTGTATCAGTTTTAACCATAGGGGTTTAAACCAATGGTTTTAACCGTCCTGGTCAATATGAAATTTGACCAGTTTTGAACACTGAAATTCACTTTTCAATATATTTAATACTAATCAAACATAGTTTTCTAGCATATGATAAAGGCAAGTTACATTTGTTAAAATTGGCGTAATATAAATAACACCAGCAAAAAACAAATATAACATATCCCCAAGATATTTAAAAAAAAAGTTTTATTTTTTTATATGTAATTTATGTTGAATTCAAAAAACGGTTACACGTAACAAGTTTTATAGTTGTCTCTAAATTTAAACGATTTCGTAATTTATTTTGGATTACTCCAAACTTTGAAACAATTTTAATTGTAAAATGTCATGTTATTTGTTTTAATTTTAAAATTTATGTTTTTAACTGTTACTCATGTTTTACTTTTTTACTGTAACTCATTTCATGTTTTTTACTGCTACTGGATTACATTTTTACATTTGCATGTGCATGGTTCATATTTAAAATTCAGACATTCTTATTATACTAATATAAGCATGTTAAATCTCATGAACTTGTTAGTGTAATATTTTGCTTAACTGCACTATTATTTTTATGGCTTATTAAAAAGTCACTTCTAATTACAGAAGATATTATATATTAAAATTAAGACCATTTAAAACTATTTTTAACAATTTCACAACTTCTGACTATTTTTGGATGGTTCAGTCAAAATTACAACCCGGATTTCAAGGCCATTTTAACTCACTATAGGGAGCAGTGTATGCTAATATATATGTATATATATGCAGGCTTGCTACTTCTGAAGTACTTTCAAAAAGGTGAGAAAAGTGACAAATAATACAGAATAAGTGACCAAAAAGTGACTAAACATTGAAAAAAAAAAGATATTTTTTTCTCCTCTTGATTACAGATGCTATTATTAAGATTTTTCTATTTATTTTAACTCTAAATCAAATGATTCATGCAAGACATGATTTTAGCCTCAAATACAAAATAGATAATAAATTTTGTTTAACACAACTCAACATTGCTTTTCATTCAAGAAAATCTATAAATTAGATTTGAATACATACAATACATTAATTTTATAATCACAATTTTCTGCATATATTAATGATGTTTTGAAATATGTACATAGCTAGATTAGAGTATCTAAACAAAAATTGTGAAGAAAAAGAAAAATGTGTGCTTTGACGTAAATTACTTTAATGTATTAAATGTACATTTCAGTACAAATGTAGATTTCAGGAACTTCTGTACGACTTTTTAAAATCACTAAATTCTGGAAACCATATGACTAATTACATTTTAATAAGAAAAATAAGATTAGAGCATCACATTTTTGGTCTTTTATTAAAATATTTTGTTATTAATTCAGATTTTCTTTTTTCAACAACAGACTTCTGCTGTGATACACCATGAAAAAAGTGACTAAAAGTGACTGTTTATTTAAAAAAGTGACTAAAAGTGATCAATTGTAAATAAAAAAAGTGTCTAAAGGTGAGAAAAGTGACGGAATTGGGATTCATACCTTCCCTGTTTTGCAATTACGCCGCACGGGCACAGCTCTCGGGCCTTTACTGATTTGCCCGTACGGCGTACGGGCAATCTGATTTCTATTTCACTTGCATTGTTTCGGCCGTATTTTTTCCAATTATTTTCCAATAATTTGTTACTGAAAGTAACAAATTATTCGATAGTTGTCCAGTAAATGATAGTTTGCAGTTTATTGTATTTTCTACTCTGATTGGTTCAAAAGCGCGGGTTTTTTCGCATGTTTTGTATCAGAAGACGAATTGTTATCTTTCATTGTATAGCTTTCTGTTTATATTTTACTAACCGCATAATAATTTTATTGATATAAGAGTTGAATAATATATTTTTACTTTTAAATAATGGATAATTCAGAGCGTATGGAGCTAATTTCTTGTGATTCGAACTGTGACTCGGAATCAGAAACTGAATTATCTGTAAATGATAGTAGCGAAAGTTTACTAGATGACCTGGATAGTAGTGACTCTGATAGTAGTACAGATGGAATCAGTCAAGCAAGACAATTTTTTTAAATTAATTGTGATAATCCTTCAGATACGCCTCCTAGATTTGCTTTCACCGGAATTCCAAAAATTAACTTGGATATCGATGAGACTAAAGTTAAACTTCAGTTCTATGATGCTTTCATAAAAGTAAAAAGTTGTAATAAATGCTTAAAAATATTAGAAATGTTAATTTTAATAACATATCTACGGTATCTGCCAAAATAAAATTTTTCAAATCCATGACTTTTCATGACTTTCCCTGATTTAGCAGATCATTTTCCATGACTTTAAAAAGATTTCGTTAAAGTACATATAAATAAAACTTCTGATGTACATGCAAATGAAATATATGCTTTTAGAGAAATTACAGGAATTTTATCATAAAAAAACTATAAACTTACTTTATAAGTGTTAATAAACTCACATACATAAAAATAAATTGTTGTATCTACATACCTAAGTTTACTCATATAGCAATTTTTCAATCAAAATGTTTCCAATTTGAATTCAGGGTACTTTGGTATTATCCAGGTGACCATGAATAATAGCCAAATATAACTCTATAATGTTTATATACAATATCCCTAGAGATAAACTTATATTTTGTGCAAAAATCTTAAATAATTTTTATTAAAAAATAATTATTATTATATTAATAAAATTTTAATCTACAATTTAAGAAAAAACCAGAATAATATACATTTACCCACCCATTAAGCTTTCTTGCTTTGAGTTTCCTTGGTGAACAAATTTTACTTGGTAATATGGTCAGTAGGATAATACATAAATACCAAAATCAGTAACTTCAGCTAAATGACAAGTAAAAATAGAATTAAACAATTCAATGCATTTTTTTTTTTTTTTTTTTTTTTTTTTTTTGATCGGTAGTTTAACGGATCCATAACTTTCCATGACTTTTACTCATTTTACTTGAAAAATCAAGACTTCCCATGACAAAATTAATCCATTGTCTAAATCCATGATTTTCCATTACTTTTCAGGTGCGCGGAAACCATGCATATCTTTACTTAAAAATGTAAAATGAACAAAAAAAAATGCAATAAAAAATGTGACATTTTTTTGACCGAATTCTGGAAAAAAAAAATGAGACTGTCAAAGGGTTAATCCCAACCTACATCCTTGTAGTCAATATTGCGTAATAAACACACAGTTAATATATATTATGATACAAAGCAAAACACGCGCCGCACAATCTTTTAAAAGAAAAAGGGAGTCTTAAATACGGCCTCCTCTAGTTACTCAACTCCTCTTTCATTCAAAGCAGACATAAAGGTAAGAAAAACGCCGTTTTGATAGCACCCGCGCGCAACCCTTTCTCCCCAGCTGCGAAAATAAACAACTCTTTAAACAATAGCCGGGCGGGTCTAACAAAAGATAACCATCCCTTTTAGACAGGAAAATAAGGCTTTCATAAAACTTGTTTCCGGAAGAGAGCGGTCCGCCGGTTCATTGGCATTGCCCAACAGGAACGGGCGCGGAGACCCCGCCTTGCAACAGTTACGTCGATTTCTGTATGGCGGAGAATTGCCTTTTTACCTACTTTGGTGCTTTTTTCGCAGACACGCTAATGACGAAATGGAAATATTATGCTCCGTTAAAATACACATATAAGAGGGATTTTGTTCTAAATAAGATACAGAATGAATGCGGGCTAAGAAATAGTCAAATAAATACATTTAAAACAAATCAAACAAACAAGATGTATGTTCTATCAAATCACGTAGTAATAAAAAAGCTCCATATCGCGACGAGTTATGTTTATGTATATTGTTTTGTAAAAAGGAAGGAGCTACTCCAGTTTTGTATGAGCGTGTGTCAAGGAATAAATTGTGCAAGATTGAGTTTGTGTTGAATTGAAGCATTTCTTTTTTATTAGTTAAAATTAAGTGTTTACAGTTCGCTGCTTAAAATATGTGATATAAATTCCATAATAACAATGTACAAGACACAAATAAAAAATTAAAAAAAGTGGAGCACACAGCTACATCAAATTTATTTCTAAATGAAAAAAACGTAAAATAAAATAAATAACAAATAAAAAAAATAATAAAAGAAATTAAAGAAATGGAAGTTTTTTCAACGAAGTTTAAAATGTCAATCTCTTTAACTTATTGTTTCTGAGAAAAGGATTTCAGTTTATCTTAGGCCTTACCCTGAGCAGAGTACCCCTTTTACTTTACATGAATGGTCAGTGAATAGGGAACTGCTTTTATTAATAAATTTACTTGAACTGATTGTTTTGCTTTATGCACAATCTCTTCTGGGAAGTCGTACGTGCTAACAAATAATAACGTAAGAGATAAGCAGATAAGTCAAGGGCCGTCAGAAATAAAGAATACAGACGGTACGGCGATCAACTGATATCAAGATATCACTACGGAAATGTCGGTTATTTTATGACAAAGGGATATGAATCCTGGCAAAAAGATCCGAATTAAGATATACCCCATGAAGAACTAATGACTAGCGAAATTTTGAAAGCAGAGCACAGCGATAAATAAATCACCAATCAAAAAAGACATACATCTTTATTAAGTGATTATTTTTCTAAAACCTTCCAAAATAAGATCCCACCAGGATATATATATATATATATATATATATATATATATATATATATATATATATATATATATATATATATAAAATGAGACGGATTTCTCGATGGGTGGTTGCAGTCATGGCCATAAAAAGATACCGTTTCAGCTAAAGACCTTTATTAAGATAACATTGAAGGACGGGTTCCTACTTCATCATAGGGACAGGACAAACTGAAGGGTCAGCTAGGATGAAGTTCTATGTACAAGACACGTAACACTTGGGTCAACATCTGTGGGAAAATATATCTAGAAAAATCTGTCTCCGACAGCGTATATCTCCTTTTTATTTGGAATTTTCCTAAATTGTCCGCTAGGACCATGTAGGTTTATAAATGGTCCGGCCCCTTCTCTGAGGACGTAAACTGTAGCATTAGTGGTCAATTTAGGTTAGGAAAAAAGGGGAATGCAAAATGACGCGGAAATTTTTCGCCCTTGATTTAAGTTTTGAAAACCCCTGAGAATTTTCCTTACATACATTCATACATATATATATATATATATATATATATATATGTATGTATATATATATATATATATATATGTATGTATATATATATATATATATATATATATATATATATATATATATATATATATATGTATATATCTGAATTAGGCAGAGTATCGTGTGATTCGAAATATTCGGTAGATACTAATGTCGATTCTCTAACCTTCTAGGCCTTCGATATTTTATGCCAAGATATGACTAGGGTGATGTACTGGCTGCCTTTAGTACAAATAGAAAAGGTCTAGTGTCTTTTATAAAATTGGAAAGGTTTGATGACATTAATAATTAATTATATCTATTGTAAAAATATTATTTTCGTTAACTTACAATGATATATGAAATTGTTAACTTAATTTTCCCAGGCATCTCTCTTTAAAATGGTAAAAGTGTTGTTTACTGATTAAATATTTTTCAATTATTCTTTAAATTATATTTTCATTATTTTTTTTTTATTTCTACTAAATTAAACACAAAGTAATGCACGATAGGGAATCTAGCATGTTGGGATAATCTTTAGATATATTTTATTATAGACAAATATTTAAAAATTATACACTAGGCAAATAATGCAAATATACAAGATCACGAGATCTAGCCCAATCCAACTGATTTTAAAGTTTGTCCCGGATTTTTTTCTACACTAGACCTATAAGGGCTCACACATATTTGAGGTAATGCTCAATGTTACAGCTGACATGTTAAAATATCAAGGTAAGCACTGTTTGCCACTAAAAAACAAAACGTGTATACGCATAATACTCTATTGGATGATGCACCGAATAAAATGCCCAAGAAAAAGCACTTTACAAATTTTTCCTCATTAAAAAGAATAAAATAAAATCTAAAGAATTATATAAGTAATACTCTGTAAAATAAACTGGTTTTGCAGATTACTGTACAGAATATTACTTATATCAAACACAGGAAACAACAGCTTATCACGCCACGATATATCTATCACTAACAGTAGAGAGTGAAGGGACAAGGGTAGCCACGAAACAGCAAAATCCCATTTACAATTCTATAGTACTCAAACATTACGATCCAAGCTCACACGTTGTCGAAACGTTATATAATATCTTTCACTCAATCCGTTATTAAGATACAGTGTCGCCTGAACGGAAACTGGGGCTCGTAAATAAACCATAAAACGCGAAACCTCAATCCCTGTTGCATGCAAATCAATGCAGTGCACAATAAACAGGAGAGCAACAGCCAGAGATCATAGTGACTCACTGAGCGGGATGATTCAGTCCTCAACCCATATACCCCCCAAACCATTCTCACAGCATTCACGATCACGCAAGAATTTCAAACCCCCCTCCCCTTTCGAAACGACGACGATTTGTCAGAGATCACCACCCCCTCCTCCTCTGCCTCCGAAACATTTATGTGACACAAAATAATGGAAACGATCAATAGAGTGCACCTGGACATAAAAGAGATCATTCTCGAGGTCGCACAATAAAGAGCGTGCATTATTTCACTGAGGGGGGAAAACAAGTCTCCGCGGACGTACGACTATTGGCGACTTGGCGGAAAATCACCAAGGTTGCGTAATGACTGCCATTCAGTCAGACGCAGGTGCAGAGGGATCATTAAAAACCAGTTATTCTTCAAAATCACTCAATCTCGAGCATTTAAATCACATTTATGTACGTCTCATAGACGGGTGGACTATCTACTAAAATTAAACACCCTACTGAGTTAATTTAGCATACCCTCACTGTGTAGTCTGAATATTTCTACACATATAAACTAAATTGTTTCGTACTTATAGCTTTATAATTCAGCGATTTCTTTAAATTCTATTACGTATTGAGCGAAATGATAAAATCAGGGCAAGATATAAACATTATGATTTAGTTATCTATAATTTGTGATTCGATCGATCAATTAATGAACGATTTTGAAGGTATGATATGAAAATGAAATGGCATTTATGAAGACAGGGGACATAATACTTTTAGTGCTAGTTTTTTTTTAATCGCTCATTTTTGACTTAGCATAAAATAAAAATTTTGGTTGGTTTACATATATATTTCGGTTTACACACACACACACATATATATATTTATTTATTTATTAGAATAATTTTTTCCCTGGATCATTAATAAAAGGTCTAACTTTATAAATGTTATTTAGTTTAATTATTTTAAGCAATACATTTTTAAAACATAAGAACATACATTTAAAATCACAGGACAAAGAAAAAAGCAAGAAAATAAAATAGAAATCCTTTTATAAGTAAAATAACTTTTGAAATATGTAACATGAACATTAATTTTTCATATCAAATAGAAGCTAATTAATTATCTTTTTCATTTTGTGTACTTCCTTCAAATTAGTACGAGCTTTATATTTTATTTATTAGCATTTAAAAAAATTTCAATTTCTTAAAATTTTTATTTTTTTTTTAAATTTTAAAATGACAGATACCTATAAAACTTTAGGCTTACACAATGAAAAGAATATTTATCTTGAATTTGATTTAAAAAAAAAAAATTAGTTTCTAATATACAAAGCTCAAAAGGTATCCAAGAGTAAGAAAATTTCACCGATTTCATTTGTTGTATAGATTTTATGTTATTTAAAAAACTATTTAAAATGTAAAAACTAATTCAAAAATTCATTCTAGAAGAGACAGAATTTTTTTTATTTTATAATGAATCGAAAATGAAGATTTTACGTCTCCAGAGGTACTACGTCCCTTTACGACTAAACAAACATTACACGTGTGCAGGTAGAAGCAATAGGCTTACTTAGAGGAGGGGGTCTTATGGTCCAGACCCCCCGGAAATTATATTATTTAAACAGAAATTTTCATCTGTAAATTAGATATATTTATATAAATTACTGCACATAACAGTTATTGTGCATAAAGATATTCTTCAGCGCCTGAAAACTGAAGATAATCGTACTTTAATTTAACCGTTACACTGTAACAAAATTTTAAACTTTCATCTTGGATAAGCCAGATCCACTCAACATATTTCATGGGTACGGCTTTGGAGAGGCATCAACTGACTAGTTCTTCCACTAATTCTTTCGCTGTGAAAAGCATGCCTTTTTGAAAGTATAGCAAGCTATTGATTCGAGAAACCTCACCTTGGGCTTGGGCATGGAAAAGAGCAATCGCTCCGTGACTTGTATTCCTTCCCCAGGAGCTTTTTGGTCTGAAGTAGTTGTCTGACACACGACCAGCATGAAGTCTTCCCGGCATCCTCCGAACGTCACCACCACGCCGTAAGGATAGCGGCACAGAGGTTGCTGAAAGAAAGAACAAATAAAGAAAAACACTTTACATCAGCACATTTTTTTCTCTCAAGTATACAGAAATTATTGATAGGACACCACGTTTTAATTATGATGCGCATGTCTCGTTAAGTACACGGAATTTGATGCCGCTGGACATAAAGCATCTTCAGATGAGAATGACACCGTCATTTACATAAGCATTAAAGTTGAAAAAGTCGATTCACATAAGTATGTGGGCTGAACAACAGAAGAATAATACAACTAATACCCTTTAAATGTGTCCTAGCCTTTCAAATGCAGCATTATGATCAAAATTCAAGTAGTAATATTTATTTATTAAACTTAATTGTGGAAGCAATTATAAAGGCTTCAAAGGTGGTGTTTCAACTGGACCCTATGGGCCGAGCCCTTCAATCCAGAGGCTTCTGTCAGTAAGCACAAAAATAACAACGAGCGAAAGATAAACACATAAAAGAGCAAAGAGAAGGGTGGATTCGTAAGTTCATAGCACAAAGAAGCAATTATAAAGACTGTAGTGAAAGAAGAAGAAAAAAAAAAAGAATCTGGTGTGCTCCCAAATGGGAACATCAGAAAATTATGGTTGAATTTGGAGAAAATACAAGAAATTCTATACGACAAAACTTACAAATGTTCAGAATTCTCAGAAAAACAATTTTATGTAGAACTTTTCTATTAGCATTATTTAAAAATTCACAAAATATGAAAAATAAAATCAGATATATTTAAATAATATATACAAATGTCATATACTTTCTTTTAATGATTAAAAAGTTTAGGTGTGGTAATATAAAGAAAATTTAAGGAAGCAAATCTGCATGGCACTAAAAAAGATTTTTCTAAAAATCTTTACTATAATCGTTACTAAAAAATTTAAATAATATATACAAATGTCACATACTTTCTTTTAATGATTAAAAAGTTTAGGTGTGATAATATAAAGAAAATTTAAGGAAGCAAATCTGCATGGCACTAAAAATGATTTTTCTAAAAATCTTTACTATAGTCGTTATTAAAAAATTTAAATATATACAAATGTCACATACTTTCTTTTAATGATTAAAAAGTTTAGGTGTGATAATATAAAGAAAATTTAAGGAAGCAAATCTGCATGGCACTAAAAAAGATTTTTCTAAAAATCTTTACTATAATCGTTACTAAAAAATTTAAATAATATATACAAATGTCACATACTTTCTTTTAATGATTAAAAAGTTTAGGTGTGATAATATAAAGAAAATTTAAGGAAGCAAATCTGCATGTTACTAAAAAAGATTTTTCTAAAAATCTTTACTATAATCGTTACTTAAAAATTTAAATAATATATACAAATGTCACATACTTTCTATTAATGAATAAAAAAATTAGGTGTGGTAATATAAAGAAAATTTAAGGAAGCAAATCTGCATGGTACTAAAAAAGATTTTTCTAAAAATCTTTACTAATCGTTACTAAAAAATTTAAATAATATATACAAATGTCACATACTTTCTTTTGATGATTAAAAAAATTAAGTGTGGTAATATAAAGAAAATTTAAAGAAGCAAATCTGCATGTTACTAAAAAAGATTTTTCTAAAAATCTTTACTAATCCTTACTAAAACATTTAAATAATATATACAAATGTCACATACTTTCTTTTAATGATTGAAAAAATTAGGTGTGGTAACAAAGAACATTTAAGGAAGCAAATCTGCATGGGACTAAAAAAGATTTTTCTAAAAATCTTTACTAATCGTTACTAAAAAATTTAAATAATATATACAAATGTCACATACTTTCTTTTAATGAATAAAAAAATTAGGTGTGGTAATATAAAGAAAATTTAAGGAAGCAAATCTGCATGGCACTAAAAAAGATTTTTCTAAAAATCTTTACTATAATCGTTACTAAAAAATTTAAATAATATATACAAATGTCACATACTTTCTATTAATGAATAAAAAAATTAGGTGTGGTAATATAAAGAAAATTTAAGGAAGCAAATCTGCATGGGACTAAAAAAGATTTTTCTAAAAATCTTTACTAATCGTTACTAAAAAATTTAAATAATATATACAAATGTCACATACTTTCTTTTGATGATTAAAAAAATTAAGTGTGGTAATATAAAAAAAAATAAAGAAGCAAATCTGCATGTTACTAAAAAAGATTTTTCTAAAAATCTTTACTATAGTCGTTATTAAAAAATTTAAATATATACAAATGTCACATACTTTCCATTAATGAATAAAAAAATTAGGTGTGGTAATATAAAGAAAATTTAAGGAAGCAAATCTGCATGGGACTAAAAAAGATTTTTCTAAAAATCTTTACTAATCGTTACTAAAAAATTTAAATAATATATACAAATGTCACATACTTTCTTTTGATGATTAAAAAAATTAAGTGTGGTAATATAAAGAAAATTTAAGGGAGCAAATCTGCATGGCACTAAAAAAGATTTTTCTACAAATCTTTACTAATCGTTACTAAAAATCTTTTTTAGTAACATGCAGATTTGCTTCCTTAAATTTTCTTTATACTACCATATCTAATTTTTTTAAATCATTAAAAGAAAGTATATGAAATTTGTCTATGTTATTTAAACATATCTGATTTTATTTTCCATCTTTAGTGAATTTTTAAATAATGCTAATAGAAAAATTCTACAAAAAGTTGTTTTTCTGAGAATTCTATGCGCAACAGAATTTATTTCTAGGACGCAATTATTGCATAACGAACCAAGCATGCCTTTGTTTGTAATTAAAAGTCTTCATAACGAAGTTTCAATGAAACGCTGTTTTTAATTGAATTTTAAATTGTGCATTTCCATACAAGTATATTGGCGTCTTGACGGTTAATTTAATGCCTGCGACTCCATTTGCGATCTCATTTGGGGTTGCAACTCATAATTTTAACCAATTATTGCCAAACGTCCCTTTTAACGGAGAGCTAAACACACTTTGTAGTATTCTTTTTATCTTTTCTCAGAACGTGTTCCTTTTCAGCGAAAGTACATAGTAATAACACAATGAACCAAAAATTTGAGTATCTGCTATTATTTACAGTTTTGTTACTTCTATCGACATTTATGATTTTTTCAAGTCCACACTTTCCTCGTCAAGTACATCAATTGAAGTCAATACAAATAGCTTTATCTATTATTAATCTTCCTTTACAATACTGTTGTTACATATAGTAGAAAATAGATGAACTATCCTGAATTATACATTTAACATATTGCTTTAAAAAAAGAAAATTACATAAAATATTATTACTGTTCTTTGAAAGAAAAAAGATTTGTGGACGCGTTAAAAAAGAAAAAAAAAGGGGGAGTGAAAAGATATAAATTTATCTAATTATCTTCTAAATTCATTTATATATTTTTTATCTGAAGCGGAAGAGGGTTTTGAAAAAACTTTTTTTTTTTTTTTAATTTTCAGACACAAATTTTTCCGGGAATTTTTTTTTAAAAATAATTTTTTGGAACAGACTCATAGAAATTTTTGGATCAAAATCACTCCTGTGATATGTTTAGTGTTGTTAAGGGGTTAAGACTCACTGCTTTACACACGCTGAAGCAGAGATATGAACCTTAATTGTTTTCGTTCCGGTTCAACTAAAGAAAACAATATATCGGTTAATTCCGGTTTTCGTTTCACCAAAAATAACGGTTTTGGGGTTCAGTTCTGAATGAATAATTTTATTTTATGTATATTCTTAGCTGTATTAAAATATAATTCAATCATAAACAAAAAATGTAATTCTATCAATATTTAAAAGATTTTCATTTTTTTAATTGATATAATTAACCAGCATATGCGATAAGAGAGGGTACGCAGAGAACGACGAACATTGCATGCATTGCTATTCATTATCAAAATAGCATTTGACAACTGAACATTCAATTGAATTAAATCTGCCTACAACAAATAGTTTCATCCGAAATTGAAACAGAAAAGTACTAGTGAACATCCAAACAGGAAATCGAAAGGCAATGTACATGTAGTGATGATAATTATATGGTCGACGTTAAATTAGAAAATATTGATAAGTTTGTTACAGTATCAAAATGACTGAAAATATATAGAACAGAAATAAACCGATTTTTTTTCCGATTCAGTTCCGGTTCGAAGCCCTACGCACAACGGACAAGCAGCTGTAAAGAACACTTTCACAAAAACAGGTTAATTCAAAACATGCAGAAGGCGTGTGGGCAGATTCCAATTTCACACCCATTTTTGTGTGAATTATGAGATTATTTCTACACTTTCCCTTTCATTCTGGAAGGGAAATACGTGAGGCATGATTATGGGTCAACATAATGAAGTTATGGGACATTTATAGTGAAAAAAAATTGATTTATTACGCTCACACACAAAAACATACGATAAAAAAATAATAATAAACTAAGAAAGTGTGACAAACTAGATTTAAAGTGTCTCAATTTCAGAGAAAAAAGGGAAATCCATAGACATTTGATATTCAGTGATGCAGATATTATAACTATACAAGCATATAGATATCCTACAAAATTCATATGTAAGACGGAAGTAATGGTTTGGTTTTGGAGCGCTACGGTCTACTTTTGGCAACACGGGGGCTTATGAGATCGGGACCTACAGCTTAAAGCCGATTCCGAACGGCTACGAACATCCATGCCATAGTGGGATTCGAACCCATGAACTCCGGTTCCAAAGGCCAGCACCCTAACCATTCGGCCATCGTTAGGCAAGACGGAAGTAATGAGGAAAAATGAATAAAATGGAGGATGAGGTTCAATAAAAAAGTTACTTCCCTGAGATAAATGATTGATAAAAAAATGGGAAGTCATATCACGTAAGATGTGTAATAACATTTATAAATAAATGTAATGAAGAAATACATATAAATGTAGGAAAGTGAAAATGCGCAGAAAAGTTGCGTAAAATTGAAAAACTAT
>CM063504.1:84408843-84473843 GCA_032207245.1 Pardosa pseudoannulata
CTCATGTTTCGAATGATACTTCAAAAACATTTTCTAACTGATATCTATTTTATACAATTTGATCGTTTGACTACACACAATGAGTATTCTCTCTTCTCAACCTTTTCTGATATACTATCTCTGACAGAGTCTATAAATGATTGCATATGTGAAAGTTTTGCTTCATTACTCATATTTAATCGCATTTATTCTGTTTTAAACTTATTTAATCACATATTTTCTCATATTTAGCTATTATCATTATATCAATTTTTAAGCCTTTTTTATTATTTACCTTTAATTATTTAATGTTTTATTCATTACTTTTACTGTAACTGGCATCTTTACATGGATTTAAGCATTATGAACCGCTCCCTTTTACAACTATTCATCTTTATTACTGGTGATATGCACAGCCGTGTCAGGTGCTCCAAAAATTACCATGAAATGGAGAATGACGGAAGCTTTGTTTCAGAAAACTCTACTCATAGAGGTTCGCTTGCGTTCTTGCTTATGATTTTTATTGGATAAGCATATGCTCAAACTCTCAATAACAATGTTTTTTTCTGGGTGCCTACAATATCGTCATAGATAGGTTTCCTTGTCAATATTTAACGCATACTTATCTACAAAGCACCGAAAGAATTTCCTCATTTTTAATACCTTCATTCAGCGAATAAAAATCTCTAAATTGTAGATCACTCATTTTGTAAAACTTCACAATGTGCATTGCAACAAAGTAATTCAAAATTGATGTATTTTTCCTTACAGTTGCCTAAATCAGCGGTGGCTAGATTTAATCCTGCCCATCCCGACTCCTTACTTTCTCACATATTTTCACAAACCTTGACTTCCCTACAATTGTCTAAACAAGCAGTGGCTAGATTTAATCCTGCCCATCCCGACTCCTTACAATCTCACATATTTTCACAAACCTTGACTTCCTTACAATTGTCTAAACAAGCGGTGGCTAGATTTAATCCTGCCCATCCCGACTCCTTACAATCTCACATATTTTCACAAACCTTGACTTTCCAACAATTGTCTAAACAAGCGGTGGCTAGATTTAATCCTGCTCCTCCCGACTCCTTACATCTCACATATTTTCACAAACCTGACTTTACAAATATTATCAGATAGTTTTTTAAATCTGTAATTTAACTTGCTTTGCTGTCTACCAGACATAAATTTTGCAACAAAATTTTCGAGTAGTTCACATGGAGCTAGATCTTTTAAATTTTTCACATGAATATAAATCCAGTAATAATGTAATATATTATACCAAATACCGTTCTAAATTTTCTAAATTACTTTAGTTTTATTGCATTTTACACAGCCAAAGCATCTCAACTTACTTTGCCTGTAAATGTCGCTTTTTTGCAATGTTCTCTAACCCTTGATTGTCTGTCTTTTGTAAATGTTGAAATAAAAATTTAGTTTAGCTCTAATTGAGTTAGAGCTTTTAAATTTTCTATACGCCCCGTGATAATGTAATAATATGGAATGTTTAATACCGTCCTAAATCTTTTTAATTACTTGTATTTCATTTTATAAAGGGAGTACAGATCGTTACCTGTAAATGTTGCTTTTTAGTTATGCTCTCCAACTCAAAGAAGCGACTAGGTTGTCTAGCTGTCTGTTACAAACGTTGCAATGAAAATTTTCACTTATTCTGAGCTAGAGCTTTTAAATTTTATATACATAAGTCCCGTGACAACGCAGTATAGAATATCTAATGTATTTTTTTAATTTTACTCCATCTACGTAATATAGCGAAAAAGACCCGTGTGCTTTAACTGTAAATGTCATTTTTCGAAAGTGTTTCTCTAATCTGCCTGCTACAAATATTGCAATAAAAATTTAGATTAACTTCAGTTGAGCTTGAACTATTTCACACCTGTATAAATCCCGTGTCGATGTAGTACAGAAAATACAGTATATCTACTATTGCTGTACATCTAATATGCCGAACGTGTAGAACTAAAGACTAAAAAAATATTTTAAAAATATTTCTCAAGAAAAGCTTTTATTTCAAAAATATGTACTAAAAGAATTTTTTTTTTTCATGTGAGAAAATACAACACTCCGTTGCATTAAAAAATATTGTGCGTCACAAGAATAATCCGAAAATTTTCTGTCACATATTTTAACATTTCTTAAAATAATACATCTGGAAATAAAAGCTTTGGAGCGAACGTATACTATCACACAGTTATTCTGCTCAGTTGATAGTCGTATATCATAAAGTCTTGATTTTAAGATTCAATTTGAGTCTGATATTTAATTTTTTTTAAATATCTTAACATCAAAATTAGTCAGAAATCAAAATTGAAAATATAGATATACCTATAAGGCGGTTTACTGTGACGGGCTATAAGATTACCCAGTATAACTAAGGCTAAGTACAATTCTGCAATTTATTGCTCAACGCTGCCATCTATTGCTGTGTAATTGTACTAAAAATGAAATATAATACTTTGTCTTTAATATAAACAGAAGAAATTTCAAAAGGGTTTGGAGTCTTTAATGTGAAAAACAATCAATTTCTCATTTAATTTATAAATAATTGTAGTTTTCTTTAATTTTATTATTTTAAAGCTTATTTCCATATTTTTAAATATAACTTTTTATTTTTTACGTTAATTTCTGATTTTTAAATGCTAAAATTGTACATTTCACGGTTATTGTACGGATGTCCCTGGCCGCAAAAATATGTGTTTTGTTTCTATCTCTAAACTTTCTACTCTTTAGTTTTGTGTCATGAAATCACGAATCTACCTCCCTATTCCCTCTTTTAGTTGTTTTATTTTCCTGCTCTTTGTTATTCAACTCTCTCCTGTTTCTAATCATGGATCTTGTTGGTGCTTCAACCACATTTGGCGAAATTGGCGTGCTTGCAGCGTGGCGTTTGAAATCTGGCGAGGGGATCGTAACTCAACAAATTGATACATAAACAAAAACAACATTTTGAGGAAAAATTTTACAAAAATTGAATATTTAAAATCTAATTGAATTAACAAAGAAAACACAAAGGAAACACATAACATTCATACTAAATAGACTGAAACATTCACTTAATCACAAATTAAATAAACTGAGTGTGATTTTCATCACAAATTTGTGATTTAGTGTAAATAGTAAAATTAATTTAATAGAAATAAATTCACAAAAAAATTGGAAAATTCAAAGAGAAAGTTAGTCCAAAGGGATGAGGGAGGGTAGACGGGATCTCATCCAGCAGAAAACTCTTTGACTTAAAAGAAACTGTATTTTGAGTGGAGGTTGAAGAGGAGTTGTAAAATTGAAAATTTTTTTTCAAATCCCTTATTTTATGCTTACTGTTGGAAATCACTGGATTAGAGGGCTCGGCCCAGAAAATCCAGTTGACCTACCATCGTGAAGGTCCTATATAAAAAAAAAACCAAATCATTTAGAAATCCTGTGATAAGTAATTCTGGAGTGAAAGAATATTAAATAACTTGAAAGAGTATGCTGCCAAACAAGTGCAATTGTTAAATTATTAGCTTTTTATTTTTCCTTATTTAATTTTTAATTCATACACAATAAACACACAAGTTCGTACTAGTTTTAGATGAGTAGAGTCAGTCATTTTGTAAGTAATATCTTTTCCTTCGGCGATCTACCTGACACCGATTTCCTGTTATGAAATTATAAAAATAAAGGGCTAACTCCTTCAAATACTGTTCTACATAGGGAAAACACAATATTACTGATTACTGATAAAACTATACCTGTGATTGCTACACCCTCACTAGTCAATACAGAAAATTAGTATTTCTTACGATAGCAAAAATTTGATGGCGAATATAATTTGAAGACATTAAACATTTTAATTTGAAGAATAATGAAGGAATATTTGAAGAAATAATTTATAGGCGTGAAAATGTTACAGTAAAAATCCCTAGGTGTTATTTTATTGGAGCCCTAAGAGTATTTTTTTTTTTTTTACAGAAAAGAAATGAGCCTGCGAATTATAAATCAGTACAGAAATAAAAACCATTGGTTCAAACTATAAATGAACATATTTGCCTAAGTACTCTCTGCCATCCACTCTGGGAAGACACACGATAGTTGGATTTCATTTTGTGTTATTTTACACATTTACTACCGACTAAAAAGGAATAATCTCGAAAAGTGTCACATTAAGGAAATTTACATTCAATAGAATGGTTTCAACTTTTGCGCATTACTTGGATGACTCGATACTTTGGTAAGTTTATGAAGTCAATTTTCATTTAATTAAAATAAAGTGTGTTGTGATTAGCTGAAAGGTAAAACGACCTTGTGCTGATCACGACACAAAGAAATGTGTGTATGCAAAGTTCAAATAACAGTAAACTTCTATTTTTATGGACATAACAGTCTCGTGCTCTTTGAATTATTCAGTGGTGCCATCTGTTGCGTTGTTCAATCATAAAAAGCTGCTCAGCAATAACTGTCATAGTTGAATTTGTTGACTGTGGGAGAATTACGGTTTTCCAAAACATAAGTACCACTTTTAATTCTCTATTTAATCTATATTTATGTTGTAATAGTTTTCACTCAAATGCTTCTGAAACCATTCGACAAAAGGGAATCACTGGTTAAATTACACGAAATTCTTAAGTGATAGATAAAGATTTATAGTCAAACATTTATATACATTTCATAATACCCGATACGTTACAAACACCTTATAAGATTATTATAAAATTAGGCAAATGTAGGGTACAAGTTAACAAATAGTTAACAAATACTGAACGCTCATTTAATAGTTAACATTCCATTTTCAGAAGAAATAATCTTTATGCATTATTTTAGAAAATCAATTATCCACAATGAAAAGTTTAAATTCTCTTTTAATAAATCTTTAGAACCATCTCGTTCAAATTCAGACGCCCACACACTCGCATACGATAAATAAATATATACCATCTCTAAATTTTGAGCGAAAGAGAGGCGAGGTATTTATTCTAAGATTATTTCCCTTATGTAAAATAGTCTCTCTTAATGATCAAAGTGGAATACAAAATAAAGATTTACACACTCAAATGCCATACGCTCATGCCCTTTAAGAAATACCACACGCACCACAGAATTAAATAAAAAATTAGAAAGAAGCCATCAGTCTACAAAGCGTAGGTAGACGAGAGATTGATACAAGTGTTATCGATCCAATAATCCACCATAAAAAAAAAAGTTAATGAACTTTGTTTCCCCCACTCATGAAATATAGAGAAGGGTCGTTTTAATTAGCATTTTCAAATGTATATATTTTTTCTTCTTGTACAGATGTTCCGTAATTTGTATTTTAATAAGAACTAAAAAGAATAAGGGCATACACTCAAAATGCTTGAGAAGTACAGCGTAGAATTTCATAAATCAAAAGTTATCAACTCGTTTTCAGAAGTACGGCAGGAAAAACATTCTTAATGACTATAGTACTGAATTTTTATGGGCCATGGTAAAGGTCGAAGACATGATGAATTTTAAGTTGATACATTTAAAAATGTTAGGGGAAATGTATTTTTAAACGGGACCCAATTATTATTCATCATAAAATTGAACCTTCTCAACAATTTTTATGAAACGACTATAGAATATTTCCTCCTAATACAGGTTTGGCAACAAAGTTTTTCCAATACTGTTCGAGTATGGTTGGATGGAAGATATTAATCGATATGCTCCCAATTTTCCACTTTCTAGAACACTTAACTTATAAAAAATAAAACAGATGTCCCAATCATGTTTAATATTAATCCTTTTGTATTTAATTTGATTTTTAAGTCTTCCGATTATTTTTAATGAATCTGACATGCAATCTATAAAAAAGACACTGGGGATGAAATATAACAAATCTCAGTTCACAATAGGAAGGGGCGGTCGATCGATGGGTAGGATGCTGCCATTACTTGTCCGTGAGTTCGAATTCCATTGCAGACGTGGATGCTCATAGCTGTTCGAAATCGGTTACAGACCATAAATCGTGGTTCAATTATTCTCACTAAGCAAAAAAGGTGACAGTAATGATCCAAGTCATAACGACATAATTCGTCACATAAGTAGAACTTGACAAGTTAATATCTCTTTGTGAAGTACATGTTAGTGCATAAAACTGTACGAGAGAGTAATGCGTGTCATGCATTTTACGCATGACAACATTACTTTCCACAGAAAAAGCGACTTGTTCTCGGAAAGCGAAAACGAGTCTTTTCTCGAGTGTGAATCGACTATATGTTATATCATCCTCCGTTCACTGTGGTCGATGGTGGTGTAAATCAACTACCGAGGTAGTGTTTGCCCAGTTCTCTCCCAGATCTTGTAGGTGAAAGACAAGTATTTTTGTTTCTTGTACAAAACTCGATGTTTTTAAAACTGCCATAAAAATCGACCAGGAAGCCCACGCTAAATGCCCGTCAACTTCCTCAAGCTTAGAAAAAGCGACTCGTATGAAAGAATTTTAGCAAACAGACCCGTCGAATGAATGTTCATTTAGTGGCTAGCATATCAAATATTCCAAAAACTATGGCCCACGAGATTGTGATCAAGGATTTGCAAATGGGAAAAGCGTGCGCGAAACTTGTTTCAAGAATTTTCACTGACGATCAAAAAACTCGACCAGAGAAACTTTTTCAAGACGCTATGGAACTGTATGAAAATGATCCGTATCTTTTGGACAGTGTTTGGACAGATGATGAACATGGATGCCCCAATCACAGTCCTGACCTTACTCCCGTAGACTTCTTTTCGTTTCCATGTTTGAAATCCACCTCAAAAGGACGTCGTTACAGAATGAATGAAGACTTAACACAGCTTGTATAATGGCTTTAAATATGCTTCCTTAACAGGCTTTCCAGAATGCCTTCAAAGTTCGTAATACGCGCTTGCAAAGATTACCGACGTAGGAGGACAATATTTATAAAAATTGTAATGAATTATTCTATAAATAAATTCTTTTTTTAAATACTTGTCGATTTGATGCTATCACTTTCCGAACAGTTTGTTTCTGGATGGCTTTGGCCTGAACAGAATTCAAGAAGCTTACTTTTTAGGCAAACTAAGCATATTATATTTCACCTTAGAATCTATCGGGATAGCAGGTTGACCTGGAAAGCCTATGTGGACAACAATATAAGAAAATTCTGTGGGTCTAGGAGAAATATTGCTTATCTCTTTTGCAAGAAACTTATTACTACAAGTAATAAGCTTTTGTTCTCTAAAACAGTATTTAGGCCTATTTCCTTTTACATAGCTCTTGTCTGGGGATCGTCGGCCGAGACTCATATGCAGAACTTATATAGGAAACAAAATCCTTAGATCAATTCGAAAAACGCATTGCTATGTAAATAATGACCCCCCCCTTTCCAAAGGACTTTAAATTGGGTCCTATAAAAACTGTAGTAGTGAAAGCAGCTACTAAACTCTTTGGGAATCTCAGCAATATTGATAACAAGGAGATTACCGAAACATGATTCTTCCGAATTACGGATCCAAGGAGTGCCGTAGACGTTTCTAAGGTTTCACTAGAGCATCCATTCCCAACGTTGAAAATCTCCCCTCAAAACCAACTCTTTTCGTTTTATCTATTATTTTTTAAATTTTCAATTTCTTTTCTATAAAATCAGACTAATAAGTTTCATGTTGCTCACATACCTAAACTCATATTGGGGATAAGGAGCTCATTCACTCAGTAGCCACAAAAGCATTCCTGTCGACGTCTGGTATACTTGAAGATCCACTAAAGCAGCAAGTTTCAACCTGTGTGCTGCGGTATACTAGTACATCGTGAAAGATCTTGGTATTGTATAGTCAGTATAATTTTTAAAAATTTTATGTGCCATTTTTCTTTTGTGTCTTTGCCAATAGGAGGCATGATTTGTTTTCACACTATGTGTTTTGCTTTCTTGCAAGAAGGAATTTGTCTTTAAAAAAAAATTTTTTTTTTGATAAATTTACGAGTAAGCCGTGGATTTTACCTACTGAGTGCTTTAGTTCAAGAAGGGGCTGTATGTCGGTTAGCTGTAATCCACGCTCTATATAATGAAAATATTCAATATAACAGCTACTATCCATACAGATTTGCAACTGAAAGATATTGGCGTATTTATATTTACTTCTAGCAATGCTTTTTAAAACAGTTCAAAAAATATTTTAAAGTCCATTTTTAGAAAATAAAAATCTAATTGTGGAGAATAATTCTGAATTTTTAATGTTTATTACTGCCTGGTATGAAATAAAAGAAGTATTGTAATCATGAATTATTTCAGTTTAAAATGGAATAGCTATGTAATGAAATGCTTCAAAATAACGAATATTAATACTTTGATTCTCTACGAGGGAGCAGTAATTGGGCTTTACTGAACACAATTATCCTGAGAAACAAAATATTTTCTGAGTTTTGAAGACAATGTAAAAATGCTGATTCTGATGTTGAATCAAAGAGAAGAGAGATAATAGGCATATAAGGAAGCCAATTGGTGTCTATATCAAATTTTAGTATAATTAACTATATTTTTCTCACCAACCTAACCTAGACCCCCACAACACCCCTCTTTTTTTTTTAAAGTGGATTATTAAACAAAGGCCCATCATACATAAATATTACCAGCATGATACCTCACTATACAATGATTTTATTACTTTGAAATTATATTTTTAATAACTTCAATTGCTTCTTAAAAAACATTTCAAACTTACTTTTCCTACAGTTTTATTTGATATTATTTTATTAGAAGTGCCACAAATAAATTCAATACTTCTTTTGTGCACAAAAAAAAAAAAAAAAAAAAAAAAAAAAAAGTTGAGAAATATTGCATTAGAAATGTTTTTTACCAAATGGTGCATCTCTTTTGAATTCACTATTATTATTACATAGTGCATAGGTTTTTATTTGTACAGTCATGCAATACCTTCATATTTGCCAAATGAAATTAATTTTCACTAAGAAGAATAAGCATTAAATGTGTTACTACTATCACCTTTTTACTTTTCCAGTTAAAAAACTATGGAAATCAGACAAAAAACTTTAGCTATTCTATTAAGTACAATAGCTTATATAACTATTAAGTACCCCAATGAAGCATTGCTTTAATAATGGTAAATTATCTTAAATATTTTTTCTCAGTCCGGATGACTTCAAGATATTGAGAATCAACAGTATATTGAAAAGTTTTATCCTAATGCCCGAAGAACAGGATGTTTTTGTTCATAGGGCACTATTACCAGGAGAGCAATATTATTCAGTTATGTGTAATAACAGGTGGAAATGCTAAATTGATTGGTTTGGTTTCGAGCACTACAGTCTACTTTTTTGTTCACAAGGGCTAATAAGACTGGGGCCTACTGCTTAAAACTGATTATGAACGGCTACAAGCATCCATGGCAGTAGCAAGACTTAAACCTGCAAACCCTAGTACCGAAGAATAGCATTCTACCATTTGGCCATCAAATTGAAGAGGATACCTTTCCTTAAATTGCTACAGCATGTGGACTAACAATGTTAAACAACTTCCTTAACTTAATTAAAACCAGAAAATTAAGTTTAAATTCAATAACATTGTGCATCTATGGAATTTTCAAAAGAAAGAAAAAGACTGTAAGAGATATATTCATGTTTATTTTATTTATTTTTTACTGCTATATTTGCATCAGTCAGCTCTATTAAAGCTTTCTGAGTGCTTCCTGAGAATCTATTTATTTATTTATTTATTTATTTTTGCATAGATAATTGTAAAAATATTTTTAAAATACTGAAATGAAATTATTACAAAATCATTTATTTTCATCAACAATATAAACTAAAATCTAACATCGCTATGTAATAACTTTAGTGAAAAAGTAAGTTCTATTTTTACAGAAAAATAGAACTTTGGTAGAAAGTTTGAAATATAGTGACCTCTCACTTGCAGGATTTTCAAGGAACAGAAGAAAAAAGTTGTATAAGTGAGAGACAATCGCTTTAAGAAACTACTTTTCTAGAAACTCATTAAAGGTACACCAGGGCTATCTGCCATATCAATAAATGTTAGACTACCACAGAATTTTCTGAAAATAATTTGAAGCAATGCAAAATGTAATACAGTATCATTAAAAATGATGAAAATCATTTGCTCACACATCTTTAAGTACATATGTATCATTAATAAACAAAAAGTCAAAACTGCAAGTGAAGAAATTGATATTATCTTCTTCCTCTTTTCATTGTTTAACAAATACACTGATATCTGTCTAGTCCATTTATTTTTAATAAAAGACAGAGACAAGAAGTATTTACTGAAAAGTAACAGAACCTGTTAAATCCTGAAAAATACTTAGTTGTTTTTATAAAATTTTCATCATTCAAGTGAGAGGAAATTGCATTTCTTAACCCTTTGCATTGTACAATGTATAAATGAGAGGTTACAGTATTTCAAAATCTTTTAAAAGTACTGCAAATCTTTTACTTGACAACACAAGTAAATATATTTGTTATATCCTGAATAAAGTTTATTAAAATATTATATTAGAATTTCTTATAGGAGATTTTGTATAAATAAAATATTTCATTAAAGTTTTGCTAAAATTGCTTATATTTTGAAAAGTATTAAAAATGCATTTATGATCTCATAACTCCTTTTAAATAAAAAGTATATTTCAATAAAAAATTTAAATATTCTTATAAAAGAACCTGAAATCTAAACAAATGCCATTAAAATGCAATAATTTAAATTCATACAATTTTCAAATGTTATTATTTAAATTCATACAATTAATAAATTTTTTTTATTATTAACTGTTTAGCTGAAAGAAGAGCTTTCAGATTTAAAAATTAATTTTGGGGAATTTTTTTTTCACCAAATGAAACTGAAGAAATAATTGGATTTTGAAATAACTTCAACTAGTTGCAATTCCAAAATACAAATAATTTATTACTGACATCTTAATAAAAATGACAAATTTGAAAATGTTCCCTTTTTCCCTAAAACACCCAACAAATTTTTTAATATATTAGTTCTTGTATATGAATTCCATTACTGTTCCTATTTTTGTAACTTTGACAAACTGTTACAGGGTCATGTTTTTTGTTATTAGGAATAAAAATAGAGAACACTTGTAAATGATTATTTTTAACAAGAGATTAAGATAATCAAGCACTGAACCAGGCATCTCTCAGTGGTGGTGGGCAGATCACAAGTACTGAGCCACCCCGCCCTGCAAGGCACACAAGAAAAATTAAAGAATTTTGCTCATTATGCCTTAGGAGGGAAACCATTGAGCCAAACAAGAGAAACAAGAAATTTAGAAAGGCGACAATTGCAACCTTAGGCCACTGGACCATCACTCAAAGGTCAATGTGACGGAACTTTGGACCACCCTGCAGAACCCTCGTTACTTGGATTGCTCTGGAAAAGCCCCCCTGAAGCTTCACAATGGCATCAGTGGCACCATACCTACCTAACCATTAAAAAAAAAAAAAGTTGAAAAGAGAGCAGTGACTCCCACAGAAGGTGAGGTTTGCTGTGGAAGCCAGCCCCTAGAGTCTTGGTTTCAATTTATGCTAACTACTTTGCCAAGTCCTCATCATAGCAGAACATTTTAAGACAACACTAGGCAGGAGTACACAAGAAAGATATGAGTAAGAAAATACTTTTAATATTCAATGTGTAAGTAAATGGAAAACATTTAAGTTCCTGATCTAGTGAAACTTTTGGTAAAGAAAGAATTTATTAAATGTTGCACTGACCTTATTGTGCATGGTGCTTCAATAACCAGTTTTTTCCATCACTATTTAATTTTAAGCCTACAACTTAATTACATATATGCATATTAGGCAACCCAAGCTTCCCAAAACCTATAGATCCATTCACTTGTCTCCCATTCCTATAAAATCAAAATATGCATATCTGTGGATACTTTCATGTGTTTGTGCAGACAAACCAGAAATCTGTAATGGTTTCAATTATAAATAAAATAACCTAGATCTTTCCTATACCTAGGAATTTTTGAGAATAATTTGTTTACCTGTTTTTAATAATTACAGTACATGTTTTGTGTATACTTTGTCTCCAAGTAAAAAAGAGATAATAACACTCAAAGTTGGTTAAAAGATTAAATAAATTTTATTATTAATTTCCATAGCTAATATTATCCATAAAATCTTTAAGATTTTAAGGATGTTGTATAATGCCTGCTCTTGAAGGAAACATACTTTTTTCTCTTCACTTGCTTAAAAATTTTGAAAGAAGATCAATTAGTCAACTTACCTTGGCACTAAAGAGTTTGGCACCACATAATGACCACCGTCTGGCACAGTTGAGATATATTCGAACACAGTCCATAACACTACGCCCCCTTAGACTATACCATTTCTCTTTAATATTTTCTAACAATTGTCTAAAAGGAAAAGAGAAAAATCAACAAAGATTATTTAAAATATTAACAAAACACACAATTATAATAATGGAGAAATAGAGTTTTATTTATTTATTTTTTTTAAATTTGAAGTATTCTTAAGTATAACAAATAATTGTGCTTTTTTAATTATTAATTTAGAACAGTGGTTTTCAAATTGTGTTCCACAGTACCCTAAGGCTCAAAATGTCAAAGGGTTCCATAAACATGCATAAAATACTAATAAAATTGATGGAAATATTAAAAACAAAAAATAAAGCTATCTGAATTGGGCGAAAAAAATCCAAGGTACATTACATAAACACTGACTGCTACATTGATGTTATGTGACTATGGAATAAATTTGAATAAAGGCCTAATTCAGGAGCATATTTTACAATTAGAAACTACTAGTAAGGATTACTTTCCCAAACAAGAAAAATACCATAACCAAATTAAAAATTCCTTTCAAAATTTCAATAAAAATTATAATTTATTGCTGACAGAGCAGGAAAAACATTGAACTATCAACATAGAGATAAGATCTTCTTGATTTAGGTGTAGAAATTATCTTAAAATTTCTTTTAAAAGTTATAAAAACATTATGTCCTTCATTATAGCACATTAGTGAAAAAAAGTAATTTAACATATGTAAGAAAAAAAAGATGCTGAACATGAAAAATTTTAAAAAATAACAACAATAAAATGCAATCAAATTTTGGGAAAAATGAAGCATACTCAGCTCAGTTGTTAAAATTGAAAATTTTATTTGTACAAACTAACTTTATTTTGTAATACTTTTAGAAGTCACTTTACAATCACTAAATATAATGTAAAGGTAAATGATACCTGAAATACAACTTAACACTAATATTAGATTATTAAGTTGCATCATATTATATAAATTGCATTAATTTTACATTAACATATCATTTATAAAATATGTAGTATTTTTCTTTAATTGTCTGTGCATAAAGTATATGTAAAATATTGATCTACTTTAAATATTATTTTAATATACATTTTTCTACAGGTGAGATGGATTTATCAAAGAAAGAAAAAAAAAACCCTGATAGCTATAAGTGTTCTGGGAGTTGACAAAGTTTGAAGACCACTGGTTTAGAGTAACAATAAAAACTAAAATAGACTTAAATAATTTCAAACTATTTCACCCATATTATACATAGATATATAGATTTTAATCATCATATTTACTCATGTATAATGCATACCTTTTTTAACAATTTTTATTGCTTTCTGTAATAATATGTCAAAGGTATTTAAGAAAGAAAATGAAGAGATAAATAAATTGCATTGCTGTATCTATATTTCATTCCCACCTCACTTTATATAATATTTTAATGATTTTAGCAGATTTTCCTTCTGATATGTCTTTATAATATCACATGAGGGAAAATGGAAAAATAATAAGTCTCCACTTGAATTTCTTTTAATAGATTATAATATTTTAAAATCACAAGAAAATAACTAATATAACTTAAGTGCAATTCATTTCCATTTTACAAGACAATAGATTAGACATTTGCCTTTAAAAGTGACAAAGACTATAAAATTTAAAAAAGAATTCACAAAATTATACTAAAATTTAACATAAAAAAATATCAATGTATAATTTTATAAAAAAGTCCAGTAAACTTACTTTTCATCATTTTTGTCTCTATAACGAGATGGATAAAACCTTTCTAATATACACTGTATTTGTTGTTGGGGAGTTGTAGGTCCAGAACTACATCTAACCTTGTCTCCATTGTAATCACCAAATTCTATCTGTAGCCCAAAAAGAAATACAAGCTTTATAAACAATCCAGTACAGTTAACAAATTCAACATTACTAAAAGAAATGCCTCTATCACTCTATTATGTTACACCAAACCTCAATGTTTTGACCATCAATGTATTTTTACAATAACCTTGATAAACTAGAAACTATTTTTATGTTTTTACAATAGCCTCTGTGTAACTGATTAGTAAAGTCTAGACAAGGGCAAAAAGTCAAAATTTATTTGCATTATTATTAACACTTCAAATCCAATGACATCAACATAGTGCCACTGGCAAAGTAGACCATTATTTCACAGTGATACTTGTATAAATGCCATTGGCAAATTGTTATTTGTCAGGGGCATCAACATAATATCCTTGTTTAACTCCAAATTCCACTTTAACAAAATGTAGATTTTTATTAAAATTGAGTTATTTTAAAGAAAAATTTAATTAAAAAAATGATTATACTAGAATATATTTTAATGTTTTTCCAATAACCTTGATAAATCAAATTTATTTACATGCACAATTTCGTCAGAAGCAGCTAAATTTAGTATGTTATAAATTTTGAGCTTTTTTAAAACATTTTAATAAACAACTATACAAAATGTTTAAGTGACAAAAAAAAAGAGGAAAATGTTTGTGAGCCATGTGGGCATAAAATTGTTAAGAATAAAGCAAATGTAGACATGTACCCATTCACTGAATTAATTTTTTATCCTTTGTTTCATTCACAATATTTATACACACATGAATAAATATAACATAGAGCTTCACTTAAAATGCAAACACAATATTGGAACTAAATATTTGATTTCATTTTACAGTATAAAAGTACGCTGTCTGATAAAAAATAAATTAATACTTTTAATACTTGAAATTTGTGCATCAAAAAACATAAAAGAAATAATTTTAAGTGAGAAAAATTCAAGCAAATATACAATTTTCATTCTTTTCAATTAAAAATAACAACTGTTGATAAATAAAGTTGAATTCATCAAGAATTTTGTAATTTGAAGACATCAGGATTATAATACTATCTAATGTATTAATATTATCATTTAACGTAAATTTGACTTACTTGAGCCATTAAAACAGCAAGTTCAAGAGCTAATTCTTTACTTAGAGGAAATTTCCCACTGACTACATCTTCATTAATTTGATATGCAGTTAATAACCGTTCCTTATCTGTCTCAGCCTTCAATAACTGACGAAAACATAATCTGAAAGTAGATAAGTATTTTATAATTAAAAACTCCTTGAAATTATTCCATGAAGAGAAAAAGTTCAAATAGGTAAGATTAGAAATAGATAAAAATATAAGGATATTAATAGGAGCTTTATCATACAAAAGTTTTGTATAATCAACATCAAAAGAATATCAAAAAAGAAAATTACAAACATTTTAAATAGACATAATTTATTTTGCACTTTATAAGCACAGTCAAATCCCATTATAACAACCTTTAAGGAACCAAAAAAATTTGCTATGGCTAAATCATCAAGAAAAATGTTAGACATTGCACAATTTATAACTCATTAGTGGCTAGGTGTACTCAATAGTAATGTAATTAAAAAATTAACAAAACTTACAAAAATGCATTCATTTTATGTATTTTAATATAAAATTAGCAACAAATACTGTTTTTGCCACTGTACATGACTGGAAAAGATACACTATATCAGATTCCTAAGATATCAGAGGTTCACTATGAAAGGATAAATAAGCATTAAAAATAGCAAAAATAGCAGGACAATAATTTGTTATATGCTGGGTTTGCGATAATGGGTTTGACTATATTATGCTACACAGAAATATAATTTTATGATATTAATGAAATTAAAAAAGAAAAAAATAGTTAAAACTGAGATATTTTTTTAATCCCCTTTTGACAGAAAGATACATATTCAATATGCATAGTGAATGTACTCTTCTGCTATGTAATTTGTAAAATATATAAGTATACTATAATACCATGAGACATACTAAATTTTGTACTCTGTATTGGCATATAAATGCAACAGTTTCTACAATCTTAAATTTTAATTCCATTTTATTTAAGGGGAGAATGAAACTTTTAGTTTTAAAATTCTTTAACAGCTTTTCCTCATTTATCCTAAAATAATATATTCTGAGATTTTAGAATAAATTTTTTTAACAATTTTTTTCAATAATGACTTATGTTTTATAATGTTTTTTAATGCAGCTTTAAAAAAAATTTAGCTTTGAAATTTAAAGTAGAATAGTTTTTAAAATAACAAATAATATACACCAAGTGAAAAAAAAAATTAAATTGACTTACACACAAGATTTGAAATAGGTAAATGAGAAACTAAATTTTTGTGCCAAATTGAAGTATAAATCTGTTTTATTCTGTTATTTAAAATTTGAAAAACTAAAAACTGTTAAGAAATTGAGAAATAATAAAAGGCCTTTATCATACATTTGAATAAAACATTGTTCATATTGATAAAATTGAGTTCTACATAATAAAAATGATAATGAGCTTCTATTTCATAAAAAAAAGTTTCTAATTTTTCTAAATTTTAAGATTTTTGTTAATGATGTAAAAAAAAATTTATCCTAAGCAGAGCAGAACTTTCTGCTCTATACTGGATTTAAAAATGGCTGTTAGATTGCAGAATTTTTAGAATGAAAAGAATAATGTCCCATAAATACAAAAAACAAGCTATATTAAATAACTATTTCTTTGACATTTACATCTCTCTAGTGATGACAAAGGAAATCTTAAAGAAGTGTCAAAAGAGATATAGAAAGTCTTTTTAGAAATTCTTTATATGTCAGTATGTAAAGTAGTATAACGAAGTTTTAAATAAAGTTTTATGGAGGCATTAAAAATTAAAAGATTTTATACAAAATGTTTCCAAACTTATGTTAATAATTGTCAGAAAAGTAAAAATTGCCACTATTTACTAAAATTTAAAAAATTTCCTAAAACTTTTGATAAATTATGATAATTTTTCTTTAACCAAATGTGCTGTATAGAATGAAGACACATAGAAAAAGTTTAAATGATATATCATAAAAATAGAAAGACACACACTGTGTAGCATGGGGAAAGCAATAAACCTTAAAATTTCAAATAACCTGCTGAATATGAATCAGTTCATAGAGTAATTAGCTGATTAAATGAAAAACTTAAAACTTGAAGCTTACCTATTTTTGTAAGTTAACTTTACAACTTTTGTGCTTTCAAATTTACCTAAATGCTTTTCTCTAAGTGCTTGTTCCCATTTTGATATCACATCACATAGCTAAAAAAATTAACAAATAATTATTTCAAAAATTTTATTCAGCTTTTTCTTCAAACAGAATGACAATATATAAAAGGTGTGTTAAGCACTACACACACACTTCATATTAACACATACAAATTGGGCATTTATCCTACGATAGAAAAAAAATGTGATAATTATATAATATTGAGGTAAGATGAAAAGGGATAAGAAAAGCTCCAAGAAAAAATAAAAATATCAAAGAGGTCCCCTGTTATGAAGAGATAGGGACTATAATGCAAAAGTATAATAAATATTATCTTTTGGCAAACTGCACGTTTATTTATGTAAACATATCTTTTTATCACTTGGTTAAAATATATATATTAACTATTTTTCATACACAAAAGTGTTAGCATATAAAACTCCTTTGAACACAAAGTTAATATTAATGGAACTAAATATCAAACTACTAAAATATACAAAAACTTCATGGTATCTAGTACTGATTTCTACTCAAATAGCTCATAGTAAAGAGGTGATGACATATTGATATTCAAGTACAATAAGGTAAGTTTAAACTGCACATTATAGGCAGTCAACATTTAAATAATAAATTAAAAAGAGGCAGAAAAGAGCTTTAGCAAAATGCTGAAATGCCAATTTACATATAAAAGTTAATGACAATCTGAAAGAATTTCTGGATGCTTTTGTGAAAGTGGCTACAATATCTTTCATATCTTAAGATTTTCTTTCATTATTTGCAAAACATGTAATCTTAGTCAAAACGCTGAATTCAATACATACAGAGTAAAATTTAAGCATTGCATTTTTTCAGTCTCATGCACTTCTCTGCAATCTCTTCCAGGAGGTCCTGGTTCAAATGTGCTAAGGACTCACCAGATTGACATCTAATGTAATGTGCTAACAGAAATAATAAAGAATTAAACAGATTGGTGATCTGACTGCTATTAAAATACCTTCCCCTGGTATTTTAAACCTAGGAACCCGAATCCTGAGAGAAAAGAGGATCCAATCAAGATAAGTTTCAGAAAGGACAACTCATTCATGAATTTTGAAAGCAGGGCACAAGCAGGAATCAATGACCAATGAAAAATAGCCTCTAATCTTCCCTTAATAATCAAATTTCTTTTATCTCTTAAGATGAGACCATCTCAAGACTAAATATAATTAAGAATTATACAGATCAATTTTTTTTCTTCTTCCAGTTCCTTTCTAGTTCTAGAAATAAATGAAATTTGAAAAGTTGTCCTATTGCAGTCTTTGGTGTTTCTGTTATTTGTCTGGTATCTTTCTGAGTCCAAGAGCTTCTTTTTTCAAATGTCATATCTATTTCTTGCTTCTCTGCAATCTTCTTTTTTCATCTAGTTTTTGGAGTCTGATATTCAGTCTACTGACATCTTTGAAAAGTTTCTGGTGATCCACCAATGAGGGTAAGAAGCAGAAATTGCTATTACTTGCAGTGCAATTGCATGTAGCATGAGTAGAAATATATAAATGTGAATATATACATATATATATTTCTTCCTTTGTCTCACCCAGCAATACACTTACTTTCGTGGAGGATTATGGGGAGGGGGTTGAAAGATTAATTCTGATTTAGGCAGATGGTTGTTCTATTCTCACTAATACCAATGTATTAAACATTGTAGTTTTTAGTCAAAACCTGAGTATGGTGATGTGTCACTACCTTTTAGTATGTATTTGCATAAGCATTGCATGTTTTTAAGTTGGCAAGGTTTGATAGCATTATTTATAATAAAATAATTTGAAAATATTTGCTAAATATATAGTAATAAATGAAATTGCTAATCTTAAACTTAATTTTTCTGGTTACTTTCTTTTAAAATGTTGTGTGTTCATTTATTAAATATTTTTAATACTCCTTTACATCAATATTTTCATCAATTTATACTTTTCATTTCTTCTAAATCAAACCCTAGGAAATTAAAAATGTAGAGATTCTCTTTAGTTAAATGAAACTTTCCCCAACATTCAATTACAAATTTATATACTTCAGGTAATTGGTAACTTTGATCTCCCCTACTCTGAAAAAGACAACTTACCTTAGCTGTGTTTTGAAGGCAATGTTCTAATGTTTTGTCTATGGGATCATCACTAAAGAGAGCAAAGCCAGAATGGGTTGAATCTCGAATTCCTGCTTCTTCATTTACAGTTTGGATAAATTCCTCTACAGTTGTAGAACCATCAAAACCAACCACCTGGAAGAGAAAGAAAATACATTACAAAACAATGTCAGTAAATTTCTTCAAGACAATTTATAAATGAAGAACAGAAATTTCACCTATGTTTGAAAAATCAAATTTTATTAAATTCATTAAACCAATAGGAAGTGTTTGGATGACAAAAACAGAGTCAAGAAACTAGAAAAGGTGCAAAAAGAATCTAAATAATCATAACAAACCAATGCTTCTAAATACTAGAATAATTGCAGTATTTTAACTTTTCTTTAAATTTTTTATATGCAGTATTAATGAAAAGTTGATAAGTAAGATGTAATATGGGAAGTAACAGGAATGGACAAACTTTTTTGGCCGCAAGCCAAAAATCGAAAGAAAATAAGTTTGGCAAGTCAAGATAAATTTTTCTAAAATTTTAAAAACAATATACAAGTACCTAATGGCTTAAATACGTTAATGAGAAGAATGAAATTGCGATTTCATTTTTAAAAGTTTCTTATACTGAGGTTTGAAACGAGATGTACTGATTTTAAGGAAAGATGCTAAATGATCACCTGTCAGTCTACTTCTGAAATTATTTTTTTTAAGGTTCAAAGTTGAAAACACTTGTTCACATATAAGAAGCAAATATACTGCTGATCATCTGGGCCTGAGATAATAAATTTGGGATATAATATTTATGCAAAATAGAAAAGGAGATGGATATATAATGTATAAATATATATTTCTTTTAATTTGCCTTGGACCAGCAACTTAAAATTCTATCTGTGGGCTGGATAAAACCTTCTGGCAGGCCGTAGTTTACCCATCCCTGCTCTAGAGGGAAGAAATGACTGAAAAACATAAAATTTTAATATTTAAATGAAATAAATATAACCACATAACTGTATCTATCATATTTAGTACAACATATATAATTCTTAGCATGAGACTAAGAAATGTTTTTCATCATTAAAATGTTTCTATACATTTGAATATTTACAAACTACTAATTTAATTTCATAATAACAAATTTTAAGATACTGAAATTTTTAAAGAACTTGCTTCTAACAAAATGAAGTTTTCTTCAATCCTTAAATATTGATATTTTCAAATTTTAAAAACAAAAGCATTACAAACAATAAAATAAGTGATGCATGTCTCTCAATGTGTTCCTACTGAAAATTTTAGAATTATACGCATTGAAAGTGATGTGTATATCTAGATTGAATATAGCACCAGCTTATCTATGAATCTTAATGCACAGCATTTCAATATGAAATTAGGCATAGTTATCAGAAAATCCTGAACCACTGTTTCTTCTTTTGTGTGAACATGGGGCATAAATACACAATTTTAATTTAGAATTTATTTTAAACAGAAATAATTGAATAAAAGAGTCATAAAGGATTTTTATACAGAAATAATATAAATTATCTTCAATGCCCATATTTACATTCTTTTTTTTACAGGCTTTATGAGAAATCCAATAATTTGAAATCAAATAATTCATTTTAAAAGTCTCAAAATCATGCAATCTTAGCACTGAAATATTAATTTTATGATACAATAAAAATCTGTACAATGAGCATCCAAAACATACAAGTTTGCAAATATTTATAATAATTAGCATAGGTATTGTAAATGCTCTATAACCTGCATATTATCTAGCATACAAGAAGAAAGTTGTTGCCTTTGGATTGAACATATCTCAACTCAAAACTGTTAACTGTTAACATAAGTTTTGTGACACACATTTAAATATATTTACCAGAATAAAATTCTCTATACAACATAAAATAATGTTACAAATTTGTGCCTAAGAGGAAAGAGCATGTTACTTTACATATTAACTACTTTTTATATCCTAAGTTATTCTGTATGTATTTGACACCAGAAAACAATACATAAAAAGAATCCATTTAGAAGAAATCGACATTTTCCTTACCTGATAAGTACCATTTAAGAAATGAACTGGAATGCTGTGTGGAAGTGAATGATGATACGGATTTTTAAGTAAGATACTCAACACTTCCATTCGAGATGGTTTACTCTCTCTTCCACCATTTAAAAGAGTCCTTTCGAGTGTTCGTTGGCAAAAGATGGCATATTTTCCTGATTCAGTCCTAAAGTAAGGCCATTTAGATTATAAATAATATATATACTATATATGTGTACATAGATATTACATACACTTTCAAATGTATACAGTGGAATTCCCTTAAGACGTTCTATTTCTGTAGTCCCAAATTTATTCATATATCTACTGTAGTAAATTTACTCACCTAAGAAGTTTTACTTTTAAATCTTTCCCACTTAAGAAGTTATATTTCTTCCAAACCTCCCTTTCCATTTCATCATAAGGCCCAATTAATTATTTTCCAAACAGATATATAATGTGTGTGTGTGTATATATATATATATATATATATATATATATATTTGTGGAAGAATTGAATGATATTAGGAGATAGCAATACACAGCATTTCTTTACAATAACAGTGAATGGAGAAAGTTTTGACACTCTGTTTGCAAGGCATGACAAGTACAATCTTTTATAAGTGAAGTCAGTTTGGTCTTTTACACAAACTATAAAAGTTTTGGATTATAACAGTAAATCTGTTATACAGAAACTAACCATGAATTCTTAAGAATAAAAATTTATTAAGGTAAATCAATATATATTTAGTTACTTTTAGTCTACACCTGTACCTAAAGTTATCTTGAATGTTAAAACCATTTAAAATACTTTTGGTTAATGTTAATATTTTAGATGTTTTGAAAATATACATTTTGGATTGAATTAAAATGTTAAATTTAATTTTAATTGTAAAACAGAGTAAGAGTCTACCTGTGAGAATACACATAGAGGTAAAAAAAAAAAAAATACTACAAAAATTCAAATTAAAACATTTCATATTGCATTTTTAAAATTTTCCCATTTAAGAAGTTTTAGTCTCTTGCTCTATCAGAAAACTCCTTAAACAGGTTCCACAGTGTTTGTATGTATATATATACACATACAAACACACACACAGACGTATATACATACACAAAATGTGAAACTTTTGTATAATGATACATATATATCTACAATGATGAACCAGTCTAATAATCATTTCTTTGGTCTAACAGAATTTACTTATTTATTCTATATTTACTTATTCTATATTTACTTATTTATTCAATAACCAGCGAGAGATTACTAATAATGTTATATCAATAGTTACACTATATTATACCTCTAATATAATTGAACCTCTAATTGAAGGTATTGCATGCTTAATATGTACATAAATTTTAGATGACCAAATGCTCAAACTGCCTATATCAATAATTTAATAGGTCCCTACAGTACTATTATAGACAGATTTTATTACTTACACACTCATATATATATATGCTAGAAATTGTTTGTAATCTTAAAAATTCTTTTTAATGATATAATAATTTCTATATAAAATTTGAAATTTATTACATAGTGCCCTTTACTTCCTATGTATCCCCTCAAAGGCATACTTCCTTTAGGTGTGTAAGGGTTTTTTGCACCCAAGGTCTTCTTTATGTTCTACCTGGTAGTCTTAAGCTTACCCCTTATAGTGTTTGCGGGTTTAGTTAAATCAAAAATGGACAATAATGGGCCTATCATATGTCAGCAAGATAGCCACTTTTGGTTGCGTTTGTAGCTCAGAGGTCACTCAAATATTCATATGGAGCATTTAAGCCCTAGGTTCAAGCAGTAACAAACTTTCTTCTGATGTACATAGTCCAGTCATATTAATGTGACTACCACCTTCTTTTGACGTGGTAAATGATGTGGTGACCATGGTTATAAATATACTGTGGATGGCAAAGTGGCACTATTCAAAATCAGCAGCATGGCAAATGTGGTGCACCACAGGCCATAGATGGCAGATGTGAATAACAGCTGCATTCGGATGAAAAGACACGCTACTGTTGAGCCACTGACTATGAACTGAGACACTACCAACAGTGTATCTGCATGATGGTTCAACAAATGTTGCTATGTATGGGTCTCCACAGCAGACAGCTGGTTAATGTACTTATGCTGATTGCTGTTCATCAGCGACAAAGACCAGTATCACAATTGATACTGGAGACAGGTGGCTTTTTTCTGGTGAATCACCTTTTATGCTTGATCAGACAGATGCACGCTAGAGTGTATAGTGTGACATGTCTGAAAGCAAACACCCTGCAACAATTGCTGGAAGGGTCCCAGCTGGAGGAAGAAGCATTATGGTTTGAGGAATGCTTTCATTGTATTCTCTGGGCTCACTTAGCATTCTGGAAGACACAATAGATTAACACAAATATGCATATATCCTTGTGGACCCTGTTCCCACTTCATGCAAATTGTTTCTCCTCAAGATGATGGCATCACCAGCAGGACAATGTGATGTGTCATAAAGCTTGCAGAGCACAAACATGGTTTGGAGAACACCCGGATAAGTTTACCCTACTCCCTTGACCAGCAAATTCCCCTGACTTAATTCCAATTGAGAATCTGAGTGACCACCTTGATCAGGTTATTTGCACCATGGATCCTCACATGTGTAACCTAACACAGCTGGTCATGGCACTGGATCAGCATGGCTCAACATCTCAGTGAACACCTCCAGGAACTTAACGGACTCTTTTTATAAGTCTCACACCAGTCTGCTCTGCGAAAGGTGGGTATTCTGGATTTTGACAGGTGGTCACATTAATGTGACTGGACTACGTACAGACACACATACATATATATACACATATGCAGATATATTTGAAATTGTGAACAAAATTTTTTATACAAATACAAAGTTAAAAGAATTTTTTCATTTTTAGTAAAACTTACTTGGGATCTGCATTTCTTGATAAATGCATTCTTAAATACCATAAAGTCCTATTTTTTGGTACAAACAAAGAGAGGGCTAAAGCCAAAAGTTGCCAGCTTTGTACAAATACAAATGGGGGTGGATTGAGCTTGCTTTCAGGGGGTGGGATGCGATCATGAGATGTGGTTGAGGTAGGAGAGAGCTTTTCAGACGAGTCACACAAGAACAATGATTGTGTAGCACACAGTAAAAGTTGCTGAAAAGAAAAAAATTGCAAACACAATTAAGAGACTTATAGAGTTAATTGCAAAATGCATCTCATACAATTTAGAGGTTTATGAGTTACAAACTACAACTCAAGTTTAAAAAAGTAAAGACTTTGCATTTTCTACAGATAAACATATTATTATGCATAATTTTTCTACTATAACTGAAGTTTGGTGCTGACAATATATTGTCATAAAAAGGTTTTAAAACCATTTAATTGCAAAACAACTGATTTTTTAATTCAAAATTTTATTACCTGGATTTTAAGATATGCCTAGTTTTATGCATGTGAAAGCACTCACTCATCTATTCTCTTTCACAAGCACTAACATAAAATGTCATATAACAATCAATTAACTACAAAAACCTTCCTTTATACAAAGATAAATATTTTGACTGTTATTTTCCTTTTTAAACTTATAGCCAAGAACACAGCCCAATTTTGTTAACACTAAAATATATCTTTTATTTTTAACATTTTACAAAATTTTTCTTATAGTAAAGGAAGGACTTTTTGAATTATATCTAATTTTATGGAAACCTTTCTTCTGAGATCAACAGAAGATATTTTATATGATTAAATTCAAACATTTATTTGAAAGACTATAACAGGTTTATATATAATTATATGCTGTCCAGTCAACATAGTGGTCACAGTATCCACCTGCTATGCAGGAAGGTAGAATTTTAAATTTCACATAAGGCTTGGTTATGTATAGTCTCCTCATAGGGAGAAAAATTGACCCCTATATGGTGCTCCAATAACAAAATGGTCAATAAAACCTGTTGCATAGCATGAACAAATGCTTAACAGCAAATACCCCTGTGTTGAAAAAATATATATGTGGGAATCTGTGTGTGCATGCAGATATTTCAACTATTTTTGAACTGAGAGATAAGTTTAATATTGAAATTGTGTAAAAGGAGCAAAATTTTTACTACTTTGAAGTTATTAAATGATAACATTTTACTCAGCTGAAATATATTTTTAAAATTTATTCAATTAAAAACAATATATTAATTATTCACATAAAAATTTCCTTAAAGATAATTTGTCAGATGTTTGACAGGTAAACAAACTCCATTTTTAGAAAATTAAAACAAATTAAAGCAGAAAAAACATCAAAGTAGAGATGAAATTGAATATTAATTCAGTACTACAATTGTGAATATTTATAAGGCATACATGCCAAGAGTTGAGAGTTTAAGTATGAATTATTACACATAAAACCTTGACATAAAATTTAAGCATAATTACAGAAAATCCTAAAGGTTTAAATTGTTTCCATTGTTGTATCCACAAGTAACAAATACACAAGCTACAAGTACATATATATGATATTAGCAGACATAACAGTCTATTTAAAGGGGTGTTTAGTATAACACTATAAAATATTTACATATATTTATATATAAATATTTAAAAAAACCATGCTTTATTTTTATAATTTCGTAAGAGATTTATTTCCAATATTTTAAAATCAAACAATCTATGTAAAGAAGTTCAAAATTGCAGAATATTAATAGACAATTAAGTGGTTGATATTGTTTAAGCCTTAAAATGGGATTAAAAATTACAATATACGACAAAAGCATACAAGTTGGCAGGTATGATATTGTCTAAAGGAGATGACTTACTTGAACCCCTGGTTTATGATAAGAATGACGAGCTGTCTGTTTCATTAACTGACACAGGAGTTCATTTTGCAGTTCCATCTGCACGAGGCACTGGTGCAAGGCATTCTGGGCCAGAGCCACATGGTAATCAATGCCAGATGCATCAAGAGGCACTGAGATGAACAACTGGATGGACTACAATAAAAGAAAAAAATATATTTCAAAAATTAAAGTGCTAAACAACTAGATACTTTTTAGCAAAAAGGAAAATTTGAAATCTTTTGTATCACAGTAAAATAAATCAAATAATTTATTAAAGTTTAATTTAAAAAAATCTGATATGGTCACCATGAATTTTTTGTAGATATTTTTCATTTTTATTCTTTTAATTTATATGATGCATTATCCAAAACATGCTTTGCACATTGTCTTCAAGATTCAAAGTAGATTTCGATTCTCAAGGTACCCATGTTTTCTGAATAGCACTCAAGTACTGCCATATGGTAGAGACTTATTGCACTAATAACAAAACTAGAATCAGTCATTTCAAGAGACATTTCCTCTGCAAGGAGATGGTCATCTCTCTTAAATAAGAGAGTATGCCCCTCTCTTCCCCAGAAATATTGGGGTACCTCTTTTCAGAATCAGGACTGGCCATAACTTGCTGAGGGATCATCTTTTTTTGTCTTCACTTAGTGGATTCCCTTCACTGCATCTTTTGCACCTCTGCTCACATGATGGGAGAGCATGTTTTGACTTGTCTCACTGTGAGGAGCAATTTTACTTTATCATTTCCTGAGACACTCCCACCTTCTGGGACAATTTCTTTTATTTATTGGACTGCCAGGCATCACATGCTCTGGTTACACCTCTGCGAGCATAATTAAAAAAAAATTATTGCACTAATACTGAATATATTGAGACATCTGTTACAGAGATATTACATTCCTAACCAAAATTTTTCCAATTACATTACTTCTTTCACTCCATACTAACAAGTAATAAACAGTAAAAATTTAAAATTCTGTTTTGCAAATAATGGATTTTATTTTTTAAATCGACTTTAAAATATTGTTTCCATTGTTTAAATAGCATCATTACAAATGCATATGATAATGTCAATATCTGTGAGTTGCATTGTTGTACATTGGTAATGTTAATGACTATCATTTTAAGATTATTTCTTATATAGAGTGAGGATTGCAATCAAAAATAAAGATGTACAGATAAATATTAGAATAATCTTAAATGAACAAATAGGCACTGTAAAAGTTATAAATACACTCAAACCTGTTTTTGTGCGGTGGATAGGGACCACATAAAAAATGCATTAAAAAAATTGCACAAAACTTCACAAATAGCTATAAAATATAATTTTCGGAACACAATTAAAAAAAAAAAATTTTATGCGGTAAATAGGGACCGCATAAAAAAAAAATTTAATGTTTAAAATAACTCAAAACCTTACGAAATAACTAGTACATATCTGGAATTTCACCAAATGTTTTGGAATCTGATTTAAAAAATACATTTGCAAACAATTTTAAATATTTTATTTACATGTTATGTGATTATTTTACACATACAAAACTTTTCAAAATGTATAAACATTATCCTTCGCAGTCTGACAATACGCGAACTTTCCTGTGATAAACTGGTTCAAAATCGCTTTCGTCACTTGAAGATACTATCTTGCACTCGTTTAGAGTTGACTTTTTTTCAGGTACCACATAGTCAGTGATTAGTTTTTACGACGACTGTTGTTTCATTAGACACTTGTATATGACCCGGCCAGATTTACACGACTGAAGCTCCTTTTGGAATTTTAAAGTTCTTTCAGAATTGGCATCAATTGCAGTAAAATGACATTCTAATTTATGACAGAGTTGGAGTCCTGCATAGATTTTATCTGCTGTCATATGGTCGGGTTCTTCTTGCCCATCAGTAACATCTGTTAAGTAATTTATAATTTCATCTTCCCTTACGGTGTCATCCTGAACCATTTTGACAAGATCATTTTTACTAAAACTATTAAACCCATCTCCGCCGATGTTGTGCTAGCGTCACGATTTCTGCTGTTAACATTGATGTGTTTTTGGTTGCACTTCTATTAATGACTATTATTCTTTTAATTGGCTGACGAAATACTTCTGTACTGTGTTGAAATATATTCGCATATGAGTCTGAGAGAGAGCTTGCAAATGACATAATTATTATTATTATTATTTTTTTAAATGTCGAATAGAGAGTTTTGGAAATGGACTACTCATAAAAAATTGTAAAAACTAAATGACCGATCAATCCTACTGATTATTTTATTGATAACTTCGTCAATTATGTTCAATTTGATTGAAATTTTTATTTACCACACACACACACACACACACACACACACAAAAACAGGTTTGAGTGTACAAGAATTCTTCATAATCTTTTTCAAAGCTAACCACTTTCAGGGAAATTGTAAAGTTTTCATGGTCAAATTATGTATCAAAAGTCATTCATTAATCTTAAAATTAACTCTGTATGTTGTATTGATTAGTAATACAATCTATGAATCAAAGAGTAAAATAAACTAGGGATTATAATCAAAAACAAATGCTTGGAAAATGTGATGTCTGCTTCAGCAATAGAGTGAAATCCCACTCTGCACAAAAAATGTTATCTGTATAAGATATGGGCAAAATTGCTATGCAGTTAATTTTTCAGTTTTGTGTGTGTGTTTTACACACATAAGTAGTTTGAACAGTCAAAAAAATATATTCACTGAGCCATTAACAATTTATATATTTTTATACTAGTTTTTGTTTTGAATCTCATTACTTAAAGAATTTTAAAACTGTGAAATTTCCAGGGATGAAAGGTACAAAATATAGTATGTCTTACACAAACAATTTGTCAATTTGGAAAAAGCACAGGAAATTTACATTAAAGTGATAAGTGAGTATTACATAGCAAAATTTTAAGAACACATGACAACATTTTTTCCTTCTCTTAAAGATATACAAGTTTTTATCATTCATGGTTCTTTTGTTTACTTATATTAAATAATTTTCATCTAACTAAGAGAAAATTATTTTAATTCAAAAAGAGTTATTTGATCAATGATGGTAGGAATTAGTATACCCAGTGGTGTATAATGTTTAGTACTTGAATATGAATAGGTTTTAAAAGATTATGATACAAAACATTTGAAATATTTTTAAAAAAGACAATAAATTTAATTTTAAAGACCATTTATTTAAGACAATTTGGCGTTCAACTTTCAAATTTATCAAATAACATGTAGTGTGAAATAATCCTGGTTGCAGTGTTGATAGAACCTGAAATATAGCTGAAAATATGAAATTATTGCTATTTTTGATGTGATTAACACTTTTTGTTATTGAGAGGATGCTTATACAAACTGATATTTAGAAAAAAGAATTACAATAAATGTTTTGTATTTGGCATAGAAAGGTAAATTCTTAAGCAATTCCAAATATTTATGTTTTTTTTTGTTTTTTGTTTTTTTTTAACCCATAACTTTGTCAAATGAAAATTTCAAAGAGAGAGTAAAATCAATGAATAGTGATGTTAATAAGATACATGGAGGCATTAAACTTACAAATAGTCTCATCCCAAACAAATATAACCAAAAAATATTATACCTTGAAAAGCTTGACAGCCTCAGATTGCAGTTGCTCGGACGGTAGACTAGTCAAAGGTTGAGTTAAGCTTTCTTTGGAGTAGAGAAGTAAGGGATGTCTCCAGATTACACTGTCTGTAAAGAAAGTCAATTGAAGAATCAGGATTAAGTTACTACTATCAAACTAAATACACTTTTGATAGTGATTTGAATATTAAACTGAACTAGATTTAAAAATCCTCTTAACTCATAAACATGAAAATGCTGCAAAGATATTTAGAGTATTTAATGGAAAACTACACAAAAAGACTATACCTGCTTAATAATATGCTATAAAAAGTTAAGTAAAGCATAAAGGTTCACCAGTAACAACACTGAGCCTCATTAAATGAAAAATAAATAAAATCACATAAATAATTAAAAATTTGCAACACCTACATAAAAAAATGCAAATTTCTTCTTTTAAAAAAAAGAAAAAAATATAAGAATTAAAACTAAAAATAAACTCTCCCTTTCTAGTCAGAAAGAAAACAAATAAATTTGATTAAAAATAAAGAGAAACAAATTGATTTTTTTTAAGGTAGAATAACTATTTATTGCAGAAAAAACATTGCTAAATAATGATACACTGCCTTTAAACAACAAAGGGATTAAACTTTCAAACATTTTGAGCATGAGTCTAAAGTTTATATTCTATATCAGTGAAAAGCATTGAAAAAGTCATTTATTTACAAATAAGATAAATGAACTAAAATGGTATTTGAAAATACTTATGCTTTCTTTTGTATTTGTAAAATTTACTGTTGAATAAAAATATACCCAGTACTTAGAACATAAATAAGCTTTTAATTCTTTAAAGAGGACATTTCAGTATAGGGATTTATAATAAGGGATTTGAATAATCAGCCATACAAAAGAAGTGAAGAAATTCCAGCATAGATTTTTTTAAAACAACCTATTAGTTGAAGGATAAAAAATCGTTTCCAGCTCCATACATTATATCAGTATTTTTAAAAACTGCAATGAGAATGTTATTGCTAGAACATATGTATATAACAATAAAAAAATAAATAAAATATATGAAGTTCAAAGGAAATTAAATGTTACAAATTTAAAAAATATACAATTCTAATATACTTTATACAATTTTAATGCAAAATAGGTAACTTATAAATAAATTTCTTACTTTCATCCCCTTCTACTTCCATTAACCTTGCCAACAACTGCTCGTACTGAGTGCCAATTAAATTATCCCCACAAGATACAACGGTTAAATGATACAGCCAAGCATCCTGAAAGTCAAAAGTACATTTTCAAATAGAAGTAACTCATTTTATTGTCTCAGTAATGTATTACAAGTATCAGTCAAAAGTTATTAACAACCAATAAAATAGACAAATGAATGTGATAAAATAATATTCATATTAATACTTTTTAGAAAGAATGAATACAAGACCAGTATGAATTTTAGGAATTAATTTCTTTTAAATTTAATAAACTTCCAGTAAATATTGTGAGACTTTAATAGTTTAAGTAAAGAAGAAACCAATTTGACTTTATAGTTAGTAATTCAAGCATTTTTACAGTCACAGAGACTAATGTGCAATGATGGGATATTTTATAGAATAACAAGTTTAAGCTAGCACACAACACACCGAATTATTTATACAACAGAACTATAAATTAAAAAATACCCAGGATGGCATATGTTTCAGTAAATCATTTATTGAAAATCAGACCAAATTATTTCCTTTATACCTTACATCACATGGCACAATTACATCAACACATACTCTGAAAAACCTTAGGAGTAACATATACATGCCAAAATGACTTAAAAAAAAAGCTACTATTTTCTGCACTGAAAGTGTAAATGTCTATTTAGACTAAAAATGCATTTGCAGGCTTATATATGGATATAAATGTATAACATTTTAACATGCAAGTGTACTGACAGAAAATCCTTAAGGTTTGCCTCATTTTCTACTTGTGGAAAAAGTGAGGCTCTGTGTCAAAATGCTATAAAATATCTTTATTGCATAGTTACATTCTCTTTCATGTTTCAAGATAAATTTATTTTATCAAGTAATTTATTTCAAAATATATTATACAATCTTACCATACTAATTTAATTTTACAATGCAATTAAAATCTATACACAGCACAGCTAAAATCCACAAGTTGGCAGGCACTGACTTTCATAAATTTGAAGTTTATTATAAAATTTTTATTATAGATTAAAAATAAAAACAGAGCAGCAGGAAAGAATATAATGACTCTTCAAAATGAACAAAGTGCAGTTTTTCTTAGTAAATTAAAATATTACCCACACTATACAGCACCAAAGAAACACATCTAATGTGTCTAACAGTCACAGCACAATTAATTATGTGTTAAATCCATGAACTGACAAATGAAAAATTAAGAGCCAAGCAAACAAAGAAAAACTACAATAGTTTAAAGAACAAGGTTATTCAGAACCATGACATTCTATTCAGACTGAAAATTACTAAGAATATGTTGGGGTTAGAAAGATCAACATATTAAATCTAAAAAGTCTTTACATGCAGATAAACAGAAATAATTAGAGATAAAAATTATGCAATCAATTTAAAAAACACTTGAAATAGTTCAGTATCATACAATATTTGCACAAAAATATAAATCTTGCAATTAAAATGTATATATGATCAAAATGTACAAACAGGAAGATATGAAATATGTATGCTTATTTTATGGTTTGGTTTGGAGCACTAAGGTTAATTTATTTTTTAAACACAACGGCTATTCTAAAAAGTTATGTATATCCATGACAGCAGAAGATAAAAAGTTATGTGTCATCAGATGATTAAAATCTTCAGATTCTAAACCAAACGGCAGTGTGCTACATATTTGGTTTGGTTTGGAGTGTTACGGTCTACTTTTTGCAACACGAGGGCTAATGAGACCGGGACCTACAGCTTAAAGCTGATTCCGAACATCCATACCATAATGGGATTTGAACCCACGAACTCAGGTACCAAAGGCCAGCACCATAACCAACCGGCCATCATCTGACTTCATTTGATACGAGTAACAAGTGACAGAATTATAAAAATCTGCTGTTTGAAAGATAAATATGCCTAACACTAATACAAAAACATGTGTAAAATTTTGTATATTAGCACAAACAACATCTTACCATTTCCTGCTTGCCAGGCATTATCAGATAAGTAGGACCTTGGTGATTGGGGAAAATACCAATAGTGTATTCTGATTTTGCCATAGAATCCTCTTGATCCTCTTCATCACTGTCTGAAACATGAAGCACCTCTTCAACTCTGGCATCTCTCATATTGATTTGTCCTAAAGGTTTCTGGAAATGATAAACAAAAGGTCAGCTCCCCAAAATTATAAACTACTCATTTTAAAGATATATTTTTAAATAACACAAACTTAACATCAGCTATAGAATATATACAGAAAAATAAATTTTAATAATTAATAACTCAAATGTGTATTCTTTATTGATTTGCTACTAATAAATACTTGACTGTTTACATTTAAAGTTTTTTAGAAATGATTTTAAAATATTTTTTCTATTTAAAATTTCCTGTTATAGTTTAAAACAGTTAAGTTATAAGAATTATTATGGTTTCTACAGTTTCATTAATTTTAAAAAAATACCACATTTACAAGAAGTCTTATATAATAAAAATAGTTGACTAAAATTTATTATATTGTCATGAAGATTTGAATGAACATACCGTTGAGCCTAACGGATGAATTTATTGAAGCAAAGTAGCAACTCGCAATTTTACAAGATCGAAAAGTTGCCTACAACTAGTGAGTATCAGCTTTTATACCCGAGGAAAATAATAGAGAAATAACTAATTTACATAATAAAGAAAGATCTAGAATGTTCAAAAACATAAGGCAACAATAAATAACATTTTAAAATTAAAAATCCATACTTGGGATCAACCGCCATGGTGAGCATCGAACCCACAAACTTTGGGTTTGGATCTTGTGCTTTGACCATTCGGCCACTGAGCTAGTTGGCAAAGTTTCTTTTTGCGGCAATATATACAAATTGATTATATTAACATTTTTAACCAATTAAAAAAATAAACAATCTAAATCCACTGTCATATATTAAAATATAAACTAAACATTAATGAAATATGGTTCTAACAATATTATGTAATTTATTATAAAAATATTAAAGTAAAATTTAGATTTTTTTCTCTGCTAAACTACAGAAAGATTAATTCAAAATAAAGAAATCCTGTTGAAAATAGTATAAACAATGGTATTCAGCAAAAAAATAAAGTTTAAAAGAAAAAACAATGCAGCATCACTTACTGAATCGTTTGGAGTTTTAAAATACAAAAACATTCTTCCTACTAAAGAGCACCAACATTTTCTAGAATGACCATGTTTGACCTGAAATTCAGAATAATATGAAACAACTAATAGAAATATCTACTCATCAATTTGTTTTCAATAATTACATCATGTTGAATTTATTACTTTTAACTTTAAACAGGCATGCATATGAGATATGTACTCTTATTAAATTAGGTCTTATATTTTTAGACAAGATAGGGTTCTTTAATATTCTATCCAGTCACTTACTCCTACTTTTAACATTCACTTGAACTTCCAACTTTGGGGGGGGGGAACAAAGCAGTATATTTGACTATAGTAATTTATTCTCACAAATGAGTGCCTGAAGATTGATGAGTGCTTGAAGTTAGAAGATTAATTATAAAATTTTTACTACTGGCTATGAAAAAATATATAAGTATACACAGGTATGCTATATCACTGAAAAGAGAGGAAATTTATATAAAATACAAAAAAAAAAAAAAAAAAAAAAAAAAAAAAAAAATTACATAAACACACAATCCAATAAATAAAACCTAATATAGGTAAATTTTCTTTTGATAAAATATTTAAACACTGAAGGAAAAATGTATTATGTAACTTACTTTAGTTACCCATCCTTGTATCGATGGTTTATTGTCATCTTTATTAATTGCTAAACGAGTGGTATTCCGCCGAATCACATTTTGTAAAACTGCAAATAAATCATAAAAAATAAATCTTTACTTTTTAAATGAGAGATTAGAAATTTCCAATATTCTCTAAAAATAAAAATTTAGGGAATTATGGATCATATAAAATTAGATTTTAAAAAGTTCCAAGGGCAATTGTATTGTTACCTCTAATCCACTCTTCCATTGTTGTATTAGAATCGGCAGTCAAATAATATGTACGTTTTGAGGTAGCCACCTAAAATAAAGAAATGATTAGAGTGCATAGTAATTTTTAACATCATATATATTGTAACGAAGATTTGAATAAACACACTGTTTAGCCTAACAGACAAATTTATTGAAGCAATGTAGCAACTCACAACTTTACAAGATTGGGAAGTTGCCTCCAACTAGTGGGTATCAGCTTTTATATCCGAGCAGAATATTTGAGAAATAACTAATTTACATAATAAAGAAAGATCTAGAATGTTCAATAACATAAGGCAACAATAAGTAACATTTTAAAATTAAAAATCCATACTTTGAATCAATTGCCATGACGAGCATCGAACCCACAAACTTTGGGTTTGGATCTCGTGCTTTGACCATTCGGCCACTGAGCTTGTTGGCAAAGTTTTTTTATACAACAATATAGCTTTAAATCATAATCACATTTAATTTTATTGAATGATTTTCCTCTTTCAAATGTGTATATACTTCATATATACAGATTATGATATGAAATATTCTATTGAAAGTAGTAGCATCACCATTGAATTTGAGACATAATATGAAATTCAATTAATTACATAACTTCTTTTTCAGAGGGAATAAAGCTACAATAATTAAATTATAAATTTATTTCAACTGAAAATTATATTTATAAAAGTACCACCAGAAGTCAAAGTTATATGGAACATTTTTTTCAAGATATCTACTTGATATTTTCATAATTAAAACTTTAGATTTTTTTTATTTTTGCATACATAACTGAAAATAATTGTTAGCTTGTATTTTCCCACATATTTTGTAGAAGGAAAAATTTTTTTAACCCTCCAAAATTAATGAAAAAAGTATCAAAGAATGCATAGTGAATATAAAAATTTAAATCAATTTTTACCTCAAAAGTAGAAGCACCTTCAGCTCTGTTTACTCTGGACACATCATCTAATAATATCTGCCCTTGAGGTTTTCTTCCAACATCACTCTAAATGAAAAAATTAGCCAGAATTTAAATTTTTGTAACATTTTATAAGTTAGTAGTTTTTAGAAGTAAAATATTTTATAATCACTGAAGCAATTTGTGCATAAGAAATAAAATGTGAAGAAAATAGATAAGGAAAAGGCTAACAATGTAAACGAATTAACTACTGAAAAACCCATGAATTTTACTTATATTATTAAAAACACTTTTGAGATATCTACATTAAGGTATCTGTCTACATTGAAAACATTATTTTTTGCCAAAAATCATAACTTTTTCTTATTTCTCTATTATAAAATTTCAACTTTTAGGCTTCTAAATCTGTTTTTGTTTTGTCTCTATGGCATTTTAAAGAAAAGTTACAGTTGTTTAAACATCAGTGACGGAAGTAGTGACTTCGGAACTGGAAATTGTGAATTTAAAACCTTTTAAAGAGCATTTTTTGGACAAAACTTTACAAATTTTAATGAAGATTAGTTTAAACATTTTTCTAGTATTTTTAATAATTAGAAACTTGGCAATTAAAAAGTTTTGAAGCAAGAAAGTGTGGGAAATTTTAAACATGTTTTTTATTTTTTTTTAATAGTTAAAGTTGCTTTCATAAACTTCAAATGTGTTTTTTTCAGAACAGTATTTTTAATAAAATGTTCAAACTTGAAATGTGATTTCTCAAAATGCTCTTAAAATATTTTGTTGAAAATTATTATGAATGCTTTTGATAGTATTTACTAGTGGATGACCTAAAAGCTTCAAATTTGGATAATTTTTAATGATGTTACACTCATAGTTAGATATAAAAGTAATGAAAATTCATTAAAAATTCAATGTGTATGATTTTGAAGGACCAAAAGTTTTTTCTACATGTAAATTAAGCAAAGATTTTAGGTGATTCACTAGTCCAGTGTATAAGAAATGTGTTGCATAAAAAAATATTGAAATAATTTAATTTAATAAAAAATTAGACCTTTTGAAAACCCTTTAGTAAAAAAAAATTTTTTTTTTTACTAAATTTTTTTCATTTATTAGAAATTTTATAAAAGCTTCTCCAGGAATAAATTTTTAAGTGCAAACCTCTATGATAATATAAAAAATAAATCTAAAAATGTAAAAACATGAACTAGTTTCTATGTTTAAAGAAAAAGGTACTCCAAATGTAAACGGATACCTTAAGTAGTACCCTGAATTTTACTAGAAAAAAAAGAAGACACATTCAATATGAAATGCTCATTTTCAAGAAGAAATTTTTTAGAGGAAAGTGCTCAACACATCAATACTTGACAAACAATTCTGTATACACTGCATCTAACCACAACAAATTTAGAAATGTATTAATTTTAATTATAGCTGAAAATTATACATTTTTTACAATGTTTGCAAATCAAGTTGTATCAGAATTAATGCTCAGTCAAAAATAGTAGAGGAGTAAAATAATGGGACTTAAGTAACCCAAAATACATAAGATACACAAGACCGAAAGCATATTCAGGGTTTCCACTCTTTTTCCAGAACAAAAATTAAGGACTTTTTAAGGACTTTCTAAGGACCAAAGTAACTTTTTATAAGGACCTACTTGAAATACACGACATAACGGCATAAACCCTATCTCCTGAAGAACATATTTTAATAATTATGAACCAGACAAGGCATGTTCAATAAATGCCCTACAATATTTCAGAATTCAGTTTTTGAAAATGTCTAAAAATTAATATAAGATAAATCTATTTGACAAAACCTAATTTTGAAAAATGTACATCTAAAGTTTTTTGAGTGATCAAACTAAAAATAAATTGTGAATAAAAACAATATTATAAAAAACACTTCCTGAGGATTTAAAAATGACTGATATATATATATATATATTTATATAAGAGTTTATATATATATACTAGTCGATTATATCTGGCGCTACCTGGGAAAGAAGAAAGCTTTAGACTTTTCTATTACATTCAATGCAAGGAAAATTAAACTTCCATAAGTAACTGAAATATCTACAAACCCCCCATCCTCCATGCTTCATTTAATTAAAATCTGCATGACTGTTAGCTATTAGGAAAAGGCAGCTGACTTTATACTTTAAACCTTTTAAGTATACAAAAGATTATATATTTGCCATATAAGAAAACTGATAGGAACTAACATGAGACTGTGGATCTCATCGATGGAGAAATTGATTGCGTTCCAATTTAAAAATTAAGGAGTTTTTAAGGACCTTTGAAGAAAATTAAGTAGTTTTACGGGCCCTTAAAAATGAAAGCTAAAATTAAGGAGTTCTTAAGGACTTTTAAGGACCGTAGGAACCCTGATATTAGTTTTATATCAGTATATTAAAAAAAATTATATCCTTGTTAAAATGGATAAATTCAATAACAGCAAATATAGTTTTAGTGGAAGCTACTAAAAAGGAAAATGTATATATAAGGACAATGTAATTATTTAGAGAAGAAAGGAATATGTACAGTGTCATATATCTGACTTTTGAGCCCTTTGATTATACACTAAACATTAATATAATTCTTTTCAAATGCACAAAGAAAGTTTTTATACCTGAGTTTTATAGTAACTAAGGGTTCCATTCTTCAAAACAAACCATCGTCTCCTCCATGTTTTAAGTTTTCCACCCAATTTAGTAAGATAACCACATTTTTCAAAGTTGTCCTATAATAAAAAAAGAGCAAAATATAATATTCAAATACATCTAACAGGTGATAAAACAATAAATTCTAACTAAAAAAGAAATTCTTACTTTTCTTAAAGTTTCTGATATTATTGATGATGCTCTTGGTTGCTCTACAGAATCCATGCTATATGAATCTGCATAAGCATCAGGAGGTATAGCATAGTCATCAGATAAAACAGATTCAGTAGATGTATCTATAGAGAAAAAAAAATTAAATAAAAAAAATAAACTGAATGTTTGCTTCACTTAAAAAACACTGCATTTACCCACTTTTAAAATGTTAGCTAGTAAAAATCATACACTGTCTACAGCATGGTGGGCAAATACTTTTAAGCGCTGGCCAAAATGAAATTTTCAAAATGTCTCCCGGGCCAGAGGACTATACCGAGTACGCTGTGCACACGCAAATGTTTTGGTTGGAGTTTTTTCCTTGCCCAAGAAAATTTTTTTGACAAAAACACTATAAGTATCATTTTAAAGCATTTGGTTAGAGAAGTTTGACAGTTAATAAAACATAATAGTAATAATAAATTGTCTTACTTAGGTGTATATGCGAACAATTTGTGCTCAGTTTAAAGAAATATGATCCATTACATTAAATAAATCAGTTAATGAAAGATTTTATTTTGATATTTATATTTTAACGATACAAATTATTTTATTTTGATCACAGTTATTACATTTTTATATTTATATTACATTTTGTAAATATAATAGTAAATAGAATTATAAGAAGAAAAGACAAACATCAAGCATTAAGATAGAATAGTTTTAGTTAATGCGAATTTTTAGGTTATTTTTCATTATTTATATGTACACTATGCATACAAATACTGTTGATTTCAACAAAATTGCATATAAGAGATTAAAAAAATTGCATGCAGGATTTTTCAACAGGCCGGATAAAATAAGCAAAAGGGCCAGATCCGGCCCGTGGGCTGGCTTTTGCCCACCTCTGATCTACAGAGAACTTAAAAAGATTATTTTGTCATGCCAGTGAGTTAAATGAACTAACTTAAAAAGAACTTTCCCTACAAGAAAAAACACTCATTTATTTACAGGCTTGACTGTTCATCAAACCAGTAGATGAATAAGTATTATATTCTAAACATTATTATTTTATTCTTAACTGATGGTACATTATCTTAATATTCTCATTCTGTGTTGCTTGATCATAATTTTGCTTATAAAAAGGGAGGGTTAGAAATAATTCAGCATACTCTTATATTTAAGATATCAATTGGCTCATAACAGTATTCAATGTTTTCAAAATCTGTAACATTAGTTAGTTTCTGTCCCTCAATATCTACAACACAAACAAATTTAGGTACCTGTTATCCAGAAAACAAATTAATGATATGCAAAAAATGAACCAAAGTTTATATATGAAGCAATATATCAAGAGCAATACAACAACACAAAACTAAATTAACTTCAATAATGCATTATAATTAAAAACTGAAGTTCCCTTGCCTCCCCTCTTCTAAACTGCAATGATGTAGTCTGTCCTAATAAAAAACTAAAAAAAATTTACAAGTTTAAAGCTTTACTTAAAAAATATTAAAGCAGACCTATCATGAATTAACATGCTCCCTACATATTTGAAATCAATTTAAATAATATGTAACATTCAATGACACTGCATAACTTTTTAATAAATTGGCTTTTTGACATAACATTTCACCGTCATATCAAGTACACTTTATAATTGTACTATACTAAAAACTAACCTAAAACCACAGATAACCATACCCCAAATCTAACCACAAATAAACATTAAAAAAAAAAAAAAAAAAAGCACTTGTATACTGTCTACTGATAAGTATTTGGACACCTATGCAAATGACGATATCTGCAGTCCTGAGGTACATCACAGTCTCTGCCGGTATACACTGTGTAGGAAACAGCAACGGCATTAGTCACATGCAAGATGCAGTAAAGTTTGGAGCTCTCTGATTTCAAGAATGGTATAATCATTGGGTATTACAAATGTCGCCGATCCTTAAGGAACATATCTAGTGATCTTACTTTCAGGACGACAATGCCAGTTGTCATGTTTCGAGGTTAACCAAGGCTTGGTATGGTGCCAATGGAGTTCATCAAATGGACTGGCCTGCCCAGCACCCAGACCTGAATCCAATCGAGAACCTCTAGTAAGAGTTGCATTGCCGAATTAAGGGGTGCACTACTCGACCAAAATCAGTGAAGGAACTTGGATGTCTACTCCCCAAACAAGACCACCAGCTGTAAACAATACCACTAGCTGTTATACAAAGACTTGTGAAAAGTATGCCCCGGTGGGTTCATGCTGTAATTGCCTCTCGTGGAGGCTCTACCAACTATTGATTTTGAATAAAGTTAGTTTTTCTTTTCTATCACAGGTGTCCAAATACTTATTAGTAGGCAGTGTATATTAGAAATTAAGTAATTGAAAGAAATAAGCTATAAAAATTCAAGTTATTAATTATTACACTATTTAAATGACCACATCAAAAGAAAAAGATAACAACCTCTTTTCACAGATTTTGTAGGAGATGTACAACTGTGTTTAGCAGGAGACTGATTAGAGCTTCCTTTATTCCCTCGACCAGGGCTTCCAGTTGATGCACTGGATTCAGTTTCTCCACTTGTCGTGTGAGTCGAAGTTACCCTGGTATTATCTTCATTGTCAGAAGAATCTGTGGATTCTCCAGTGAAGGGAACTGAGCGAATTTGAGATGCTCTCTGAAAATTTATTGAGTATAAATATAAAAATCTTTTTTGTTTGAAATATCTAAAAAACTATAATTAATAATTAAAAATATTCAAATCAAATTTACAGCAGAAAGAAGACTGAATATTGAGAGTAAACATAATTTCCAAGTCTCCTAATATTTATTTAAAGTATCTAATTTAACAGTATATTTCAAATGGAATTCAGTTTAGTATGTGCTACAATAGAATAACAAATTTATAGGAAAAAAAATTACTATATTATTTTCTAGAAATACTAATCATGCTGTTGATATTTATTTGTGGAATTATGAATATACTTCCTTTAAATTAAAAACCTTTTCCTTAAGATTTTCTTGATAGAACATTATCAAAAATAGAATCAAAGTGTGAGTAATATCAAAGTTTAAGTTACAGTCAGAACAAAATCTTACTATAAATAGATATCTGATACAATCCCCTATATAATAATAGCCTAAGTTGTCTGTCCGCGAATTTATGAAACGATTGTACCTGGAATGGATACAGGCATCCATATTGGATTTTTTATGAGTTAGGGTTAGCAAAATTCAAAGTGAGAATCCCCCCATCTCCCCCTTTCGAGCAATTAATGCTATTATTTCAAGTCTTATTCTCCCTCTTATTCTATACTAAATTCATTCTTGATATGAATTTAGTATTGAATAAGAGGGAGCAGCGAGGGCAGAGCGTAATATTTAAACTGGACCCTCATATAGTCTAATTAGTTCCTTCATCGAGTGGAGGCCTAGCACATTCGGTAGAGGGCCAGCCCATTTGATCAGCGTTCTTCTCAGGTTGACGGTTCTTCCCCCCACTCAGCCAAATTTTTCTAAATGTCTAATTAATTTAATATTTTCTGATTTTTCTTTTAAATTCTTATTTTTTAAGTTGTTTTATTATTTTCAAAATTGTTTTATTATTTTTAAAATAAATGTTTATTATTTTTTCAACTTTTTATGACTTAAACTTTCTTTTCATAATGTAATAATAGCCTAAGTTATCTGTTTATCTGTCCTCGAATTTATGAAGCAGTTGGATGTGGTATGGATAGAGCATCCATATTGGATTTTTGGTTAGCAAAATTCAAAGCGAGTAAAGTTTATTTTTTCCTAAACTATAGATCAGATTCTAAAATATATTGGTATGAATAAGCGTAGTATCACAGCGAAAAATACTATCATATTTAAAACGTTCGAAATTCACCCCATCCCCCTTTTCGAGCATTTAATGTCATTATATCAAGTCCTATTTTAGGAGCAGGCTATTAAATTTATCAATTCATCACAAATTAAATAGGTAAAAATAACAATTTTTTCTAGCGTTATGACGTCATTCCTTTAACTATCTCATTTAATCATTTATTTTAGATTATTTAAATATCTTCTGCATGATTTCCATACGTTTTATCACTGAACTGAAATATTACGTAAATAATTTTCTTTTATATTTGGCTTAAATAATAGATTAGGTACATATGTGATAATTTTAATCGATTATTTTTGTAGAACGATAATTCTCAGCCAAAAAACAAACCATTTTTTACCTGCCTCATAGAGTACTTTACAATTCTGGAAAATTAAAAATTTTACTGATCCCGTCATATGACGGGCTATATGCTAGTTATTAATAAAGCTATTGAATTAGTAATAAAATATAATCTTAATTCTTATAACTTGTTCCAACAGTATAGAAAATTTCCATTGCCCATTTCAAATAAAAACATAGAAATTAAAATTTAAAGTAACTTTTTATTTCTTTAATATAGACTAACTCTACTACACTCAAAAACAATTCAGCACCATACTTACCCCTTTTACCATAGCATAAACAGGAATGCTCATATCTGTGAAAGAGTCTGTTATGTAATTGTCTGGAGTCTTTTTTGGTTTATGAGAAGGAACTGAAAAGATTAAAGAATTCTTATGAGTAACAGTTTTTAACAAAGCCTGAAAAACTTCATTTTTTTGGATTTACAAATTATTGCTGTTATTGACAAATCAATGAAATAGCTTAAGTAAATAGAAGATTACTATAATTATAGAATATTTGTGATGATAATAAATATACTTACTGATAGGACATGTATGCAAGGCATCCCTTGATAAAGATATACCATTCATTGCAACTTCATAGATTCGAGATTCCTAAAGTACGATTTTGTAAATCATAATTAGTATATATTTTAGCTACTTATCACAGGCAAATAACATTAATAAAATTATCAGTTAGATAAATTGACAACATCTTAGATTTAAGCTAAAATAGGAACAAAAATAGTACACAGTTAACTAAAAAAGGAAACAATAAGGAAAATATGGGCTAAATATTGCTAACTGATTAATTAACAACCATTTACTATTTACTTTAATTAAACACTTTTGACTTCAGAAATGAACACTTTGTTATGTCCTCTAGTAAATACTTAAAAAAAAAAAAAAAAAAAAAAAAGGGGGGGGGGGGGGGGGGGGGGGGGGGGGGGGTGTAAATTTATAAGGGGGGGGGGGGGGGGGGGGGGGGGGGGGGGGGGGGGGGGGGGGGGGGGGGGGGGGGGGGGGGGGGGGGGGGGGGTATATAAATATATAAATATAAAAAAAAAAAAAAAAAAAAAAATATGGTGGGGGGGGGGGGGGGGGGGGGGGGGGTAAGTTCATTCCAAGTAAAATAGTAGAGCTACAGTAAAATTATTATTTAATGATTTAGTACTGCATTCTTCTCAATTACTTATGTCCACTAGGCATGTGACTAGAGAAAATAATTTTTTGTTTCAAAACAATCTTCTGAAATTGACAATATTTTAAATCGCTAGCAAGTAAAATAATCTAAAATATAGTGTTTGTTAACAACATATGAATTTTTTTTTTGTTTTCAGTACTATCATAAGGAGTTTCTAAAACATATTTATAAATTGTTTGCTGCCTATACCCAAGGGATATTTCAAACATGTAAGTCACTATTAATTGGTTCTCCCATCCCTTCTGCTAATATATGCCAACAATAGGGTTTACCACCAGACTGGTTTTGAATGCAAGTATTTTAGCTTTTTGGTCTGAGTACTGAGCTTTTGGATAAATCAGTAATGCTGATTTTTTTATTGGATGGTAAAATAGGATGTTTACTTTCACTTTTAGAATTTCTTCTTATTTGAAAAGTTTTTTAAACTACACTTAAAAGTTTCACTTTAAAGCAATGTTAAAATAATTTTAAAATAAATGCATGGAAAATATGGTCATTTGGGAGTGGGAAAATGTCCTTTAAAAAGAGGTGTTTACTATGGATGTTCTACTGTACAAGGTAAAATTAGATAAGTGAAGCAAGTTAATCTTGGCAGATTAACCCTGCTAAAAGCATACACGTATGTATAGCAGGTGGTGATTATTAAGGTGATTTGTGAAGGAATGACTTGATTGACTCCATAGGAGGCTTATGGCAATAGATGCAAATTGACATGTTAATGGTCCATTAAGATGCAGTAGTGGACAGTGGGCATGTAATGCCAAGAGGTCAGGATCTGTGGCCACTTGCACTGTGAAGAGGTTCCCATGGGAAATTGATTTCGGATCCTGGGATACATCTGGAGGATGATCCAGAATGCTCATAGCAAATATAAAAATGGGTTACACCCAATATTTATTACTATGGACAAATCTTATTGGATTGTAATAACGATAGGGAGTGAGAAAAAGAGAGGATCTCAAAGGGAAAAGGAAGGAAGAAGGTGGTCTCTCCTGATTACCTGAGCCATGTCTCGACAGTTGCTAGTCTCTATTACTTTGTGTGCCTGTACTCCTGTGTCCAGTGAGAAAAGGTCCAGTTCCATTTCTATCAAAAATGTCCCTGTGTCAAGCCCAAGCTGCCCTGTTTGGTGATACTGGAATTCACCCTGTACTGCCCTACTACAAATGCCCACTGCTGATATTAGAAGTGTACCCATTCTCCTGCATCGAGTAAGTCAGCGCCTTTAAGACTATAGTCACCATCTCATAGTTAAAACATAATTTATTAGAGGTTATTAGATTAAATAAATCATTTGATTCTGCTACCATAATACTGTTCTAATTGGAAGTCCATAATTGCAAATAATGTTTACAAATAATAAAATGTTAAGTTTGCAGAATTAGGTATTAATCATTCTGTTGGTCAAGCATGCAACCTGGGTTAGAACTATAGAGTGCTCAGTGTTATGAGTATGTGTATTAAACGATACGTACATTGTAACAGTAAATAAACAATTTTATAGCTTAAAAAATTTTTTAAAAATATAGTTTCTAACATTAATCAATTTAAAATTTTATAATTATTGAAGAACTTATAACTAATTTTGTTGAAACTGTGCTCTAAGAAACAGTCCCTAAACACTTAATTTAGCATAATATACAAGGTAAAAAAATATTACCCATGAAGGAAACCTATGCAGTGGAGGAGTAGGTGGTCTTATGTCAAGATCTGGATCTAAAGTTCCCATTATTTCTTTGCTAGGTGTATAGATCTCTGCATAATCATGCAGATCATTACTAGTCTGAACAGTTCTTCTCCTTTCTCCACCAGCATGCCCATTGCCAACATTCAGCATCTTCAGTTTTCGATCAAGGCTACCATAAATATTACCATATGTGGTGTTTCCTCCAACTGAAGCAGATTTATTACTACTATTGAGGTCATTTTCCATATTAGTTTGTGTGGTAGTAGTTCTTGATGTTGCAGCTAAAGAAAAAATAAAAAGAACTTTAAAAGGAATAAAATTAAATGCTTTTCAGAGGAACAAGAAAAGAAATGCAGGTTGGGAATCATAGGTATAAATGCTAAGAATAAACTTTAGCAATAAAGCAAAATTAAATAGAAATTAATCATTCAATGACATAAAAAATATTTTAAATATAGTATTAAATGTTACATCTTAACATTAAAAATTTCAAAATAACAAATTGTACAAATGTACAAAAATAACAAATTTTTATACATTTTACAGCTAAAGTAAAATAAGATTAATTAATAAGAAGGAAGGGGGTTCAAATCAAAGTTAAGTTTTACTATAGAATAAAATAATATTCAGAGTCACATGCACATTGTCATTAAGGAATCAGAAGCATGGCAAACAATTCTAGATATTAACATAGGCAATTTTTGATATATAGAAAAGGAAAATATAAGCTAAAAAATGATTCATATTTGTAGACCTTGGAGGTAAAAAATGACAATCCACATTAAATTGTCCAGTCTGTTATCATTGCAATTAATTTTCATTCAAACATTTTTAAAGGATGGTATTATATACAAAACATTTTAAGCAATAAATTTTTCAAATAGACATATCTAATAATCAATATTTTGCAAAAATATAAACAAGTTTCTCTCTAAATTACAATGAGTTATCCCTTTTTACCCCTGAGGTCTTCAAATTAACTATTTAGTTCTTAAAAATATGGAAATATGATTATGTGAATCCAATTAACATAATTAAAGTAATCAAACATTAACAAATGCCTTCAGATAGATTTAAAATGTACTGGAATAGTATTTACGTGGAATATCTGCAATGTGCATAGTCCCTGAATTCCTTGTGGTTTCACGAGGAAGTGAGCGGGAATGTTGTTTTTTGGAAGCAGGTTTTTTGACATCAGTAGATGACCGTGACACAGTTGATTGTGAATATGGTGAAGTAGACACAGTGGAATGTGGAGGAACCATGGGTGGAAGACCAGCCTAAAAATTCAATATAATACAAGTTAAAGTAAAATTTTTATTCTACTTTGTGAAAATAAAAAGTTGCTAAACTGATAATTTAATTCATTAGAGACATATACAAAAATAACTCCTTTTATTTTACAAGTTTTGTACATAAAAGGAAATATTTATGAGTAGAACTAAAAAATTTTAATCAAGTTTAAGTTTTCCTATAGAATAAAAATAATATAGTATCAGAGTCACACGCACATTTTCATTAAAGTTAAAATTAAAATTTCCTTGAGTTTTAAATCATAAATATATGATTTTCTTATAGAAAATTTAATAACAGCTAAAAGCAATACCATATAAAAGGTACATATGATTATGCAAAATATTTTTAGATTAATGACAAACATCTATTGAATCTATAATAAATGTTTAATGACTAAACATAATATAAAAGTATAAACACAAATATACAATACAAATATAAAAAAACTGCATTTATACAGATAGGCAAAAATTATTTCTACTCTTTTCATATAACAGGGAAAAGAGTTAATTTATGATCCTATATATAATGCTTTGAAATTTAATTAAATGCATAAAATGAAAATTAGAAATTAGAAATTTGTAGTAATGAAAAGTGAGTAATGAATCTGAGTATTAGTAAACAAATAGTACTTTATAAATTATTTAGCACACTAAATTTATATACCCAAAATTAATAACAAATGAAAATACATATACTGAAAAAAAAAACTGCTAAACTTAAAACCATAAATATATGGTTTCATTTAATTGTCCATTTTAATTTTTATATGACAGTGTAAATTCTTTATAAGCATGATTTGCTAATAAAACATAAAAGATTTGCAATGTTTATGCAGTTTGTACTTTATATTAGAATTTTTTAATACATATTCTGATTTTGAGATTTTAAAGAATAAGAAAACAACACTATAAAAAGTCTTATCTATCTATCTATATCTATCTATCTATCTATCTATCTATCTATCTATCTATCTATCTATCTATCTATCTATCTATCTATCTATCTATATATATATATATATAACTTCTAAATATCAATCAATAAAAATTAAAATATATTTTAAGAATTATTATGTTTCACTAATTTTATTACATTAATGAAAAGTTGATGAATTCAAAAATGCAGGGACAAATTTCAATATAAATATACAAGTTTTGGATATTTTGAATTATTCTAAACTTTCTACAATATGAATTAAAACAAAGAAGCTATATATAACAGAGTACATATGTACAAAGTTATTACCTCAACCACAGGTAAGCTACTCTCAGATCCCATTGTATGAAGCAAGTCTCCATCTTCGGAATCTGACCGCCTCGTCATCGAGACCTGACATGAGCTATCAATCCACTGATCCACACGTGCATGTTGAGCAGAAGCCCAGGAAGATGACTTTTTATTTCCATCTAACATAGAGGAAGAAGAGTTGTAGGACGGCTCATTGTTATTGATATAGTTGGCACGTTGATTGGCGCTTGAGAGGGAATTGAGAGCAGGAGCATCGTCTGATGACCCTTGGTCTTCCCAGCTACCTCGAGAAGAATCCTAAAAAAAATCATTCAGAGAAAAAATCTTAAATACTGAAAATAATAGTAACTATTTTTTCCTAAGAAGTGCTTTAAAAGCGTATTTGGATTTTACATCAGAAAGAAATATTTATTAATAGTTAATTGCAATAATTGTTCACCATTTTAAGCAGATTTGTGTGCTTAAAAAAACACTCCAGATTTCTCAACATATCTGACCAACCCAGGTAGGATTTTATTGACAGTTTATGGTATACTGAATCATCACTACTCCATATAACGCAAAGAAAATCCGAAATAACAATAGTGTTAAATAAAAAATAAATAGTAAAAGTTTGCTATTCCTTAGCTGGGTACTTCCAAACTATTGTTTATGTCATTATTATAAAATTATAACAAAAATTTTAAGTCAATAATTTTATAAGAAAATGCTGTATCTATTTTTCCAAAATAGTTTCAAACATATTTGAACCAATGGTGAACCTACAGCTATCAAGGTCTGGTATAGAAATCTCATTTGTCTCCCAACCCTCCAGTTTATGGAATGATAACCACACAAAATGCCAACAGAAATATATAATCTAGTGATTTTGATTAAAAACAATTGTTTTTAATTTTTTGCCAATAAAAAATGTAATAAAAAAGACAATACAGGAACCTATACTTCTGAAATTTTCTGATAGCTCTTAGAATCATAAAATTTGTCCATATGGAAACAAAATGTTTCTATTATGAATGAAATTTTACCTGCAAACTGTTTTTAAGGCTACATTCTTATTTTTCATTCAGCATCTTTCCTTAACCTACCATGTTACAGTATATATACCAAAAAAATTAAAGATTCTTTAGAGCCCCCCTCCTTGATCAGAGATATGGAACAATTTGTCCCCTCTGCAGTATACCTGTGGTTTGAACTTGTAAATTCTATACACAATAAATGAACTTGAAAGTGGTCACCTTCAAATTGTTTAACTTCTATACAATTATCTACATCACAACAAATAAACTGTTACAATTTTTTAATGGGAGTATCACAAATGACAAGTATCTCTAAAAGACTTACTTCAGTATTACTTTTTTCTTTTTGTTGAGACAACTGACTAAGTCTCTTTTTTAAAAGCTCTAACTGTGCATGATACTTTTTATTTTCTTCTCGTAACTGGTAATTTTGCTCTTCCAACTAAAAAAGAAATAGTGCACATGAAAACAATTTTTTTTATAGAATAATAAAATATAATGCATCATAATGTTTATAATGAAACATTTCATTCAACCATATATATATATATATATATATATATATATATATATATATATATATATATATATATTGTGTGGGGAAAGAAAAAAAAAAGAGAAGAGAGAGAGAGATTCAATGTGACAATTTTTTTCTTCCAAAAGAATATTATAATCAAACTTTAGAGACTTTTAATTCTTGCATTGCAAATTTTAGTTTGCATATAATTCATTAACTTTAATTACAATTGAGAAAAAACAATAATATACTTTTCTAGAAGAGAAACATTCAATGAAAATTGACAGATGTAAGAAAAATCTTTCTAACAAATCAAGACAACTTCTATGTAAAAAGGTACAGCTACAACCTTCATAATTTGTATATTTATAAGAAAATTAAAGCCTACTATAACACAAGAAAAGTATTAGCATAAATTTGCAAATTTGTTTAAGATGTATGTTCTGCAATCATACAGTAAACAACCAATTTTCAATGATTTGATAAGTTTTTGAAATTGCAGCAAATTTTTTTATGTAACAATATAATATAAATCCCAGATTCATACACATACATAAATAATAAATTTAATATTTAGAACTAAAGTTTCTTATATTTAATCTTACACGTTTGCCATTTAAAAGCAGAATTGGATGAAATGATATATACATAAAATTTGGCACATTTAATAAAAATATTAGTTTAAAAATATCACTTACTTCCTTCAGCTTATTAGTTACCCATTCTTTAATTTTGGATGCCTTAGCCTCTACTTTTTTAGCATCTAATATTCTTAACTTTTTCTGAAAATTAAAAAAAAAATTATATGAAGCTATGCTTCTTGGAAGATTAAAACTTATTAAGAAAGAGTATAACATTTTGATTTTTACACAGGCATTCTCAACAATTTGAAAATTCAATGTAGTAATCCAAACTATTTTAGCATTTGAATTCAAAGGAAATATTCAAACAAAACTGTATTTTAAAATAAAACTATTTAAATATATTATAATTTAGAATAAAGATGGAGTGCTTACCTGTTCTTCAACTTGTTGTTCTAAATTAGAAATAATTTGATCCTTACATGCTTGATCTGCATTAGATACACAATCTTTAAAATTATCACTACTTATTCCTAGACTTTGTAATTTTTGTTCCATAGCTTGAGCCTGAAAAATTTAAAAAAAGTCATTGTCAGAAATACTATAGTACATAATGATTCAAATTTCTAAATATACAAAACAAGCAAGAAAAATAAAAGAAAAAAAAAAAAAAAGGAAAATGACTAAATACATTTAAAAATGTTAAACTATTAAAATTTGGTGATTATTTATAAGTTTGAGTAGACAGGCATTGAAGATACATATTTAAATTTGCAACAACAATGTAAATCCCTAATCAGTTTAAATAAAATACAAATATGAAGTAGGAATATATCCAGAAATATATACAGATTTAATAGTTTAAAGGTTATACCTTTTGCCTAGCTTCTTCTTCCCTTCTTTCAGCTTCTGATGCTTTCTGCTCCAGTTCAGAAAGCTAAAATGAAAAAAAAAAAAAAAAATATGGATTAAATTAGAGTATTTTTCATTTTAATATAAATCATTTAAATACAGTAAGTACAAAAAAAAAGCTAGATTATCATCTTTTCTTAAAAATTATTAGTTAAAAGATATTTAACTATTATTAAAAGATAATTTAACTATTATTAGTTAAAAGATTAAAAATTCTGAAAACATTAGAACCATTGTTATCCTCTTTTTATTTCCTTTAACCTTTGCATGTACAATGGTGATTCAGAAGGAATCATTAGACATATATTTATAATTTCTATAGTACACATATCTTTTGTAACTCAATATAAAACAATATTAACAAATGAAGTGTTAAACGAAAATATTCCAAGCTAGATATCAATTATATTTTACATTCTATAAGTACACTTAAAGTTAGGTTTATAAAATATTTTATACAAATAAAATGTTGTTGTTGACTTATGCCACTTGGTCAAACAAAGCACGATTGAGCTGGAGACTATTTGTATTAAGACAATGGGGTGCACCTTTCGTCTTTAACGAGCACCACAAGGGTGAAAGTGGCTTATGCTCAAGTGGGTCCTCGTAATTTTAAAGCAGGGACCAAGCAGAAGACCCATAGACTTGACCTGCCACCGCCAGAGGTATTGATTGAGGACTTGAACATATTTTACATTTTACGTGTCCCAGTCACCTTTAAATACAAATAAAATACTTTTCGCAAACACTTTACACCCGTCATTCGGATGTGTATGTGGGGTGGGGAATAAGGTTTCTTCATACGACAGTTTTCGCACGGGTATACGCTATTTTTGCCCTATCCGTGTAAAACGTACTCATATCCTCCAACTGCTACGAAATTTTTGTACATTCCGAAAAATAACGTAATTTCGAGATTACTGCTAAAAATACACATTTCATGAATTTTGTATCCTATTACCCCAATGTTAGCAGAGTGATATATATATATATATATATATATATATATATATATATATATATATATATATATATATATATATATATATATATATATATACATACATACATACACACAGAGTCGCAAATATGAGTTAAAATATACATCACAGCAACATTTTGATCGTGATGTCGTGACATTATTAAATGCAATAAACTGGTTAGTGACCAATATCGGAAGTCATGCGTAATTCTATAAACATTCTTTCAAGAATATTCAACAATTATTATCATTATGTCACAAATTTGAACGAAAGTTCAAGTTGCGGCGGTTCAGGATTAAACTGCTATTCCGATGATCGATAAATTTTAAACAGATGAAAGGGGTAAGAAAGACGCTGTTGAATGTCACACAAAATACTTCGGTTGATAAACATTAGTTTATTTTAATGCACGTTTATAATCATTTTTACTATTACAGTTTAGGACACCATCTCACACGGGTGCCACTTCTCACACACACACACTGAGAATTCTTTTTCTTTATCGTGGAACATGACAAAAACGCCACCTAATGGCGTGATCCTCAACAGACACATATAGCGATACAACGATATAGGCGAACTGGATTTCTTGGGCCGAGCCCTCTAATCCAGAGATTTCTTACAGTAAGCACAGAAATTGACAACGAGCAGAGCATTAAGACAACTAAAAGATAAAAGAGGGGAATAGGATGGTAGATTCGCGAGTCCATAACACAGTAGCTAAAGAGTAAAAAGTTTAGGGATAGAAAACACAAAATATTTTTTGGCCAGGGATCGGAACAGTAGTGATAAATAAAAATCTGAAGTATAAGAAAGACGCATAAAACTGTGCTTTCTATTAAAGCCCATTATTCTTTTTTTAAAGTTAAGTGATGCATAAACTACGGTTCGCGTCCACGGTACGAAATTTTGGACATGACGGTCAAACCACAAGATCACAACAAACTTCACAGAATTTATAACAGATTTCAGAAATGTGGACAAAAGTTTCAACTCTCGGAGGTCTGACGAAGTTATGATGCTTCTTCTGTTAGTCAAAATGCAATGGGAAATAACAGAAATTTTTTTAAAAGAGTATTTAAAATACTAGTTTTTTAATTATATTTTTCATAGTAAAAAAGTTTTAAATTTTTAAATATTTTGATTTTTAAAGCATTTTTATAAGTATACTTTCATGGTTTCGCTAAATTTATAAAGGTCGAAAGAAGTAAAATAGTTACGATAATGTTAGTTTGAAAATATAATTTTTCTAAAATATTATTCATATAATAGACAAATTACATTGCACAAAAACTGAATATAAACTTGAAAACGAAGTAAAATAAAATTGAAACAGTTTGCAAGTATGCAATTTATTTATTTATTTATTTTACAGTGGAATTAAAAATAGAAAACATTTCTTTCTAAAATTCTGTAACACCAATTTAGCGATCTCACCACTTCTTGCCATTCTAGCTATGCCACGGACTGTGTTACGGCGATTTTAATGATCTGGTGAGCCAGTCATTAGAAAAACCAAATTATAGTTATCTCCAAACAAACTATTTTAGTTAACTAATAATGAACTGGTTATTGTTTTACATGTCACGACAAATTAACAATACAATGGAAGGAAAAGCAGAAGATTAGAAAAAAATTTAGAAGGAACAAAAGAGAAGAGAACATTGAATAATCTTATTTACGAATGTTACATTTGCTGTTGTTAATTCTATTATAATAATTATTATGCAAATTATTAACAATTTTTTAATTGAAATATTGCATTTCTTCTCTGAACAAAGATTCACATCGTTTTATTTATCATTAATCAAAAACTAACTTTTCTAAAAATAAATAAATAAATAAATAAAACAAGGGGGGGGGGGTTAAGCCCAATAATAAAATAAACAGTCACTAGTTTTTTGTTTTATAGATTTCTAAATTTCGTTTCCTGGTTTTCTACTAAATAAATAAATAAATAAATAAATAAAGACGGGGAAACCCAAGCCCAATAATAAAATAAACAGTCACTATATCCCCCCCTCCAGCAACTATCAGAGCCAGCAAAATAGTGAAATAAAATTATAAAAATAGAACTACATTTTTCTAATACTCAAGGGTCATGACAAAATTTTATAGAAATTGGTAGTGAGAAATGAAAGTAGTTTGCAAACTGTCTTAGATTACCTCTACAGTAATAAATTTTATACATACATACATATATATATATATATATATATATATATATATATATATATATATATATATATATATATATATATATACATACATACACATACACACACATATATATATATATATATATATATATATATATATATATATACATACATACACATACACACACATATATATATATATATATATATATTTATATAAACAAAGAAACTTTATAATCATTTACAGCATTCCCCACGTTCTACAAACATTAACCAGTTATAAAAACGAACCGAAAATATTAATCACGCAGAACAGTAAGTAAATCTAGAAGTTCTATTTTGTTGGATGGAAATCAAGAAAAAATTATTATACTCCATTAAAAAAAGATTGACTACAGTTTTTTCAGAGAACACGAAACAGCTCGTTCTCCCATATTTTATGGAGCAAATGTATTAGGCGATCAAAGCATATCATCATAAGGTCACGTTAGTCTTTTTTTTTTCCTCCTTGCTAACGGAAGATTTATTACATACCAGAGCACAGGGCTTAGTGTAGTTGTCGAACTTCTTATCGACATCCTTTATATATCTTAAAAATAAAAAAGACCGGCAATAAATCACGTAACAGATAGAGATATGTAAAAACGTTATACGATCTGAATGTCGGATATTTTAAACTTACAAAAAGGACGAATTTCAAGAATCGACCATATATAGAGGTAATTACCGATATCGCAGATTTTGACGTTTGAGTCCTTTTTCAGATACAATTTATGGATTGGTTTGATTGTGAAGGTTAAAGAAATTAAGTGCAATCTAACACTTTTTGCAAAAAAGTAATTTTCTTCTACCCAATTACATTATCCTACACACATTTTTTCCTTTCTTGTATGGATTGAATTTGGAGAAATTTATATTAAACGAATGTACAGAACACTCGTTTTTTTTTTTAAATAGATATTTACATTTATCTAATAAAATTAAGCTTTATATATGAGTAGTTTTATATTTATCTTTTTTTTAAATAGATATTTACATTTATCTAATACAATTAAGCTTTTTTATATAGGAGTAGTTTTATATTAATCCTTATGAAAAGCAAGAACATCAGTTATATAAAGTAACACGGTGCCGCAAAAATAAAAATTGAGGATCAGGGTGAATCTAACTACACACATCGCTCTAGTGATTGCCAATGGTAATCAGGAGAAACATACAAGATAGCTAAATACCGCAAATTAAAAAGTGAAGATGTGGGTACACACATAGCTCTAGTGACTGTCAATGGTAGTCAAGCGAAACATACAAGATAGCTGAATGCCGCAAATTAAATAGTGAAGATGTGGGTGAATTTAACTACCCACATCGCTCTAGTGTCTGCCAATGGTAGTCAGGCGAAACATAAAAGATAGCTGAATACCGCAAATTAAAAAGTGAAGATGCGGGTGAATCTAACTACACACATCGCTCTAGTGACTGTCAATGGTAGTCAAGCGAAACATACAAGATAGCTGAAAATGGTTAGAGTAAAACCGAGTAAAAGAATGTTTAGTTATAAATAAGTGGGTTTCATTTCGAATTCATTTTGTTTACTTCAATGTCGAATTCTTTCCGTGCTTCGTCAGGTTAGAATTTACATGAATAAAGGATTTTCAGGCGTGTACCTTAACCATGCATAAGATAAATGTTACATGAAAACGGTCCAGAACAGTGGAAGTGAATCTATTATTTAGGGCACGTGCTAAAAATTCTTGGATTTAAATTCATCCAGTTGAGTGACTCTCGTCAATTTTTCAAAGGGAAAATTAGATTTTGACAAAATCCCTCTGAAATAACTCACATTGAGTTAAATATCTAATACATAAAGTTTAACAATTAATCTCTTTAGTTTATCACACGACAGAATCCCTTTGAATAAAGGAGGATTCAGCTATGCATATAAGTAACGCATAAGAAAAATGGATGCAATTGAAAGACGATCTACAGCAATGGTACGGAATTTCTTACTTAGCATACGCATTAAAAATCACACGTTCAAATTTATCGACTAGTGTGACGTCTTAGTCAATTTTTCATAGGGAAAATTAGTCTTGCGTATTTCATTAAAGTAACTCCCGACGGTAACAATGAATTTAACAAGAGTTACGATTTTCACATATGACGTTAAAATTAAACTAATTAGTTTATTATATAATTGCGAAAAAGCTCATATAACGTGCAATATATACATTACATTGAAATTTTCAGTTGTGTGGGTATAACTCAAAAATGATTAACTGTAAAATGTTGAAATATTTTATTTGAAAGTTCTTTAACGTCTAATTGTGCACTTCGTCCCTTTGATTGCAAATTGCACTCTATATAGTGAAAAATTTCAATACAATGTGTATTCTGGCTGTGGGTCATAACTAACGTGACCAGACGTCCCGTTTTGGACGGGACTGTCCCTTTTTAGAATTACGAGTCCCGGTGTCCCCGAAATGGACAGTGGGACGCAAAATTGTCCCGTTTTCAGAAACTGCGCGAAAAATCTCCGGATGTATTAATTGAAAAGCAATATATTGACTGTAATAAAGATACTGAAGTTTTTGACGAATTTTCATTAATTTTTAATTACATTGCATCGCAAAAAATAACGGAATGGAATAATTTAAATGTTTCCACGGAAACCTGTTGGGTGGAAGTATTCAAACACTTTCTCGCCAACAATTTTCAGCATAAAAACTTTTCTATTGTAATTGAATATATTTTATGTTTGCCGGCTACAAATGCTCCAGTAGAAAGAGTATTTTCTATTATGAACAAATTGTGGACATCTGAGAAAACCCAGTTACAAATTTCAGTTCTAAAGGCGATGTTGATAATTAAGGTGAATATTAAAAAAAAAAAAAAAAAAAAGTGCCAAGAATTTCATTCTTACTTGAAATCGTCACTAGCTATATTATAACAAATTTGTTCTTCTGACAAATATAAATGTAACTAAACATTTTGGGTACCTATATTTTGTGATTCGTAACTTTTAAGCCAACTAACTTTTTCTGAATAAATAACTTAATAAAAGAGTTGGTTTTTTTTTCATTGACTACCTATGATTTGACCTAAATAAACCCATGTCCCGTTTCGAGTAAAAAAATAAATAGTCACGTTAGTCATAACCAAAAAACAATTAGCTGTTGCAGATCGAAATCTTGTTCTTCGGACTAATATAACATCTAGTTATGCTAATCTGTTTGATTGCAATCTGAAATATACGTAACGAAAAAATTTCATTATGACGTACATTAACGTTACAGGATATAACCCACAAAACTATAACATCTAGCTGCATTCGTCCCTCTATATAACGAGATATTTCAATATAACGGCTATTATCTACAAAATGCAACTAAAAAATATTGGATTATTTATATGAGTTTGGAAAAATACTTTTTAACAGTTAAAATAAGACTTTTTAAAGTTCATTCTAAGAAAAAAAATCGAATAGTTCTGCTGAAAATTTTGAATTTTCATTGTTTATTACCGACTGGTACAGAGTAAAAGATGTATTGTAATCACGAATTATTTCGGTATAGAAAGAAATTTCTATTCAATGAAATGTCTTAATGTAACGAATATTAATACTTCGGGTCTCCGCTAGAGAGAGCAGTATCTGAAATTTACTCACAACACGGTTACTTTGAAAAACGAAATCTTTTTTGAATATTGAAGATATTGTGTGAATCATAATCTTGATGTCGCATCATACAAATATATATACATACATATTCATACATACATACATACATACATACATATATATATATATATATACATATATATATACATACATACATACATACATACATACATACATATACACACATATATATATACATATATACATACATATACATATATATATACATACATACATATACATATACATATATACATACATACATACATACATATATATACATATATATACATATATATATATACATATACATATATATATATATATTATATATATATATATATATATATATGTATATATATACAAATATGAATATATATTATAAACACAAAAATATATATATAAATATATATTTTATATAGAAATGTATTATATAAATATAGATATATATTAATATATATATAAATTCAGTATAATATATAATATTTCAAATTCATACAGATATATATCTATACAAACACACACACATATAGAATATAATATGAGCACAACGAAGTCACGGGTCCAAATAAGATTTTTTAAACTTACTTAACTAAAGTTTCCTTATTATGCATTCAAAAAGAACTGTGCTATTTTTGGAAAATAGTCTACGTGTTAATTTTGACATACGTTAGCCATAGGTTCACCATCATGGCTGTATAATATTACATGAGTTGAAACCGTAACTGCACAGACTGGTAAATTAATGACCATTATGAGATTTATTTTAGAACATTTTTTAATGGATCATGTAATGATGCGATAGTGTTGAGCTAATGACTGTCGACCGCTGCAAATGGTAAGTCGATACCTCGAGACGTTTCCACGTGATGACACATTTTTGTTATTTGAATAGTTTTAGCAAACCTGCACCGCAACGAAATTTAACAAAAATACCCTATTCTAGTTTTAACAAACTTATCTACAGTTTATCACCTTCAGTTAAATTTATTTGAACACTTCCGAGTCTTCGAAATATTGATCTTTAAGTGATAGAGATTTTTAATATTTGAAAGTTAGAGAAAAATACAGATTTAAGGAAGTAAATATAGAATAATTTTGTTTGAAGTAAAATTTCGAAGGGCGATGTGTTCAAGTTTCATGTTTGTATGTAATATTTTCTTAATATATCATAGATACACAGGGCCTGACTAAGATACTTTTGTGCCCTCCACCCCCATTGCAAATTTATAGCGACAAGTTATTATAATTACAGTCATATAAAAATTATACATTGAATTAGTAAACATATTTAAGAAATTAGCATTTTTATCTTACGTAATTATTATCTCTGTTTAGCCATGCTAAAAAACTTTTAAAGACCTAGAGTGACCCACTTTTTTTATTTTTACCTTGTCACACTCACAAGCTCTGTGGTGCAGAAAATAAATAACAATAGAACTAAAAATAATTTAAATTGATGAGATGATTTAGTGGTTTATAGTGGTACGTTGCTAATAATCTGTCTTATAAATATGCAATGACCTATAGGATAAAAAGAGCACCTGGTTTGTTGAGGGAATTAATTATCAGGTATATAACAGTAAAATTAAAGTAAATAGGAAACAATATAGTTCATGCCAAACAAAATTAACTCGTACAATAATTTATTAAAACTTAACGATGGTAGTGTAAGTTTGCAATTTCCCCCCACTTAATGTTTTTCAAACACTCGACTAAATTTTCGTGACTTTTACAATTTTTGTGCCCAGGGCACGTGCCCCAAGTGTCCGTGCGATAATCAGGCCTTGTAGATACACTGATAAGCCAAAACATTATGACCACATATCGAACACTTCTAAATTTAAATTAAGTTTTAATAATAAACTAAAGTTGAAACTTAAAGATAGATTTATATTAGTATATATAAGGAGTATTTAGTAAAAAATTAGTAATAATATATAGAAAATTAAATACCAAGAAACAGTTTTAAAACTAAAAAATTATTTTTTAAATAGAATTTAAAAATAAAATATAATTACTTCGTGTAATTCAATTTTTCTACAGTGTATAGGTGTACAAAGTTTCCAATCTCTTAGTTAATAATTTAAATTAATGCCAGTCATAAAGAATGGCTATATTTCGCTGGCTTTTTTTTTTTTTTTTTTCCCAGTTACAGTCAACTGTCTTCACAATCAAGATACTTATTTGCAAATATTTAATTTTTCTAGGATGATTCTATCATTATAATTCCAAACTCTTCTTGTATCCCCTTTTCTCCATACCTTAGAGTGGATAGGCATCGAAAAGAAAGACCGAATTCGTTAAAGAGCGAAGAGGATGGGAGGGAGAATACCGCCGGGGAAAATGGTGAATGAGAAACGCTGAACATGCAAAGCGGCGACACTTTTTCTGTCCTTCTCGGCCCAATTATCTCCAATGTGGATAATCAAACGGGGAATAAAAGGGTAAATAAGGGAATGAAAGGAGAAATTAGCCGGCGTTATACATCAGCCATTTAAGCCCTATCCACGAGAGTAATTGCTCATTTAAAAAGGAGAATGAGAGGGTCTTAAGGCGTGGAGTGTTCTTAAAAATTAGCAAGAGTTCATGAGTGAGATGGCACCGTGTTACGCAGAAATACGACGGGGTTGAGATTGCGAACAATAAATTGAATATGATAAATTAGAAAGAAACTGCTGAAGCTGGAAAGGAATTAATGTATATAAGTTCACATCTTAAATACCCCAACTAATCACAAGACAAAAACATAATATGTAAATATTTCATATCCCATGAATTTTACCATAATTTTCATCGGATATAGTTATTCCAAATGTCATTAGTTTATAGAAATCCAACCTTAACCTCTTGCCTTATGAATCGAGCGACGATTGTGTGGGCCACTTTCCATGAAAGCTTTTCTCATGAGTCGTGACCAGAAGCAGTTTCATAAGGGGCTAAATTGTGAGCAAACCAGTGGACATTAATAGTACTGCATTTACTATTTAATAAAACCACAGAATTTGATAATTATATTTCATTTCATGTTTATTAAAAGTATTTATTAATGTTTTTATTTCACTTATTATTTCTATGTTTTTAGTTATATAACAAAAGTAAAAATTTTCAGTTGTTTAATAATTTTCTATGTAGAATTTATTGCGTGAATAACTTATAAATGAATGATGTATAATATTAGTGAAAATTTTGTAAGGGGTATTGTTTTATTGCTGATACGAGCTTCTCCCTTTTGGCCAGACAAAATCATTACGTGTGTGATACGAGGTTCTCATTTTTGGCACAGCAGTACGATCAGGTCTCCGATACGTTGTTTTAACCCTTTAAAGTTCATAATTAGAAATTCTTGGACATTTATTGGGAATCGTTTATAATATTTCCTATGAACCTTATAAATGTGAAAATTAATGAAAACAAGTATATCACGAGTTGTAGATGTGAGCAGCAGTTTCACTGTAAAACCCTCCCCCTGTAAGGCTTCAAAATAATACTTCCTTAAAATTTAAATTATATTGGAAGAATAATGAATAATTATCATTAATATTATGCAATAAATATATAAACCATTTATAAGTGCTGTCTCAGGTAAGTACTTTTATTTGGGATTATAAAATATAATTCCTGATTGTTTCAAGCAAAACAAGTTTAAAATTGTATATTTGAGAGTGAAAAAAAATTACGTAATTTGCTAACATCTATAGATAATTGTCAACTAACGTCTATAGATAACACCTATAGATAGTTTGATAAGTGTCAAAAACGTAGAAAATCTAAAAAGTCATTCATATATCTTTAAACAGAAGAGGAAAAATAATTCTAACAGTTGGTTTCGCTGTGAAACCACTGTCCTTTAAAGGGTTAAAGCAAAGGGTTAAAAGGGGAGATTACTTCTATGCCCCTTTCGTTGTGTGTGTGTATGTACGTCGAACCACTCCACTCACGCTTCAAAATCTACTAATTCTGCCGATAGTTTTCCTTTTCTTACAAATTTCATTCGGGCTATCATACGAATAAAGGAATAAAAGCACTGTAGATTGGCCTCATCAAAACATCACGAACATTCAGCGGGAAGTGAGTCACAGGAAGTTAAATTATAGCGTTAACTGCAAATGTACTTGGCGCCCGCAGTCAATATTCTTTAAGTATCTAGAGTGTAATATCTCAAAGCAAGCAAACGTTTTTCCAAATTTAAAACAGAGAAACTGAAATCATTCTTAAAAAGAAGCAAATCTAAAATGAAACAGCTTATTACACAAAGTGTGCTCAGTTCTTAACGTTTAGGTTCCTCATAATCATGTTTATTTTTCGTACAGAAAAAAAAGTTTTACTGATTGGCGGCATGGATTTAAAAAACTGTTTAAAAAATTTTGATAGCATAAAATATTCTTGATATACGTACATCTTTTTATCTCTAAGAAAAACAAATATATTTATAACTTAAGATTATTTGTTAAAGTGTTTTGATATACATAAATAATATTTAGTTTTTCATCGATAGAAAAAACAGCTGAATGCCAAGTTAGAAAAATATTTAAGCTGTCTCAAAATATATGTAGACATCATTCCCAAAATTGTTAAAGATGACTGGTTAAGAGCAAGATGTTTCAATTTTTGTTCTACAAAAACTAATGAGTCCGGAACCTATTGTATAAAACTCATTTCGAACGGCCACATACATCTATACAAATAGTACGACGTTTTAAGGAAGAGACCTGCTATCTTGGATTCCTCTTGCTGAAAGTTAAACACCTATGGGGAAAAATAGAATTCCTGCTAGTTGGATTGAATTTTAAAATGTCATATATATAATAATAGTAAAACAGAACCAAAACTTTATAACTCCATTAAGCTCAGTAATTGTAAAACGGAAAGGAAGAAAGGCTTCTTCATTTCCGTTTTACAATTACTGGGCTTAATGGAATTATAAAGTTTTGGTTCTGATTTTGGTTCTGTTTTATTATTATATTTATTTACCTCTATGTAACTGCTGCGTGGCGCGTATTACATGGTAAGTATTTTTAAGTAATTTTAACATGGTAACTAGTTTTAACTATCTGTCTTTATCTATCTATTATTTATCGATCTAATTTTATCCATATATATATATATATATATATATATATAAATTTAAATATTTATATATACACACACACACACACACATATATATATATATATATATATATATATATATATGCACACACACACACCACGTGACAGAATAGTAAATTCTCTAGGATGCTATCTTTCCTGTAACAGAGAGAAAAGTATATTTAATTTTAAATTATTTGAGAGAAATTTTGATACTCTTTTTTTTCAAAAGCAAATAAAAGAAAAGAAAAGAAAGAAAACAGCATTTTACAGAATTTGCTGTTTTAATCACATGGTATAATTTTTTAAAAGAATTTTTTAAATGCGAGCTGGCTAGAGGTAATTTTATTTTTCCGTATAGGTTTACACTAAGTGTTAGAAATCCCATATAGCTGGTACAAACCCAATTTAAAACAAAATACATTCTATTATAGAAACAATAGAAACTTTTTGCAATCTTTGCCTGTTTTCGGAGGATGAATTTTGATTGGTCAATATATCTGTAAAACTCAACTCAACTCAACTCAACTCATAAGACGCCAAAAGCTGGTTTCCTTTGGTAAGTACAAATATAACATATTTATCATGTTGATTACACTTTACAATTACTTTAAAAGAGAATTATTTTCTATTTAGGGCAACTTAAGTTTAATACAAGCTCATTTACATGAGGTACTCAAAAGCGTGTTTGCGAATTCTATAGCAACATCCCAAATAACAATGATAATTTGCATGCTTTTTAAAGACCGCAGGAATTGAAAAGTTACACAAATTAATATTTGCTTTAAAGTAGTGGGGAAAAAAAGGAATCACAAAATTGCACTTTAATGCGATGAATACCATAACAGCAGACACAAAAGCTAGCTGCACTCACAATTTTTGAAAAATAAAAACTGCGTGTGTAAAAGCACTTTACATTATAATGGGTAGCGGCAGACAATGCAAACACTTTTTTAGCTTTCAATGTTGAAAAAAAAATTTAAAATTAAAATAAAAATGTAAAGTGTTTTTCCCAGCGGTAACTGATCCAAACTAAGTTCCATTTCATACCAGCGAAAAATTATATTCGGAGAGCTTAAACACGCAATCACGAGTATCAAACACTAGAAGAGCTTCAAGAAGAAATACCAATACAAAAACCTAGGTAATTTCTGTGCCTTCGTTAGTATTTATGTGTGTGTATGCAGGTTATGTATATGTGTGTAAGTACATATATGTAATATGGGCGAGACTCATTCAAAATCACAACACAGTTTATTTCTGGTAAGAAACATGAAATCCATACAACAGGCAAACACTTTTACAACCTCGTGCACATAGACAATGTGATCCCGCACATACACTTTTCAAGTAGGGATTCCTCAGGTAAAAAGACTACGAATAATCCCTAAGCACAATTGATCACGTGATAAAAAATACCCATGTTTAAAGAGAACGCGCTAACTATTGGCTAAAGTAGTACAGACAGAGGCTGAATTAAGTCTATAGCGTGTCTGGAGGAAAAAATTAGAATTACCGCGCAAACCCCGAATGAACAAAAGTTAT
>CM063504.1:84478843-84521343 GCA_032207245.1 Pardosa pseudoannulata
AGAATGAAAAGGTTAAAAGGAGAATTTTAGATAGATATTTTAGGTGTAATAATTTAAAATATTACATATATATACATATATACACAACAGTTAAAACGCAAAAACTAATATCTTATAACAATCTATTATCACAATCAAACCACGTATTACGTATTGCAAATACCGGAAAAGTAGTACCATGGATGAAATATTGGAGGTTGTTTTTAGTAATATGATAAAAATCATTCGTTCTTTTGATGAACACATGTATAGCACTGCAGTGAAATCTTATTTTCATTTCATTTCAGTAATAATATCAAGCTATGTGATATTGTGTGTCACTTTCATGCGCATAACTTCGGACAGATAAATTTGTAAAATTGTATAGCCAAAAATCTAGAGTGATACCTTTTAAAAAAACATTCAAAATAGATCATTGATAATTTAGAAACAACCTATTAGCCACTGCAAACTTTGTATTATATATTAGACAAACTTTTGTTTATCTAAATTTTGTTTGCCAATTTATCAGTGACATAAATGTTTTTAAAATGCTATGTAGGTATAAGTATTTGTGAGTGCGTTTATATATATATATATATATATATATATATATATATATATATATATATATATATATATATATATAAATAAGAATCGTGGTCAGTAATGTAAGCAACTCAACACAAGTCTCTTTTTCTTTTTAAACCACGCTTTATTAAATTCAGTCCTATCGTTAAGCTTTGATTAAGTTATTAAATATACTTTTTGTTCAATTACATCGTCAATTATCGTAGAGGGTGTTGCCCAGCCCAGCTTCAGACTCAAACTGCGCCAAAAACTTGCTTGCATAAACCTTTTCTTCCTGATGTACTTCTGCAATTAACTTTTTTCGCTGTGTTCATTCGCCTGAGGGTAAATCTCTCTCATCTTACGTGATTATTAAATAGCTCCACTTATTTTAAAACATAACTCCCTTAATTTTTAATTAATCTCCAAATCTGACATATGTATCAACATTGGCCGTAACAGAAAGCCAATTTTGTTGACCATTTTATTATGAGAGCACCATATAACACTGCTCCATATGAGGGGACAACACAAATAAACCTACGCCTTAATTTTGTATCGAACCCAAGCTCATCGGGTGGGAGAACAATATGCCAATCATTATACAATCCTAGTTGCTATTTATACATTTGCCTATTTAGTTCCTTACCAAAACTGACTAATACAACACAGCAACTTTCTAAACTATTTCATTTGCAGCTCATGGGGCCGATCAAACACTCAAGTACAACTCCGAAGACGTAGGTGAGAATTAATGACAATTTTTTATCAGAAATCTATTGAAATGATCGTTCCGACAAAAATACTCTAATCATTTATTTAAACGAAGTGATTACATGACGCCAACACTAGAAAGAAGAAAAAACAAATTTAATAAAAAGCTGCGATATATACTTCGTCAAAATCTTCAGAAACTGGCAACAAACCGAGGAAATACGATAAAAATTTTTCACTTTGTTCATACAAAAAAAAAAAAAGTCCTACAGAAGATTCAATTTTTCAATTCACAGCAAGGTCGAATCATAGATTTCGTAGCAGATAGAACTTGATTGAATATTCTACGTGTGTGTTCGCAACACTTCGCGATTATGAAAATGGAAAAAAGAAAAAAAGATGAAAAGAAAAAGAAAAACTAAAAGAAGCAGGTGTCATGACAACCAGCCAATCGTCAGAACAAAGGGAATGTATTTATTTATGTTTTTAATGACATTGTACTACACAAAGAAACGTGTAAGAACATGATATGAATATTTACGTTATTTAATAGCCTATTAGGAAGAAATTCGCTAAAAAAAGACGAAAAGAGTCTTTAGCAATGCAATCTGTTTAAACCAAATTGAATGCAAAAATAAGTTAGGTTGAAAGATTTTATGAAGTACAACTATTTGGAATAGCTACTAAATTAACCCAGAACAATTCAATGTGAAGCAGAATAATAAACGAGGTGCATAGTAAAGTGCTCGACCGGTCTTTTATTTTTCAGCAGCTCTTTGTTATACACATATTTCCAACTACAAAAATTTAAAAAATGAGATAGGCATTCCCTTTTATGGTATTAAAATTTCAATTGTGCGATATTACGAAAGCTAAATTTTTATTCGCTTGCCTGTTCCCTATGATTATATTTAGTAAGAACTAAAACTTGCCACAAGAGCCATAACAGAAAAAGTTTTACCTCTCTGTTCCAAAATTTCAAGAATTTTTTTTTCTTCATCCAAGGATTGGTTAATAGATTAATTACAGTAATTCAGGACTGAAATCACATGCAACGTCCCTTTTAGGGCAAAAAGGGGAATGTCATAGATTATAAATGAACTGTATCTACAATAAAGTAGATATACACCATAGGTGGCAATTTCCAAAAGAGAAAAATATGTAGTTTATCGCAGTAACAACATTTTTTAACGACATAAAAATATAAATTTTATAAAGGGAAAAATAGGGAAAAAATTAAGAGGTTTATTTAATCTACGAAAAATATATTTATTTAGTATTCACAAATACTTTAAAAGTTTAAAAAAATCTGTAGTTTATTGAAATAACATTTTTAGTGTATATATAAAACATAATTAAAAAGTGAAAAATTGTAATATTGTTTATCCAATATATAAAACAAACATATTAGTCTTTAGCATTTACAAATGCTGTGTACAAGATTTTGCTATTTTCAAAAATTGTTTGTCAAACTCATTTTCAAAACATTTTAAACTTTTACTGTATTTCACAATTAATATCTGTTCTAATCTTTTATTAGACAGAAATTGTCCAGAATTAGTTCTGATTTTTTAAAAATTTGGTTGAATACTAGCTCATCACTCTCGCTTTACTTCTTGCTGAATATAGAATTATCGATATAGAGGTAACAACGGGATTTGTAGGGAACTCATAGGGATTTTAGATTATATCGCTGGAAATCGGAAGAATCAGTTTTCATACCGAAAAATAGCAAAACTTCCGAGTATATCGGAAGCGTTGGCACCTATGTATACACTGTATTTTCCAGTAAATTAAGCTCTTAATCATATAAGTCTCTTTTTGCCGTAAAAGAGACGTTGTAACAGATTTTATTATCTAACTGCTGTAATCAATCTATTCCTGAACGAAGAATTTTTTTATATGAAAAATTTAAATATGTCAGTCAATTTTTAAGAAAAGTGGAACTTTATGTGTAACTGTTCTTAGGACGATTTTCAATTTTTACTTAACATAATGCTAGACAACGGGGAAACAAAACTAATAAAAATTTAGATTTTTGATATCGCAAAACTGAATTTTTAAAAAACTATACAATAGAATCCTTATTTTATAATTGGAAAAATAATGTAAATATTTATAATTGGTACATGTGTACGACCAACAATGTAGAAAAGAATGTAGACTAAGAATTTTTCTACTAATATACCAGAGATAGCAAATGAAATTTTATAAAAGTACCAAAATTAAATTAAACTGAAATGAAATTTTTGCTTTCGATTGCCAATATACCTTATGTAGTTAGTGTCTGTAAAAATTTTCATTTATTGATATTTCAAATTTTTTAGCTTGTCATGTAAGTGATGTCCTTGATAACATCGCCCACATGCACGCACATACATGTACAAGCACACATTTACACGCTTAACCATCAAGCTAGGCAAAATATCCCAAAGCCTTGTATTTATAATACTTTATGTAATTATTTTGTACTATAATGTATTTATAATACTTTAAAACACACACACACATTTTCTAAAAATTTTATGAAATATTTATCAAAAATCCATACATGTATCAAACCTGCTTTTTCGTAGAACATAAAATTATTTCATAACGGTCTGTATAATGCGAGAAATATAAATGTGACATACTTGTAATATAAGACTCGAAGGTTTATATAATACCGAAAAATAAAAAGAAAAAGGCTGCAACAATACAGTGAAATATCCTACTGCAAACTGCGAAAACGTTTATACAAAATAAAACTTTTATGGAGTATCCGGGAAACATATATGATTTAGTAAATATGGTCTGTTTTCGCATGAATGAAAATGGTTAGAATTTATAAAACTTGGAAAGAAAATTTCAGGATATCACTCAAATAAAATACTTTAAAAAAGTTGCAAGATGTTTATTTTTCAGTATAAAATGGCTTACCATTTAGGTACATTTATATTATAAACTGAACATAAAATATATATATCGAAATGAAAACATATGAGTTAGATAAAATAATAGTAGCAATAATCCAAGAAAATTAACATATTTTTGTGAAAAATACAGAATAATCTCTCAAATATTTCGATCGACTTTAGCAAAGAATTTTATTTAAATAAAATCTTCATAAACCGTTTTATTAATTTTTGTAGTTCTGGTGTATTTATTAATGAGATTAATACTATACCGTAGTGAGATACGTAGAACTAATTTTCAGTTTGAAGAAATCCACTATATTTTAGAAAAACAATTTCATAACTTCCCACCTAAAATCAAGACGATTGGTTCTAGCATGTTCGTTAAAAATTAATAATATGGAAATATTTCAATTAACTAAAATTAACAACTTTCGAGATGTCAACGCGAAATTTCAAGAAAATTGTATGAAATTCTAGGATTTAGTTGGAGTTCGCCAAAATACAAGCATTTCCTCTAATCTGTAGAGCAAATTCTAATTTTTATTTAACCTTCAATTATTTTTTTTCCTCCAATTTTCTCGAAAAGTATGTTGATGAGTAATGAATAAATAGAGTTGAAATTGCTATTAAAAGTATAATTACGTCAAATTTAGTATGAGAAACAACCTTTTTGTTAAGACCTGCTCCCACTTGGAGCGAATCCAATGTTTATCTCCTAAATTTAATTTGTCTAAATTATGGGTTGGAGATATCTTTTGACACTATGCTTGCACCTTATGATAAGGTCACAAAAAATATTCTTCAGTGCTGCAGCGTGTCACAATTTATTCGTTAAGTTTGATTTGTAGCACTGGGGTAGATATTTTGCTATATGATGGTTTGTTAGCAGAGTTGTACCGGTTTGAACCATGGAGGCTTAAACCAGTGGTTTTAATCGTCCTGGTCAATATCAAATCTGAACAGTTTTGACCACTGAAATTCACTTTTCAATATATTTAATACTAATTGAACACAGTTTACTAGCATATGATAAAGGCAAGTTACATTTGTTAAAAATGTCATAATATAAATAACACCAGCAAAAAAAAAAAAAAAAAAAAAATATATATATATATATATATATATATATATATATATATATATATATATATATATATATATATATATAACATAACACCAAGATACTAAAAAATGTTTTCCTTTTTTTTATACAAGCTGTTTTATATGTAACTAGCAAGTTTGCCCGTGCTTCGCTACGGTGAACTTAATATATTACTTTTAAACAAAGATTTATTTTTCGTGAATAACTCTCTAAATTCGTCACAGTTCAGTTCGAGTCATTGGCATGTTTATATATTTCTATCATAAGCGTATTATAACATTATTCAGTTTTTATAATCGAATTTGTCTTATATTAAATTTGCTCAAACTTTTTTTATTGTAAAATATAAGCTTAACCCTAAATTGCATTACTGTATTACTACTGTACGTTGATTAGCAAAGTTAACAGATCTTGCCATATTACGTGATAGAATAGGAAGCACAGGTTTTGACAGCAACAGTGCTCATTTTGTTGGTAGTAATAAATGTTTTCCAAAATTAAGGAAATTTATGACAAACCACATAGTTTTGTATGAAACAGAAACACACATTCATATCGACAACCATATGAATATGAAGATAACTATATAAAATGATAGGTTTTTATTTGCCCATGAGAGTCACTGAAATTTGTACTTTTTGTACTTAGAATATTGTTGATATGCATTTCATTGTAACATAAAAATGAACCAAGAATTAAATTTAAAATTAGTTCTCATATAAAAATGCTATAATTTGCGTCACGTAGAAATGAAAGTGAATCACTTTATATCTCAAATTTCAGTTCAAATCGAATAGATACTAAGCAGACGATTTTAAATAATAAAAAATAAGAAATGAATAAATGAAATATTTAAATGAATGACGTCATAATGATAGAAAAATATCATTTTCGCTTATTTATTATGTGATGAATTGAACATTTTAATCTCCTGCTTTTAACCGTGGAAAACTGCGTTTAAAACAATTACTTGGGATGACGTCACATTGCTAGAAACATTGCTTCTTTCCCTTAGATATGATGCGATAAATTAAAAACTTAATCGTTTGCGTTTAACCGGGGAAAATAATGCTTGGAATAATGACATGAAATGCTCGAAAAAGGGGGAAGGAATGAATTTCGAACGTTGAAAATTTACAAAAACCTTCCCAGGGATATACCTAAACATTTCCCAAATTTTCACGGCGATTGGATGCATAGTTTTTGAGTCTATTGAGTACAGACAGACAGACAGACAGACACACACAAATTCATTTTTATATATATAGATTTATGTTGAATTTAAAAAACGGTTACAAGTAACAAGTTTTGTGATTCTCTCTAAATTTAAACGATTTCGTAATTTATTTTGGATTACTCCGAACTTTGAAAATAATCTTTCTATAGATGAAGAGCTGGTACAACAGTTCAGTAGATGTATTGTAAAATCAACAAATTTTGTGTTAATGCCTTTAACCTTCTTCATTGCTGCCCACGAACAATCAAGTCCAAGTGTATTTTATGTTTTTCTGATGCAACTGGATTAAATATTTACAATTGCATGTGCATGGTTCATTTTTAACATTAAAACATTCTTTTACTGTATAAGCATACTATCTCATGCACTTGTTAGTATAATATTTTGTTTAACTTCACTGCTATTTTTATTGCTTATTAAAAGTCACTTCTAAGTACAAAAGATTATTATATATTAAAATTAAAACTATTTGAGATTATTTTTAACAATTCTGACCACTTCTGACTATTTTTAACCACTTTTGATCAGTTTTGGACGGTTAAAACCACTTTTATTATCCAGTGTCTTGGTCAAAATCAGTTTTGACCTGTCAAAATTACAACCCTGTTTTTGTTAGATCAGGTTGTCTGTGGCGAAACTGTAATAGTTTCAAAAAACTTTATTTAAATTTCCTTAAATCCTTTAAAAACAATCTTAAAGTAAAAAATAAATTTTATAACACATAAAATAGAAAAAGAACATTATAGACTTATTTATAAAATACAACTCGGAATTGCAAAGCATCTACGTTAAAGGGGTTTAATTAACAACCCCCAAATCAGAGTAGATATAGAATCAAATAAGAGTAGCGGATTTTACTTCCTCTTATAAGAATAAGAATACCAAATCCAACAAAATTGAATAGGTACGGTCAAGAAACCATATTTGGCTTTCTATTAAAAGCGAATAGTTAATATCACTTTTAACAGAAGAAAGAGCTTAAATTTTGCCTCCATTCACATCAACGCCAGCAAATGTCATTCTAATTTTTAATACATATTATTACTTATGGTTATTTTTGTATTACCGACAAATAAACGAAACTAAAATTATAATTCTATAAATACATATGCATATCATACTAAATGCTCATGTTAACTCGAACAGTCGTTCAAAATCTATGTTAGTGATTCGAGAAATTTTAAAATGCGAAATTTGGTGCTCTGCAATATCTAAATGGTTGCCGGCCATTGCAGACCGAGCACTACTTTTTTTAACCCCATGAAAACCAGCACGTAAATGCTATACGAGTCGACCGTTGTGAAAACCGTTGCCGTTTAACGCCATCTAGTAATTAAATCTAGCATTTAAATATTAAAATAGAACGTTCAGATCTCCTATTACGCATATGCGGCGCATATCTCTCAATATCAACCGTAGATCATCGGGTGGAGGCGACGCTGGATTGATTTAAGTGAAATCGCTGCGTCGCTTATACGAGACGTTGGTCGCGAAGGGGTTAAAGCAGTTTTCGAATGGCTGCAACATCCATGTCAGCAGTGTTCAGTTTGTTCGGCCTCGGGAGAGGCACAGTTAATGTATTATTGCTTGAAGACTTTCGGTATTGAAATTAAGCAATAAGTCTCAGTTTAATGAGACATTGCTTAAGGTCAATACCGAAAGTCCGCAAGAACTTATACCGACAATGAAAAATCAGCCAACTTCGGAGTTTAACATGTTTGGACATCATACTGAGTAAAACTACGGAAACTTAATCTTAGAAAATAAAAGCTAAGCATTTATATGTAATTATTACATTTTTACTTTATGAAAACAAAAGAACTTTATCATAGCTATTAGCTACAATGTACATCTTACATGACAATTCCATTAAATTTAGATAACATTTAATATTTATTTAGTTTCTCAAATACAAAATACGAAATATTGCAATCAGAAAATATGGCGAAATTTTTCAGAGATTTTTAAGATTATTTAAGTCTTAGACTACCCATGAACCTGAAAAAAAAAATTTATTTTTTGCAATTTTGTGTGAATAGAATAATTAAAAAGATAGACAAGCAACAAGTATTTACAAACTATGGCATGCTCCTGTACCACCTGAAATGTACAACTATAATGTAGCCTCCACACTATGGCCAGTTGTTCACCACTTCCTGATGGTGACCTCGAACGATGGTTCACGGGTCACATCCACACGCTGGGCCACTGAATGAGCTGAACGCATTGATTCGTCCATAGGGTCTACAGCGCACTTAAGTTGCACATCTAGCTGCTTTTGATCTTTGGAGAAAAACCGCCTCCGAAGCCATCGTCCGCCAAGGCTATTGTATCGTCTGCCGCCATCGGCCACGATAAGCCAAAGACCCTCCAGACGGTGGAGATGGCTTGCAGTGGACCATAGTGTGGAGGCGCCTTAAAAAGGGCCCTCTGAAGGCATATTAAAAAACACTCGATTTAACTGAAATTTTTATGTGGGAGTATTGAAAATTCCCAATATTTTAGACTCTCCACAATGTCATCGCATAATTCTAGACAAATACTAGACCACGATCCCGAGCAGTGTCAGATTTCAGGCGAAACTGGGAATACACAAAAAACGGAGAACCAAAATAAACCATTGTAGCGGGTACAATTACGCCCCTCTCCTTTTTCACGATAGGTGGCGCTAAAAAGCCAAGTAGTGCGTTTGTCTATGAGTGTCAGTAGTCTATGTGAGTGTTTTTTGTTCTCTCTGTGTTTTGTGTTTTTGTGATGTGGAACTTTTCAAGAAAATAAAATGGTACCTTGAAAAATAGTCTTTTGATATTAGAGTCTCGTCCTTCTACAGTGGCGCCCAACGTGAAATTTTGAAAGAATGGAAAAGTGTCATCCAGACACATGCCATGTTTCTTCCCGTCCTGGGAAATAGTAAAAGTTTGTCAAAGTATCGATTCATCTCGACATGTGTTGCCCTAACACGATGTGAAAATTTTTGTGTGTTTGTTCTACGGTGATTTTTGCCGCTTTCACCAAGAATTGTGTGCTTCAGCTTGTGTGTGCTTTCGTTTCAGTGAAAGTTCCGTTTTCAACGAAATTGATTCTTTCAAGAATTTTGTGTTGCATTCGCATAAAAATGAAATATTCATAAATCTGCTTTCTGAAAATCATCTTTATGATTAAATGTATTACTATAAAGTAAAACCATAACGTAACAGCAGTTTTGTTTTCGGCAGCATTTGGAATTCAAACGTCTCTTCTACCCGGAAGTAAGCTGAAAAGTTCTTTCCCGCTTAATTATCGTTTTGTGATACCTTTTTATGTCTCATATTTTGATTTCGTTTTTATCATTTAATTGATATATTAATTTCTTTTAAGAACAAGATATATGTATAAATTGTGTGTTTTTGAAAATAATGTTTCTATTGGTTGTATAAAGTACTTCTAATGTATATATCCTGAAGGAAAGAAACATGTTTAAATTTTGAGAACTTGATTTTTTTTTTCTATTTTTCTCTTTCATTGTTTTATGGAAAAGGAAATATCAATTTTGTGTTTTTTTTTGTTGGATCTAGTTTTATTTTTTTTAAGAGAGAAAAAACGTATTGATCTGGTTAATTAAATTTTCTATGCTAGTTTGATATTGTATTCTGTGTTCTTGAAAATCGTATTAAAAATGGTCGATCATTCGAAATAAAATATTCTTATTCATAATTATTCCTTTTTTACTGTTTTAAAACATAAAATGTGTAATTCTATTTCTGGTTCTAAGTATGCTATTCTTATAATTCAAATAGTAGCTAAATAATAATATGTTCTGCTTGTTCACGATATATTGATTTTTTTTTTTAAGTTTTATGTTTTCATACTAATTGTCGTAGTTATTGCATACCAATTATATAAAAGGTTATTTGTAAGAAATTCAAATTGTAATTTTAAACGAGTAAATATAAGGTATTAGTACTGCTTCAAAAGAATTTTATCAAAAATATTGTTGTATTTTAAATTGGCTCTTGATTTTATAGTATCTTTATGATTGCTTATTTTATTGGTTATATTATCTACAAAGGAGAGGGTAGTTGTGTAACCGTTACGTAATATTGAATTTACAAATTTTCTTGAGTTATTTAACAGTTTCAATTTCGGTTCAATAATTGCGTAGGGTAAAAATGGCTTATCTTTCTAAGGGCAAGAAAATCGACCTTTTTAACTTAGCATCAGAATTAGGCATCGATGTCACATCTACTGATAAAATAATTGATTTACATGGCAAAATAACTAAATCTGCTATTTTTAAGGATAACGAGCAGTTTGTTAAAGATACATTTAACAATGTTGTTGACGAGCGGAAAAAGTTGGAAGAAGCAGAAATAAAGAAAGCAGAAACTGAAAAACAGCGTCTAGTTGAGGAAAGAGCATTTGAGCTTGAAAAGCTTAGGCTGCAGAATCAAAATTCAACAGCAAATGCAAATGCTAATCCAGTTGATCCTAACCCAACGCGGTTTGATTTAAAAACTGTTTTACCTACATTTAACCCTGACACAGACGACATGTCATTATATTTAACGATGTTTGAAAGACAAATGAAGCTTTTAAACGTATCTACTGATTATTGGGTGTCATATCTAATCGGAGTACTTCCAAGTGATATAGGTAAATTAATAGCAAGAGAACCTGAAGAAATGTTTAAGAATTATATCCACATTCGTACTATATTATTGCAACGGTTTAAGCTGACAGCAGACCGATTTCGAATTCTTTTTAGCCGACATCAAAAACGTGATCATTCCACTTGGAAAGATTTCTTTTTCGAACTGCGAACTTACTTTGAAGGTTGGCTGAATGAACTAGAAATTAGTTCATTTGACAAGTTGAAAGAACTGATCATTGCTGATCAAATTAAGAAAAAATGCCCACCAGAATATAAAACCCACTATTTAGATATTTGGGAAACACTCAATGATCCTGTCATGTTAGCTGAAAAGCTGGACTTGCATGAAAATATAAAATCGCCTTATAGCCTTAAAGCTACAAAGCCTCAAAATTCACAAGAATGGTACAAACCTAAATTTCCTAGAAATGCTGGTAATCAGAACTTAAGGAACTCCCAATTCCCTAAATTTGAAAAGACAGATTCTTTCTATACTCGCAAAAATACTATATCTAACTCAAGCAATATGCCATCTCGAAATTTGGAAAACTCTGTTTATTGTTATGGATGTGGCTATCCAGGATTTATAAAATCCAAGTGCCCAACATGTTCTATGAAGAAAGACAGTGCTCATGTCAATGCCATACAGATGTTTACTTGTTTTACTCTTCCAGTAGCCTTGCTTAATATTGAAATTTATGAAGCTACAGGAATAGTTTGTGCTGATACAGGAGCCAGTCAGTCAGTTGGCGGAGAATTAATGTTTAACTTTTTACAGAAGCGTGGTCAGAAGTTCATAGAAATTGATCTCGCTGTGTGTCTAGCTGATGGTCAACAGTCCACATCAACTGTTCTAAAAACTACAGTGCCAATCACAGTACTTGGTCGAACTTTCCGTACTGATTTAATTTTTCTACCAAATGCGAAAGGTAATCGTACTCTCCTGGGAGTTGACTTTTTAAGAAAATCAGGAATTGTGATGGACATGCATAACAATTGCTGGTATTTTGGCGATAAACCCAACTGCAGAATACCCTTTGCCAAAGACATTCCTCTACCAACAAATAACAGTTCTGTTGGAATAAATAAGAATTCTTGTCCGACGAATTCCATTACAAGTGATGATCCAGTACCAAGCAACCCTGCTGTACCTGAAATTAATAATCTTTGTTTGCGTGTAGACGAAGGACAGAATCTTGACACAAAAGATAAAAATCACTTAACTGCCTTGCTTAATGAAAATGAGGAAATTTTCCGGCTAGGGGGAGAACCAACCCCTTATGTAAAACACTATATCAACACAGGTGACCATCCACCAGTTGTAGCCGACATGCTTTCTCGACCTGAGTGTATTTATAAACAAACTTGTGAGTTACAGACTGTTGTTATTGATGTCCCATCAAGAACAGCTGGTGAACTTCGAACGGAACAGTTGAAAGATCTTGAACTGAAGAAGATAATAGATTGCTTTGAGGATATCAACAAAAGTGTTGACCTTGCGAATTGGACAGAAAGGGGGTACGTCTTAAATCAAGGAGTCCTCTACCGCTACTCTCCACACTCTGAAGTGGAGGAGGCGCAGCTGGTTGTCCCATCTCATGAAAGAGAAAACATTTTAAAACTCCACCATGATGCACCCACAGCTTCACATTACGGAGCTGATGGAACTTTTTTTCGCATATCATCCCGATATTACTGGACAGGCATGAGAAAATATATTGCTGATTATGTCAAAAATTGTCCAGAATGCATCAGATACAAAGCAACGAACCAGAAACCTGCTGGTCTCTTACAGACCCCTGTACCTGCTCAACGTTTTGAAAGCATTGCTATCGATCTTTTTGGGCCCTTACCAGAAACAAATGATGGCATGAAGTGGATCTTCATTGTTGAAGATTGCACAACTAAGTGGGTAGAGTTATTCCCATTAAAGCAAGCTACTGCTAAAGAATGTGCCTTATCACTACTAAATGAAGTCTTCTTAAGATATGGAATACCCCGTCGTCTAATAAGTGATAATGGTACTCAATTTGTTAGTGCAATCATGCAACAGTTGTGTTATGTCCTAAACATCAAGCAAAATTTAATTCCTGTTTACCATCCACAGGCCAACCCCGTTGAGCGTAAAAATAGAGATTTGAAGCCTCGTTTGGCAATCTTGGTAGGTAACAATCATACCTTATGGAAGGAGCAATTACCAGCCATTAGATTTGCAATGAACACTGCAAAATGCGAAACTACTGGATGCACTGCAGCATACTTGAACTTTGCCCGAGAATTAAGAACTTTAGACGATGTAACTACTGACCTGCGATCGGTTATTCATAACGATAATTTTGTCCCAGAATTCACTCCTTATTTAAAACGTTTTGAAAGGAATATCTCACAAATTAAAGAAAATATTGAGAATAATCAGGATCGCCGAAAAACATATGCAGATAAATCACGTAAATCAAGCCCTAATTTTAAACCTGGGGATTTAGTTTGGGTAAAGCTTCACCCATTAAGCAAAGCAAGCCAAAACGTAAGTGCAAAATTGATGCCGAGGAAAGATGGCCCTTACATCATTTTGTCCCAAAAATCCCCTACTACATTTTTATAGCTAGTTGTGACAAACCTGATGAACCTTTAGGTGCATACCATGCATCAGCTTTAACACCTTTTCAAAATGTCACACAAAAACAATCTCCTGTGGTGCCGCTCCGGAAAAGAGGTAGACCCCCGAAACAGCCCCCTCCTGTTTCTGTGGACACCGAAAACAAATCAAAAATCCCACCACCTTGCCGAGACGGTCTTCGGAGGTGTAGGGGGAGGATGTAGCGGGTACAATTACGCCCCTCTCCTTTTTCACGATAGGTGGCGCTAAAAAGCCAAGTAGTGCGTTTGTCTATGAGTGTCAGTAGTCTATGTGAGTGTTTTTTGTTCTCTCTGTGTTTTGTGTTTTTGTGATGTGGAACTTTTCAAGAAAATAAAATGGTACCTTGAAAAATAGTCTTTTGATATTAGAGTCTCGTCCTTCTACACCAGACTGTTCTCTACACAAGAATAAATGTTACGGTGAAAATCAGGAATTTCCAAAATTACAAAAAATAGGAACGAAACCAAAATTTTCATGACAGGAAAAGAAAAAATTCCACATTATACATAACAGTAATTTTATGCATCTTTATAAAACGAACAAATCAGGAACGATGCCACATGTTCATTTTGAACGGGACAGTATTCCCCGTCTGGGATATTTCCCGAAAAAGAAAAATGAGCAAGAAAGAAATGAAAAAGACAACGAAGGAACTTAATGAGAAATTTGAGCCATCGATCATCCTTTTTCACCTTCCTCCCGCCGTACTCAATAACCCAAGGTCGCATACAATTAGAAGATAAAATATCACGGACAGCGTAGGTTTTGGGGACAGACCTCGGTATTTCTCCTCCCGGTGATTAATAACTGTATGTCTTCGCCGGAATCGGTGGAAATGCTTCTTCGCGAATAATAATGCCCTCTGCGTGAGTAAATGCAATGAAATTAACTTAACAAGCTGCTGTAAATTCTTAAAAGTGAAAGCGGCTTTTCAAATTACGGACGAAAAAAAGTTAAATTAACTCTTCCTGATTTATGCAGCTGCGGTATTCGGAAGTTGAGCATACACATTCAGATGTAATGGCCAAAAGGTTGCATAAAATCTTTTCCACGCTTAACTCATTTCATGAAAATTAATGTCGAATAAAACGGGGAAACGAAGCATGTGTTGACAACACTGATTTAAAATTTTGGAAACGACGAACGGTTAAAAAATTAGCACATCTAGAGCAATAACGAGTTATGACAATACGGTATTTAATATTTTGCAGTCGCAAAAACCTGGCACGATGTATTTATAATACAAAATTTAAAGAATACAGCAAAATTCATTTACACATCAATCCAGATTCTCAGTTTTTTTTTTTTTTTTTTTTTTTTTTCCCCGCAAAAACTGCTAGTGTATTTTATTTCGGTGTTACATGATAACTGGCGAAGAATGTAATAGTATCGTAAATTATGATAAATTATTTTCCAAAAGCTTATGTCTTGATCAGCAAAAGAATAGGTGGAAGCAGAATTAAATAAGTTCCTTAAGTAATTTATTATATCTATATGTAATTTAACATCAGTTAAATGTTCCGAGAAGATACTCAAGAAAAAAAAATTATACTGGCTAAAATTACTATTCTCTATTTGAAATGTAGCTTATTCACACATTCTATGCGGGACACGTACTAGTACGTTTCCCGACAATTGATACTTGAGCGCGGGTCACGTACTAATACGGGTTAGTGTAAGAACATGGTTTGTTTGTGGGTAACAAAAATAACGGTAAATACAGGAAAACGAAGCCGAATATTCTTGTCTACTACATAGATTCTGGAAAAATTAAGAGAAAAACCAGTTTTTACATCAGTCGATGCGGAACCACAGAACGGGAAGGTTGATTTAAAAAAAAAAAAATCAATTTCGATTTAAAATTAACTTTTTATTTAGCCTTGTGAAAATGAGTGAATTTAACGAATATAATTATGATGAAATCTTTGCTGACGCATTATTAGATGTTTCGTATAATTTATATATTTGCTTATATATTTCAATATAAAATACGAAAAGTTGGTTAAAAAATTGAATAATTTTCGATCTATTGAGATTTAACTGAATAACTAAATTTACACGCAAAACGCCCGCTCCCAGTACAATTCCGCTGCGAAATGTACCCGCACACAATATGTTAATATATTAATGCACAGAAAATATAAATATCGACACTGAGAATTAAAAAAGGGTCTCTTAAATAAAAGTACACTTTATTTGAAAAATGTCCACTTATGGAGGTTTTATTGTTTACATTTTTCCGTAAATTAATCTCTAATATTTCCATGAAGAATTCAAAATGAATTTTGCCTACAAACAATTGAAGGTAAAATGCTGAAGCAATAATTTTCTGTCGAATTATATCTCCTGAACACTTCATAATTCACACTTTTTGCTATCTGTAGTCAAATTCTATGCTTTCATATTTTTTGATTTCTGAAGGATAATTTTCTGAAAAACTAAAGTCCTCGTCTCGGAATGGATATTTTTCCAAATCTTCTCATTCAAGATGTAAGGCTACGAAATAACTCAGGACATGTAAAAAAAAAAAAAAATAAAAATAAGGGCACTGAGACGAAAGAGAATAACTAAAAAAAAAATAATAAAAACTCTTGAGTTAAATCCGAGCCGAGTGGAGATGAAAGGCAAGCCTAGAAATAGCAGTTTGGCTGAACAACCTTAGCCGAAAAATTTAGCATATTTATGCAATATTTATCCATCATCCGTTAGCCTTATGTCAAGAACTGTAATTTTGGGGAAAGTCATCGAAAGAGAACGCAAGTATGGGTAAGAGGTTAAAAATAATCGCGAAATTTTTCACACGAGAAAATGAAATTTTTCGGAAGCGCAGCCCGACAAACGAAATTATTTCTCAAATGTCTTCGCAAACATCTTTCTCCGGTTCTCTTGGTAAACAAAGTTGAAAAAATAAATAAACAGCGTAAAGGAGAGAAAAAAGGTGTTTTACTATTGAAAGTTCCCTTCACAATTTCTTTTGCATGCGAGGCAAAATCCGCAAAATCTTCAAGAGAAAAGCAATAGTTTCCAGATCACATAACCACAAAAAGTAAACACAAGCATCGCAGCATTTTTTAATAACCCAAATTCATGCTAATTTTTTGGATATTCATTTTTAAGCTGAAGACAAGAATTAGTAACGTCTGAAAAATTAAGTAAAAGAAAGTGAATAATTCGACGTACACCACTTTTTGCCAGAGAACAGCCGAGAGACTGGAACTAAGAGCTTAAACGCAATATCAGACAGCTAACATCCACCGCAGCAGTACAATTCGAACATGTAGACTTCGGTACGGATAAACTACATCTTTCTGCAAGTCAATCATCTGACATTTAAGTGAATTCCTTTGCTGTCCCAGCCATGCAGCACTCTGACATTTAAAGAAAAGTAGAAGTTACTGACTTTTACTAACTAGTTACTGACAGAGGGGGAAAAAAGAAGCATGCATGAGCAGACAGAAGGAAGCTAGCTCGTGTTTCTCGCAGCTCTTTGTCTGGGTGGGTGGGGGGTATCTTAGTTGATCGAAATAAAAATGCACACAGTTCTACAAACTACTAATCTACATTCTAATCAAAGTAGCATAGTTAGGCAATGCACATATTTAGTAAAATTATATATAAATCCAAACAAATGTGATTAAGTCATTTGCCTCCTGAAACAATATTTAGTGTCCACACACAGGAACTCTACTTCTGTCTCGCCACTACACTACAACGCGGTTAAAGTGGCTTATTTAATCAAACCGTCTGTAAAGAGCATATGACGCAGGTTTCTCGATACACACACATATATATGTTGTGTGTGTGTACATACAAATCAGATGTTAACGGCTAGCGACATAAAGCTGTTGGTTGGTTGGTGTGAAACGCTACTTTTATGGAAAACGATGGCTAATGAGACCGTGAGGCAAGACGAATATAAGAATTCACCCAAAAATGATTTAAATATTGCAAATACTTGGGCAAATACAAGCAAAATACGATCTTCCATGGTCACTACTTTTTCCGGGATGAGTGAGAGAAAGGGATTATCGGACATGGGTCAAGGGAAATCCTCTCCACATATACGACTGTAAAATCCCCTAATTACTCTTTACGAAAATTAAGCGTATTTAATCGCATGTAATGTTACTTTACCACATACGTGTTCATCGTAACTTATGTTACAAACAGGGCAGGACAAACATCAACACCATAACAAACACTATAGAATGTATGGCTGCTTTGCTGCTATAGCGATATAAATTAAGTCACGTTAACTATTTAAATAACAAAGCCAAAGCAATATTCCCAGCTCAACCCCAAGAAAAGAAAAAAAAAAAACCTAACCTCATTGATATTTCTTTATTACCTATCGGTTTTATCACAGAAGACAAGATGAGGGTAAAGATTGAAAGTGAGGCCTACTGTGGTTTAGCGTATCAGTACAGTACTACAGTGCAAAAAAGATAAAACGAAGCGATATAGTACGTGACACATTAGAAAAAGACACAATCTAGGTGCTGATTCCATACAACAAAGTCAGAAAACTCGGTATACAGTACGCACTCAGGCACTGATGTAAATTTTCTCCCAACGTTCATTCAACGTGTGACTAAGCGATACATTTAAAGCTTAATTTACTTTAAAACTCCCTGGAACTGCTTTCCTCTACATAAATAATGAAGCACCTAAGACCAGCCAGGCAATTATTACTTTTTTTTTTCGCTCCTTCATAGGCCATTGCCACCGAGTTGGGTTCCCACACTACCTCCGGACAGGAAGCGCACCGACGATACGCAAAAAAACTGAATGCGACATATTCTGGGACAGATCTTATCATTCACCACTAACTAGGAGAAATGTAGATTAAAAAATAAAAAATAAAAACCAAGCATCCTAATTTAAACGCCTACTTTTCTATTAAGAGCATTAATTTCTCACTTTTGCAATGATTAAATGAACGTAATTGCGTTGTTTACTCCCGGTGGGCTACCCCTCGGTAATTTAAAATGTCCGTAATTACAAACGATCAAATTTTAGAAGGCAGGAGAACGTTTGGGTGTTTGGAATAAGGCACGCCAGGCAATTTCATCAACATGTGTCGTTTAAAGCAATGTGGCAGCGTTTCTCACGACTATGCCAAGATTCTCACACACCGTGTCATGAGATACACAGATAAAATTCATTTTTTTGTGCAGAATCCAAAATGTAAAAAAATACTGCGGTCGACTTGTAGTTTCAAAATACAGAGCTAATTATCGGAATGCCTGAATTTATTTTAAAAGCGAGAGTATTAACTCCCCGTGAAACCCGATTAATCCTTTCCATTAATTTCAGTTCGGAATTAATTCGGCTAATTTGTTTAGCATGTTAATGTTGCTTCAGTATTAGTAGACTGCATGGCAAAATGTGATACGCATTTTCAAGGACACTTGCTAAGCCTGAAAATGAATATTGAAGGGCAAGTGGCACTTAAAAGTAAATAAAAGTGAAATATTAAACGCATGTTATATTTTTTTTATCGAATTATTTTTTCTGTAAGTAGATTTTTTATAAATGATTTTAAAATGTACATGAATAGATTGTTGATGAAACTGTAAAATTTGAAGAACCAAAATTATTTTAACTGAATGTACAAATTGAGATTTTCAAAAACACATTTTCCGTCCCACTTTTGGCAATGGATAGACGAGTCGGAAGTACATATATAAAAAATTATTTCTAAAGATGTTTTAAATCTTATTTGTATGACAATACAATATTGGTACGTTTTAAAAGGCAAAACTCTCATTAAATAAAAAGTGATAATACATTAAACATACAAGGCGCTCATGTTATGTCTCGATCAGTTTTTTTCCCCACTTGTCTTCATTTATAGTTAATTTAATAGGCAATTGTTCGATTTAGTTTAGTTCATTATACTTCATTTTAAATATGTAGAGGGACGAGATATTGTTAAATAATAAATCTAGTTTCAGGAACCATTTTTTATTCGTTGGTTTCGTTCCACAACACAGTACGACACACAAGACACAGCACAAAAAAGCAACATCATAAACAAGCACACACACAAAGAAGTGGGTAGCACCATGGGAAAAACTAGATGGCTCTCGTAGCGCTACCTATCATAAAAGGAGAGGGCAGCAATTGTACCCGATACAAATAGATTTTTAAGACTTTCAATTACATTGCTATTGAACAGGCTTAACAACTAATAAACTATACATTTTACAAGATCTAAACACTCTTCTAAATGGTTCGGATACAATGAACAAAACTTGAGTCCGTTGAAATTTGTTGTAACAGGTTTCAGCCGCCCATTTCTTTTTCTTTATTTTATTATATTTATTTTTTGAGGGTAGGGGCTTTAAAAGAATAGGAAAATGAATGGAGAAAAATATAGTACTGTCACAATTTTGCTTCAAAATCACAAAATGGAACGCAAACTAATTCAGTAGAACGAGGAAACAGTAAACATACACTTCCTTACAAATAAGATTAAATACCTCAACGGAGATTTTCACTTAAAAATGGCTTCATTGTCACAAGAAAAAGGGCGTGAAACCTTGACCTACTATATTAAAGAAATTCTATAAGTTTTAAATTCCTCAAAACTTTCAGCTAAATTCCAGCATTTTTTTCTCCTGGAGATGAGCGGGAGAAATTAATTTTGTTTTCCTTGTTCGTCATATTTAAAAACTTCCCTTTTTTATTTTACTTCTTTAACAAAAAAGCTTTATTTACACTTCGCCACAACTGTAACGGAAAACAGATAAAAATGCAAAAAGGACGGAGAATTTGGTATATAAAAACAGATAATTTGGGGAAACTTTAAATGATGAAAATTAATTTATTTTTACAGATTTCATTCAAAATGAGAAATTTTCATCGCATCTACAAAAGGAAAAAAAAAAAAATCAGGGTAAGAGAAAATATATCACTAGACCGTTAATTTAAAACTTTTTAGTGACATATCGAGCTTTTTAAAAAGTTGATCCACTTCCCACTTACATAATTTTTTATCCAGTACTGGTGAAACATTAAAATCAAAATGTTTCAAAATTCTTGAAATTGATATGGATCAAAATATTGCCATTCAGCAGTTTATATTAAGTATAATTAGATTATGTTATTTAAGCCTCGATTAAAGAAGTTCTCCTCCCTTCCTTAGTTGAAAAGGGAGGAGAAGGAAAGATAAAATTCTTGAAATGGGTATGGATCAAAATATTGTCATTCGGCAGCTAATATGAATTAAGTAGAATTAGATTATTTTATTTAAGCCTCGATTAAAGAAGTTCTTCCTAGCTTAGTTAAAAAGGGGGGAGAAGGGAAGTTTAGAGAGAGGTAAACGCACAAAAACAATAATAGTAGCGTAAATTTTTATCTATTTTTAAAAAGAGCGAGAAAATATAATTTTAAATTATTTTTGAAATAATTTAATATGGTTTTAGTATTTAAATAATGATATTTTACCAACGTAAACTTAAATAGGGTTCACGCCTTATCTTGGAGAATGTTACGCTCTATCATGTGACGAAACTTGTTTAAGGGAATGGTTATGCGCACACCGCCTAGAAATAGATCCATTTTTCCTATAAATTAACTCAAAGCTGGAAGAAGGTAATATAGCCAACTAACTCAAAGCTGAAAGGTAAAATATAGCCAACTAACTCACAGCTGGAAGAAGGTAATATAGTCAACTAACTCAAAGCTGAAAGAAGGTAATATAGCCAACTAACTCAAAGCTGGAAGAAGGTAATATAGTATCCAAGGGGGTCTAAGATGTTTTAATCTAATCCATTACAGTGAAAATGTGTTCTGATTTCGACTTTTAATATCTTTGCTACAACATATTACATCTGAGAAAAGAAGGATAAAACTCAGCAGCTTTTTACACATTTTAAAAATTAATTTTTAAGATTTTTAATAATTTTTTTTTTTTATAAATCAACCCTTTAATATTTTAGCTATTAAAGTTAAAAAAGTGTGTAATACATTTAATACAGCATTTTCCGAAATTTCTTTACCATATCATTTGTTATCCGTAAAGTAACTGAAGTTTTTTTAATTAACATACAAACATTAATTTCAACGTTAAGATGACACGAAGTGGGTGATCTTTAGAATGAATTGATTACGTATGACACCAACACCTATTTTATGAAATCATTCGGAAACAGTAAAAGCAAACAATTTTTATAAATTTTTATTTAAAAGAATATTTAAAATTGTTACAATATCCTGAATACATTGATTCATCCAAATATTAAAAATTTTAAACATATCTATTCGTTACATTTCTTTTTAATCTTTCGAATGCAGGAAAATTTACAATTTTGGAGAGGGGGGGAAAGCTTGTTTAGTTCAAAATTGTGACAGTCACATATATAATACACCTTATTCCTTGGTGTTAATTCACGTTTTAATAGGATTTTTTCAATGGTTTTATTTAATATGTTAATAATCAATTGAAAAAAACTTTGCTGTTTTTTCCTCGATTTTTTTAACGTTTAAAACCACAAAAACACATAAAAGGGGATCGTTTCTGCACCTACTGGAAAGAGTTAATGTAATGAAGAATCCATATAATTTTAAAAGAAATAAAATGAATAGATCTGCTTGCAATTTTTCATATTTGAATGAATCAATATGAGGTTATTCTAATATTTTCAATATTTTTTTTAATTAAAATTTAGTTTATTTATATTAATTTTCGAATTATTAGATTTTTTATTTATACAACATCATATAAGATGTGGCGAAAATACATCAAGGGATATGGGAAACAGTACTTTCCCAAACGATGTAATACTAATGAAACACCTCGTATTTCGTGGAATTTATTTTCGAGTAGTGATAGGTCAGGGAATTTTACTGACAAGTAAATGAAAATAAACAACAACGGACCCGAAAACAGTTATTTACAATATTGTGTACATTCAAAGGGAAAGTTATCAAGAAATCGTTATCAGAAAGATATTAAGCTAACACATTTATCGGATCTATACACAGCGAACTGCGTTGGTAATGAAAACCAAAGTGGGTGAGAAATGAAATAAAATGGCTCTATGTAGAAATTAAACTACAGTCGACATTTGATATCTCGAAGATATTCGTCTACATTGAAAACGTCATTTTTTGCCAAAAATCTTAATTTATTTTATTATTTTATTGTAAAATTTTAACTTTTAGGCTTCTAAATCTGTTTTTGTTTTGTCTCTATGGCATTTTAAAGGAAAGTTACAGCTATTTAAACATTAGTGACAGCTGCCGAAACAAAATGGAAGTAGCCACTTCGGAACCGGAAGTAGTGAATTTACAGCCTTTTAAAGAGCAATTTTTGGACAAAACTTTTTAAATTTTCATGAAGATGAGTTTAAACAATTAGTATTTTTAATAATTAGCAACTAGGCAATTAGAATGTTTTGAAGTAAGAAAGTGCGTGGAATTTTAAACATGTATTTTAATTTTTTAATAGTTAAAGTTGCTTTCCTAAACTTCAAATGCTTTTTTCTCAGAACGGTATTTTTAATAAAATGTTGAAACTTGAAATGTGATTTCTAAAAAAGTTCTTAAATTATTTTCTTGAAAATTATTATGAATGCTTTTGATAGTATTTACTAGTAAATGACCTAAAAGCTTTAAATTTGGATAATTTTTAATGATGTTACATTCATAATTAGATATAAAGGTAATGAAAATTCGTTAAAAATTCAATGTGTATGATTTTGAAGGAGCAAAATTTTTACGAAATGTAAATTAAGCAAAGATTTTAGGTGATTCACTAGTCCAGTGTATAAGAAATATTTTGCATAAATAAACATTGAAATAATTAAATTTATTAAAAAATTAGACCTTTTGAAAAAACCCAATTTTTTTTTACTAAATTTTCTTCATTTATTAAAAATTATAAAAACTTCTCCAGGAATAAATTTTTTAAGTGCAATTCTCTATGATATTATAAAAAATAAATCTAAAAATGTAAAAACATGAACTAGTTTCTACGTTTAAAGCAAAAAGTGCTCCGAACGTAGACGGATACCTTAACATGGTTATGGGGAAAAAATGCTAAACATAAAAATAAAGCAAAAAAAGTTGACATTAATTTCGATAAACTCATGAATTGATCATTAAAATGATAATAGAAACGATACAACAACATTTAGAAATACGAGTAAAAAAATTATTTTACATATTTCAATTAAGATTGATGTGATAATTAATTTCTGATAAAATAAAAAATCTATTGCAGGTGAACCTTGAAATGGCAGAATCATTAATACTCTTATTTTACAACAGTGCTCTTCGAAAATCTCGTAAAATTTTCAGTATTGCATGATTCTACAAAATTAAACACTGATCTAGAGATTGTTGCACATTTTGAGTAACTCTGTATGGGCAAATAAACACAGCGGCATTTCAAATATTGTTGTGGCAATTCGGAAGGTCTGAAAATTCAATATTCATTTAAAATAAGTAAGTAAGTAAAGAAAAACAGGAAGCCAACACTTATCAGCACTTTGTGGGCGAGAAAGTAAAAAAGAAATATGTCGTGCCAAATGAATGCAAATGAGTCCTGATAATTAATAACCATCAAATGTTTTGAATTATACAGTTCCGCTCTATCAGTGAAATCACACCTATTTCACTGCAAAAAATCCAACAAGAATCACCTGAAATTTTAAATCTAATTCCCAATAAACCTTAGATCGGCTTCGTTTAGGCCAAATCATGGTCCGCCGCAAAATTCCCGAAATTTATTGAGGAAACAAACATTGCACTATAGATACAGAACATAAATTTAATTATAACACTACAGGAAATCTAATTCCGCAACACTAAGTTACTATTACTATTAAGACATATCCTTTAAGGTACCCGTCTACGTTAATAACGTCATTTTTCGCCAAAAATCATAGTTTTTTTATTCCTCTATTGTAAAATTTCAACTTTTAAGCTTCTAAATCAGTTTTTGTTTTGTCTCTACGGCATTTCGAAGAAAAGTTAAAGCTCTTTAAACATCAGTGACAGCTGTCAAAACAAAACGGAAGAAGCAACTTCGGAACCGGAAGTTGTCAATTTAAAACCTTTTAAAGAGCATTTTTTGGACAAAACTTTTTAAATTTTCATGAAGATGAGTTTATACATTTTTCTAGTATTTTTAATTATTAGCAACTTAGCAATTAGAACGTTTATTTACGATAATTAATTTTCGGTAAAATAAAAAATAAAAATCGCTGTTGCAGGTGAGCCTTAAAATGGCAGAATAATTAATAACTCTTTTATTTTACAACAGAGCTCTTCAAAAATATTGTAAAATTTTCAGTATTGCATGATTCTACAAAATTAAAAGCTGATCTAGATTGTTACACATTTTGAGTAACCCTGTATTGACAAACAAATACAGCGGCATTTCAAATATTGTTTTAGCAATTAGGAAGGTCTGAAAATTCAATATTCATTTAAAATAAGTAGATAAGCAAATAAAAACAGGAAGCTAACACTTTTATTGCATTTTGTGGGCGAGAAAGTAAATAAGATATATGTCGTGCCAAATGAATGCAAATGAGTCCTGATAATTAATAACCATCAAATGCTATTAATTATACAGTTCCACTCTATCAGTTAAATCACACCTATTTCACTGCAAAAAATCCAACAAGAATCGCTTGAAATTTTAAATCTAATTCCCAATACACCTTAGATCGGCTTGGTTTACGCCAGTGGTCGGCAAACTTATGTATTCAAAAGAACTGTGCTATTTTTGGGAAATAGTCTACGTTTTAATTTTGACATACGTGAGCCACAAGCTCACCATCATGGCTCTATGATATTACATGCAGTTGAAACAGTAACTGCACAGATTGCTAAATTAATGACCATTATGAGATTTATTTTAGAACATTTTTTAATGGATCATGTAATGCTGCGATAGTGTTGAACTAATGACTATCGACGGCTGCAAATGGTAGGTCAATACCTCGAGACGTTTCGACGTGGTGACACATTTTTGTTATTTGAATAGTTTTAGCAAACCCGCACCGCGATGAAATTTAACAAAAATACCCTATTCTAGTTTTAACAAACTTTTCTACATTTTATCATCTGGAGTTAAATTTATTTGAATACTTCCGAGTCTTCGAAGATCAGTGCTAGAGATATTTAAATATTTGAAAGTTAAGAGAAAAATACAGATTTAAGCAAGTAAATGTAGAATAATTTTGTTTGAAGTAAGGGTTACGATGGGCCGTATCCATGAAAATTTTTGAGGGGCGATGTGTTCCAGTTTTATGTTTGTATGTAATATTTTCTTAATATATCATAGGTACACCGATAAGCCAAAACATTATGACCACAAATCGGACATTTCTGAATTTAAATTAAGTTTTAATAATAAATTAAATGAAGTTGAAACTTGACTGGATACAGATTTATATTAGTATGTATAAGGAGTATTTGGTAAAAAAAAAATAATAATAATAAATAATCTATAGAAAATTAAATCCTAAAAAACATTTTTAAAACTAAAAAAATATTTTTTAAAACAGAATTTAAAAATAAAAGATAATTAGTTCGTGTCATTCAATTTTACTACAGTGTATGTGTGTACAAAGTTTCCTATCTCTTAGTTCAATGGTCGGCAAACTTATTAGCCAGAGCCAAATATGAACATTACAACAATAAATAAAAAAAAAAAAAAATTAGGAGCCTGTTTAGTGAACTTTTATTCTACTAAATTAGTAGTACACCAAATAAAACAATTTCATACTTAATAAATATTTATTAAGGATTATTCATCAATGGTAGATAAGACAAAACTGTTCACACTGCAACTGCTGATCTGTGATGCCAATTTGCACCCCCCCCCCCAATACTTCAGAAAAAGTATGCGCGCGCATGCTAGTGGTAAGATAGTATCACACCGGAGTACGCGAAAACATACGCACAATTTCAGCCGGTAGCTTGTACATGTTTTGTGTTTACGTTTAAGAAAACTAATAAAAGTAAACTATGTACGTTACGTATTTTTACAACAATATAAAAGTTTATTTACCTATCTATCTTTTAACTTAAACAAAAAATTATACATGTTCTCGATTAATAGAAGAATTTTAATTTATCAAAATATGATGTAATTTTTTTCTTACCAAGTTTTTTTTTTAAATGAAAATTCTATTGCGCCTTCCGAGGATATTTGTACCAGAGCCGCACTTAAGGAGCCAAAGAGCCACATGCGGCTCTGGAGCCGCACTTTGCCGACCAGTGGTTTAGGTCACATCATGGTCCGCCGCAAAATTCCCGAAATTTATAGTGGAAGCAAATTTTGCACTATACATACAGATACACTACATATATATATATACATTACAGATATTACATAAATTTAATTATAACACTAGTTTGGTTTGGTTTGTTTGGAGCGATAGGTTTACTTTTGGCAACACGAGGGCTAATGAGACCGGAACCTACTGCTTAAAGCCAATTCCGAACGGCTACGAACATCCATGACATAGTGGGATTCGAACTCACGAACTCGGTTCCAATGGCCAGCACCCTAACCATTCGACCATCGTTCGGCCTTAATTATAACACTACAGGAAATCTAATTCCGCATCACTAAGTTACTATTATTATTAAGACATATCCTTTAAAAGTTGCAAGTTGATTTACCAAACCGTACTAAGAATGAAGTTCATAGAGTTGCATCCCCCCCCCTTCAATACAGCTTTAAGATGGATGATGTTAACACACGATCCTTACGAATAACAGTCCGTGAATTTCTGGAAAGGACATGGGGAAATTTATATGTATGAATGTGACAACACTGATGGTAAAAGACTTTTTCTAATACAGAATGAACGCTCGAAAACATTTATTTCTACTAAATCTGCGTTTTGTTAACTTACCTAAAATAAGCACAGAAAAGCCATTAGAAAGTTTCAAAAGCCATTAAAATATCATTAAAAACAAATTTTTCAAATATCTATATGCTGAAAACATAACATGAGCGTGTAACATTCTGATGGTTGGATTAATGCATCTTATTACAGTTTCTTTTTTCGCAGGGAAAAAGAAAGGGGTTTACTGCCAAAAATATCTTCTTTTTACAAATGTAACGGTACTTCAAAAATAAAGAAAAAAGGATAAAGGTATAAATTAAACAATGTAAAGATATTGTAGACACGTTCTTACTTTTAAACAACGCTTTATCGAAGCTGAGGCTTAAGAGTTTCTCTACAGTTGCGAGGCATTATGACATCGTTTATGGGTGATCAATTTGGCAAAAGAAATGAAAAAAGAAAGAGGACAGGAGAAATAAATGATTTTATTTCAGCAAATGGACCAAACTTTGGGTAATTAACTTCCGCAAAGGAGAAAAAGAGAGACAGCTTCAGTTTGAGTAATCCAAATATTCATTCAAGGATCAACGAATAGCTAAAACAGTCTGGTTTGGAAATTAATTGTAAAAGTCACAGAGTTAAATTTCTTTTTGTTGAAACGGAGAGTCCATGCTATGAGGCTTAAGAGCATTAAAGGGAAATTAAAAAAATAAATAAATAAAAGAAAATAAAATTTTAAAAAAATCTGATGTGGACACCACATTACTTCCTTATGCACTTATTAAATTATATTATTTAGAGTGCGAATTGTGATTAAAAAAGAAGGTGCTGAACTAGATGTTACAGCAATCCTAAATACAAAATTTTACTCGTTTTTGAATTATAGCATCAATATCCGTTATATTGAAATCACTCATATAGAGTTTTGATTGTAATCAAAAGCGGAGGTACAGAAATAGATGTTACAAGAGTCCTAAATACAAAATTTAAACCGTTTTAATCGAATTTGATTTATGCGAGATCCAACAGATGTTAAGAAGAAACTAGTCAAAATGCTCTCGGGGATGGACCAATCAACGAATATTTAATGCCTCAAAATTAAAGCTTCCTTGTAAAAACTAACAGGCGTAAAATCGAAATCAAAACGGATTCAAATGAGGTAAAAATAGTTATTTCCGTTGAAATTTGTGCACTAAAATTTTTTACGATTACAATACTTCTTTTGCTTAGTACAATGAAGTAAAAAGAGCTAAAATAAGAGAATAGACAAGAAGTAAAAAATATCTTTAAAGCCATGTTAATACACTTAATTTTTAGGAGATTTAACATATGGAATTTCTAAGCAATGAACAATAAGGGAATGAAGAATTGAAAATTGTTGGGGGGGGGAATAGAGCTTTTTGATATGACAAATACCTATGTACTTAAATAGCTTTCAAGAGCTTTAAACAGTGAGTATCAAAAAGAAAACGCTATGACAAAGGAGCATTGTTAAGTCAATGAACTAAAAGAAATTTTAAAAAAATTTGATGTGGACACCACATGACTTCCTTGTACACCTATTAAATTACAGAGTGCGGATTGTGATTAAAAATAGAAAGTGCGGAACTAGATGTTACAGCAATCATAAAAACAAAATTTTAACGAATACCCGTTTATGAATTATAGCTGGCAGCATTAATGTCCGTTACATTGAAATTTTTCATAATCAAAAGAGGAGGTACAAAACTAGATGTTAAAACAGTTCTAAATGCAAAATTTAAACCGTTTTAATCGGATTTGAGTTATGCGAGATCCAACTTACGTACAAATGTCAACAAAAAACTAGTTAAAAGTTCTCGGGGATGGGCCAATCAACGAATATTTAATGCCTCAAAATGAAAGCTTCCTTGTTCAAACTAACAGACGTAACACCGAAATCAAAATTGATTCAGATGAGGTAAAAATAATTATTTCCGTTAAAATTTGTGAACTAAAATTTTTTACGATTACAATACTTCTTTTACTTCGAACAATGAAGTAAAAAAGCCAAAACAAGAGAGTAAACAAGAAGTAAAAATTATCTTTAAAGCCATGTTAATACATTAATTTTTAGGAGATTTAATATATGATGGAATATCTAAGCAATCAACAATAAGGAAATGAAGAATTGAAAATTGTTGGGTGAACAAAATAGAGCTTTTTGATATGACAAATACCTATGTACTTAAATAGTTTTGAAGAACCTTAAACAGCGAGTATCAAAAAGAAAACGCTATGACAAAGGAGCATTGTTAAGTCAATGAACTACTACCTTTTCACTTATGAATGAATTTTACATGTTCCACAAAAGCTGCTATTACGTTTTTGTAAAAGGTTTAGGAAGAATGTGGTGACATTCAAAGATGAGTCTTCAAAACTAAACTTCATAAACTGAAGGTAAAAACTGTTTAAGTCTAGAAGAATTATTCAGACGTAACAGCATTCAAGCCTTTGGGGTAATTCATCAGCACACAGCCTAGAGGATTAAGTTATTGTTTTCCCTCCAATCGTCTTTGTCATTTGTTTTGAAAGAAAATTAGATGTAATAGATAGTATGTTACAGGGTTATGGGCAATTCGAATGCGACATCGTTACCCTTAAAGGACCGGTTTTCTAAATTTGTTCTCTCCTTCACAAGTACATTAGTATATAGGTTGGTACTTAGTAGTATTCATAATGAAATGAGTCTTACAATATAGCATACATTTTTGAATAACTGAGGCTTCTTGATACGACAAATATAAACTAAACCCTTCAGCGCAACAGCCCCTAGGGGGCCAGGGCCTACGGTGCCAATTTCCGTTTACGTGACCAAGGGCCCTGGGGTGCGAAGCATATGTTCCGGTTAGGTGGTCAATCTTACGCGGAACCCCCAGTGATTAGTTCCCAAGCACGCTCAGTTTCCTCAGGTCCTCAGTTCATCTACCCACTGAAGTGATGAAAGGCTGAGTCAATCTTGCCCGGCCAGGGGATCGAACCTCGGACCTGTGTCGAGGGAGGGCGAAGCGCTACAACGATGCCACTGGGTGTCGATACGACTAACATATATGCAGTATTTAAATTAGTCTTCGAGAACTATAATTACTGGGTTACAAAGAGAAAACCCTATAAAAAGGAGTATTGTTAAGTTTAATGAATTACTAATTTTTCTCTTCCTTATGAATGACTTTTACACGTTTCTCAGAAACAGCTATAATTTTTTTATTAAAAGTTTAGGACGAATGTGGTGACATTTAAGGTTGAGTGTTCAACACTCAACTTCATAAATTGGAGATAAAAGCTGATCTAGTCTAGAAATATTATTCAGTGAAAACTAGATTCAAGCCATCAAGGTAATTCATCTGTGCACATCTTAGAAGCTTAAGTTATTTATTGCCTTCCGACAATTGGATTTGTTATTTGTCCCTGAAGAAACTCAGATCTAATAAATTGTATGTCAAATAAAGGGTTACGTGAATTGTCACGCGACTTTGTGATCTTTATGACAACAGAAAGTTTATGGAGTGTTTATTCTACTTTTCTTTTAAAAATAAGCACTTTACTACAGTAGGAAAGTTAAATATTTAGCAGTATTCATAAGGAAAGGAATCTTACAATCTAGGATAAAGAGAAGATAAGTGTAGAAATCTGGCAATACAATCAAGGACTTAGGGGACTTAGTACCTTTTGAGGTGGAAAATCTTCATTACAATAACCCATTTTTATATCAATGTAAAATAAAAGCCTTGGCTATGTTTAGAATAAAGTTTTTTTTCTACAAAATTAATAAAGGTCCAAGTTAATAACAATAATTTAGATTCGAGGTAATACATTTTAAAAATTATAAAATGTATACACCAAGCGAAAAAACTATAAATCTACTTTCTATAATTAATTACCATAACATAAAATTAGATGCAATTTATTACATCAAATAAAATAAATTACACTCGTTCTGTGAAACAAAATTATATTAATACGAGTAATATAATTTATTTTATACTATCATATGAGATAATTAAAAAAATTTGTATTAATGTAGCATGCGATCTACCTATTTAGTTATTTAGTTAGTTCATATATGGCGCAGAATTTGAGAAGGTGTGGATAACTATGAATACAGCTAGCTCTTCCCCCTAAAACAGATAATCTTCTGGGTTTTTTTCATTGTGTTTTTCGCTTGTTTTTAATCTCAGTCGTTCTGTATCGCACGTTCGAATATGAAAGCTACTGAATTTTATCAAGTCACAGCCACCAATTTTATCAACTATTCAATTTCTTCGTCAGCATATTTTGCTTTCATCGAAATTAGCTTTCTTACCTCAGATGTTTACTGGTAAAACGCATAGCACTGTGTGTGATTTGTACAGCTTGTGCCGTGATGTCTGGTTAGAGATGTTCGAAAAGAGACAACCCTTCAGTGTCCCCGAGTAAGTGGTAAAATTGAGGAATCATTTCTACGAGGAAAACGGAAATATAATCGGGGTCGCATTCTCCGTTGAAATGAAAGTGCAGAAGCGTTATCTTAAGATGATACTGACACAGAAGACATCGTAAATCAAATAAACCATTTAATAAACATTTCAATATAATTTTTTCAGCGTTATAACGCCATCTATGAACTAACCAAAAAACTAATAAGTAGATCGCATAGTATATTAATACCAAAATGTTTCAGTTTTTTTTAATATTTATTAATTTTTTTTAATTCAAAGTAACGTAAACCTTTAAAGTTTTAGCTTGCGGGACAAAACAAATATTTTGCTTCAATTCCGTATAAAAATTTAGTTCCTGATATATTTATTTCAAAATTTATTTTTCGGGTAAGTAGATTTAATATTTTTTATTTAGTGAGTATTTTTAAAAAACACTTGAAAAAATCTAATTTTCAAAACTTAAAGTGGTATTAAAGATCCAAAAAATTTATTCTTAAAGGAACAGAAATTTTCCTTTTATGATGAATCGAAAAGCAAATTTCACGTTTCAATATTAAGACATATCCACTTAAAAGGAAGGAATGTACTGCCATCATACAAAATGGGGAAATTTTCCACAGTCTAGACATTAAAATCTCCTTTAATTATTGTTCCCATATAGCAATGCCGCACAATCGTGTACAATCTATATGGAAAACAATGTTACACTAAATAAAAAAATACCCTTCCCTTATAATTAAGTTAGGAAACAATGTATATTTTACAAAATAGTAACTAATACCATAACATATGAAAGAAGTGTCCAGATTATATTATATTTCAATTCGAAAAATATTTTTTTTTTATAAATTATGTAATCCAATAAATGTTCTAAAAAAGTAACAACATTAACCCTCTGACTGCTCATCCCACGATTTTCACCATGATTTCCCATGATTTCCACGGGCAATTCAGATGTAGCAAAATTTGATCATCCCACAATTTTCGTGGGGATGCGTTTTTCTTCCTTCATTAAAAAGCACATTCAGCCTTTTCAGCGTTTAACCAGTGGAATAAATTACATATAGTATTAGACATATAATTAGAAAATAAATAGAATTATATGACTAGAACTATAGTTATATTGGATAATAGAATTATAGATAGTATATTATAGATAGAAATTAACTGTATTTCAATTGAAATTTATTAAAAAATAAATTTTTTATGTGATAACATCTGAAATTAGTTTTTTTTTAAGTTTAGTTTCTCATGATAAAAGTCAATATAAAAAATTGTTTTCTAGAAAAAAAAAATTGGTATTTCAATTCTCCAATATATATATATATATATATATATATATATATATATATATATATATATATATATATATATAAATATATATATATAATATATATATATATATATAAATATATATATAATATATATATATATATATATATATATATATATATACATATATATACACACATATATATATATACATATATATATACATATATATATATATAAATATATATACACACATATATATATACATATATATATATGCATATATATGCATATATATATATATAAATATACACATATATATATAAATATACATATATACAAATATATATATATATAAATATACATATATATATATATAAAATATATATATATATACATATATATATAAATATATTATATATACATATATATATATATATATATATAAATATATATATATATATATATATATATATATATATATATACTTAAACTGGAGGGGAAAAGAAAAAAAAAAAAAAAAAAAGCAATTTTTAAAGAGATCTCGGTTTACAAATTGAGCAGTCAGAGGGTTAAATCTTTAGAAATAAGCAAGGAAAAAAATACTGTAACGAACTCCTCTCATTAGAATGTTTGTTCTACGACATTTGCAAAAAAGTTAAAAAAAATAATTTAAGAATAGATTACAATGAACAACATTTAAGCATTAGCGTAAATCCATATCTAACACAGACTGTACAAATACAGGAATTCTCTAAGAAATAAAAGAGAATACACTCATAGTTCTACAGGATATAAAGAGCCGAGGTTTGTGACCGGGACAAAGCAATTCAGTGCCAAACACTATCAATTCTTTACGAGAAATTTGTTTCTGTCCGCTCCATTTAAGGATCTAAAGAGAAAAAAAAAGAGTCTTCAGTTCACGGTTTAACTCGCATTATATTTATGGGCTCACGCGAAAGAGTCGTTAGCAGTAGAATATTGGGTCAACTAAACTATCTGGTTTATTTTTAAACTCGTGCACGAATACCACTGGAGGCTGATAAAATTCCGATACCACGAGGGAATAAAAAATATATATGTACCGATTCTAATAATTACGATTACATTACATTTACATGAATAATGAAACAAAATACAGTGAGCTCCGATCAATGTGATCAGTTTGGGACACCGCGGTTTTGATAAAAATAAACGATATTCAAAATTAGATAAATTTACCCCCACCCCACCCCTTTAATTCAAACGTACTAAATTTCAAAACAAAATGAAAAAACACACCTTATATTTATGTACTATATATATTATGCTTTGAAAAATAAGAATTGTATATACAATTAAAAAAAATTGACCAATGAGGAATTTTCACGTTTTCTAATTTTAATTTTAAACAATAGAAGACAAAAAAGTAAGCCAGGACAGTAACTTTTTTTTTCTTTCATTTGCGGGCGTAATTAGTGATTTTTAATGGGTTTTATAGCGGATTCTTTAACATCTCTCAAAAACGATACTTTTTTTCTGCCGAGTTTGTGACATCATCGTTCCTGTAAACACCGACCGCCTATGTTGTTTACATGTTAAAAGGCGACTTTTAAATTTGTTTCTGTGTAAAGTATCTCATATAATAGACATTTTTATTATGTCTGGCATTAGAAAATCATATTATAAATATTGTATTGTGCCACACTGTAAAAATACAACTATTTGCAATGAGAAGATATTTTTCAGCATTCCCAAAGATCCACATACGTGATTTTCACTTAACTTTAAAATTAATTATTAAAATGGACCCAGTTTTTTTACATTTTTGAGAACATTTTTGGAATTTATGAGTCTGGAATTATCAGAAAAATACTAAGTTGTTCGAATCCCCTACATGTGAAAATTCCTCATTGTTGACTGTCTACATTTTTTTCTAAGACGCTCATTGATAAATTGTTCGTAATCATAATCAACCTGTCATAACGATTTAAAATATCGATCTTTTGTTTAAATGTTAAATCATTTCGCTTTCTGGCTTCCATATCGACAAGCTGCATGTAAGCGAGCAAGGCATAAAATGTGAATACGTTCCTTCTCAGTTCCGATAAGAATGTGTTTCCTTCTGCTTATCTGACGACCACTGACCACCAGCAGGCTGTGCGTATTTCTGAAAAATTCAAGGAACGTGCAATCTCCCACTCCTTTGTTCATTCGTCATTTCCCTAGTTTGAAGAGGACAATTCTCGGAAATTTGAACAGCGGAGGGAAAGAAAAGAATGGGTTCCTTCTGAATATATTGTGAATATTCATTTGCCAGTTAAAGAGGTTCGAAAACTGATCCCATTAACAGATGTAACGATCACATAATGCGATAATTTTAACATACAAGTGAATAGAGAAAATCGGGACCAAGTGATTTCGATAACAATAAGCGATTGATAACATTAAACGCTATCACATTAAGCGAAGTCCACTGTATCACCTTTTATTTCTGACGTTATACCCACTCCCTAACAAATACTCTCCATCTCTAGAGCCTGGGTTAAAATTAGTATTCTAGGCTCTTGTATTATGGTACGGTATTGGTTACCTACCAGAATTGCCTGCTAGTTAGGAATTTGCAGGTATTCTTCGTATAACTAAATAAAACATACATTACTCCTCTTCCATTACGTCACCGTAGGGCTTCACTGTAAACTAACAACGCATGCATCATCCTGCAGCGGTTTTTCTTTTGCTTCTGATCACATTTAAACCTTGATCAATTTATATATGTGTGGATTTTATTCCTATGATGAAATAGTGCAACAGTTTGGTTCAAAATGTCTAAATTACTTGAGGATAAAATACTTACAACAGTTGTCTAGGGTTATTAACATTTAAAAAGAATATCTATGACCGTCTAAGCACAACTACATGCATTCGCCTTGGCATTAAAGGCAAAAAGGTAAAGACCGAGTATCGTCGGCACACAGTCAATTCAAATCCGCCTCTTTATGTTTTTAATGAATCGGAGTTGTACATCTTTCAGTTTTATGTAGCCTCCACACTGTGGCTAACTGTTCACCACTTCCTGATGGTGACCTTGGACGATGGTTCCCGGATTGCATCCACACGCTGGGCCACTAAATGGTTTGGTTTGGCGTGCTGCGGTCTACTGTTTGCAACACGAGGGCTAATGAGACCAGGACCTACAGCTTAAAGCCGATTCCGAACGGCTACGAACATCCATGCAACAGTGGGATTCGAACCCACGAACTCCGGTACCGAAGGCCAGCACCCTAACCAATCGGCCATCGTTCGGCTAGGGCCACTAAATGAGCCGAGCTCGTGGATTCGTGGCACTTTAGTTGCGCATCTGTCTGCTTTGATCTTCGGAGAAAAATCGCCTCCAAAGCCATCGTCCGCCAAGACTATTTTATCGTCTGTCACCATCGACCACGATAAGCTATACCCCTTCCAGACGGTGGTAATGGCTTGCAGTGGACCATAGTGTGGAAGGGCCTTTACAAGTAATGTTGAGTTGTGTCTCATTCAAGAGAGTATGTGTTTGTGTGTCTTTTATACCAATCTAAACCGATAGTTGCAAAGTCATCAAATTTTCATCAGGCATTCTTTGAAAAACATCAGACAATGATTGTCCATATTAAAACATCTTCCGCCCATCATATCACATATCATATCACAACGAATATTAATTAGCCGGTCGACGATAGATGGCAGCACATGAATACTATTACTAGATTTTATTACGTAGGAAAAAAAAAGAGGTTAAATCACTTGTAATTTAACAACCAGTAATTTATATGAAGATAAAATAGTTTTTGATGTATTTTCATTTTTTAAAATTAAAATATAAATAAAAAATCCTATTTAAAAGTTTGAACACCTAAATTGTACGTATGATATAATGGTATATTATATAATTTCTTTTGTAAAATACAGCTTTATACCTAATGGTTTTCGCTTGTCAGAATTTAAGAACCACTATTATTTGTTAATTATTTATATATAATTTACAACCATCTTAATGTTTATTGGGAAAGAATCCACTCGATCTGGTGACTGTGTGCTTTTTTTGTTTAATAGAATCATTACCACGTTAGAGCCTCATTACTGTGACTCGGAAAATAAATGAACCTCAATTTTAATTTTACGCTCATTAAAGTCGACATAAATAATTTATTAAAAGTTTGTTGCAGGAAAAATAGTTAAAGAGATAATTATAAAGAGTCGTTTATAAGACCCGATTTACATTATAGACATTTATGAGACAACACCGATCATTAAAGATAATACTGATTAATAACATTAGGATTTCTCAATGCAAAACGTTAAGTATAAAAAAGTTATAAACAGCATTTAAAGTGTTTGCAATCTTGGGTGAATAAACTCTTTTATACGAAACTTAGGTAAAGTTGACCTGTCCAACACAAAAGACTTTGTGGGATCTTTGAAAATACATCATATTCAGGTTAAGTGCAATGTATATGTGTGTCTTGAGGCGACAATTTAAAACTATATGTTATTTTAGTTTTTATTATCATTATTACTGTCATGAATCATAAATTATCAATAGAATATTCAAACCTTTATCAACTTTATAATCAACACAATCTAATAATATTTTACGAACTATAAATAAGTAATACAGTCAGTACCGGCTATATGGTCACCCTTTTATAAGGTCACCCCGCTTATATGGTCAGTTTTCTAAAGAACCCGTCTAACTTAATAGAGAACACGTGTTAAAGTGCACAGCTTATACAGTCATTTTCTTTTTCTTGTTACCAGCTATATGGCCAATTTCACGTTTTCAACTTTCCCCCCCCCCCCAGAAACAGTGGTGGAAATCGAGGAGAACCTGAAATCAAGCCTCAATTTCCCCCTCCCCTTTCCCACTTTCTTGTTTGTGTAGACCCATCGTCGGAGTTTCTCACCTCTCTCAGTTCTTTTGCCCCCTGACAAGATGTGGACATATCTCTGTTTATTGGTTGAACTTATCTATCCCTGCTTAAGTTGAAATTGAGAGGAAACAAGTAAAGGAAAATTTTGTTACATTTGGATCATACGTCACGAATAAGAACGTTTAATTTTTAATTTTTTAATTATGGCTTCGAAAAAAAAAAAGAATTTATCATTTGATACCGAAAATGAATTGATTGAAAAATTTTAAAAATCTAATCTGATTTCACCAAACAAATTCGATTACCCGGGCGACATTAAACAACACTTTAGCTGCCAAACTTTGGTCCTCAAGCAGGGTTGGCATGATTTAAATCATGATTTAAATCAGTTGATTTTTTTAAATCATTGATTTAAATCATTTTTTGTCACTTCTTTTAAAACCTATATTCCAAAGGCAAGAGAACTGGGAATCAGTCAGCACAGTAATACCAATAAGTAAATAAGTGTAAATAGATAGCATGTGCTTTCCAAGAATATAGGGGTTGTTATCAGAAAATGTGTAGCAGGGGTAGTACAATGATTGATTATGCCTATTTGAATTCATTTTATGTAGTGGGAGGTAAAGAGAGTATTACAGAACTTGAAATCCAGTTTGTCTACCAAATAACAATAGCCGTGGCTTCATCTGCTGGAATGGAAAAAACGGTTTTCTTCTTTTGGTATTGTTCATTCTAGCCTTCACAACCAATTAGGAGTGGAAAAAGCATCAAAGCTAGTGTTTTTATTGAAACAATTAAATCCATAATTTGGTACTTAAAAAAATATTAAAATAACTGTGATTTGTTTTTTTAATTAAATAGTGTGGATAAAATTATGGGAGTGTGGATAAGGCTCTTCAGTTATGGGTTAAAAATGCAAGGTATATGTACAATAGGGTTGTATTGTTCCGCCTATATGGTCACCCCGCTTATATGATCTGATTTTTCTGGATCGCTGAGCTGACCATATAACCGATACAGACTGTATTAACTTATAACTTGTATCGCACGTTCGAATATGAACGCTACTGAATTTTATCGAGTCATAGCCACCAATTTTGTCAACTATTCAATTTCTTCGACAACATATTTTGCTGTTATCGAAATTAGCTTTCTTAATGTCTAAAGTGTGGTGCTCAAGCCCGAGAAGTAACAAGGAAATTATAATATATATATATAAGGTGAAGAATACGAAAGCCTAAGATGTTCCCACAATGCATGCGAAACATATCAATCAATAAGAAAACCAAACGCATTTTTTACCTGTCGCTGTAATAGCAACCTTTCGTTATCGGGTTTGTTTGGAGTGCTGCGGTCTACTTTTTGCAACACGAGGGCTAATGAGACCGGGACCTACAGATTAAAGCCGATTCCGAACGGCTACGAACATCCATGCCATACTGGGATTCGAACCCACGAACTCTGGCACCGAAGGCCAGCACCCTAACCAATCGGCCATCGTTCGGCCCTTTCGTTATCAGAGACTTTGACACATGTCTGTAATTGGAGATATTTTTCTCCAGTGTCTACTCAGAAGTTTACTGGTAAAACGCATGGCACTGTGTGCGATTGGTACAGTTTGTGCCGTGATATCTGCGTTAAGATGTTTGAAAAGAGACACTCCTGACAAAGAAAATATAACCGAGGTAGCATTATTCTTCGGGGTCTTATGATGCTTGTTTCAGTTGTAAATTTCGTGTTTTCATCGCAGACCTCAAAATTTTACAGAAGGAATCTTAGTTTGGCCACCCTTGGGATTCTTTTTTTTTTTTTCCCCTAATAAGAAGTTTTTCCTGAATATTGTTAAATGTATTTTATATAACCAACTTCCATAAATGGAAACTAATAATAAAAAATCTTCACTATTCGTTCTTTTTTTCTTATCAAAATTTCAATCGAAATTCAGTCAGAATGATAGCTTGCTTTATTGCGTGTTCTTCCTATCAGATTTCTCAGCTTTGGAATTTTTTGTTGTTATTTTTTTCTATGTTACAAATGTTTGCTTTTCCCCCTACCTTTGTCGAAGTCCTGCATTTTCTTATCATCCCACTGTATCATCCATCGTGTCAACGCCCATTGCGTGACGAATTCATCCAAGGATGAACACGGATACAAAGGTAATTTTTAGCTACCAATTAACACTTGCGGGTTCCTTCATTCACCGTTATAAGCAGTTAGTTAATGCAAATATGATGACACTGTTATCTTAACACAAAACAGAAATGCCTTTAAGGACTGAACTTAGCACGATAACAATTTTAATCCGATGTGTTGTGCACCATAAAGCAGTCAACTCTTCGTAAATCTATCTTTTCCTAACATAGCTATATTAAAATACCTTTTAAACTGAGATTAATTTTAAAAAATTAAATTCATTTATATTTTTAAATTAAATGAATTTGATTTTATCTTCCTTTTTTGAAGGAAAATATTTTTGCCACCTCGCCATTAGTGCTATTTTAAGATAGGACATTTGCTTCTCATTTCTTTTTATGTTGAACTGCATAATATTTATACAGCATTTTTTTAAATACTATATTCTAAAATAGAATTTGTACCGAATGAATGAAAATGAAATAAACCAGTGGTTCTCAACGGGGGTGATACCGCCGTGGTACGACACCGGTGGGCAGTGACCTTGTTTCGGGAGGCAGAGTGGCGATGTGAGCAGGTTTTGGCTATCAAACTTCATTTTAAAAATACTAAATAAATTTATTACAACAATTATCTAATTTACACGATTTTTCAAAGAAATAAAACAAACTTACGGGGTGGTACCAGAACCAGTTATTTTCGTTTCCCATGTTCTCCGTGGAATTAGGCCGACATCCCAAAAAATATATTTAATCAATAACATTAGTTTAGTTTGGTTTGGTTTGGTTTGGACTGCTATGGTCTACTCTTTTGGAACGGGAGGAATATTCAGACCGGGACCTACTACTTAAAGCCGATTCCGAACGCCTACAAACATCTATGCCTCAGTGAGATTCGAACTCACAAACTCCGCAACCGAAGGTCAGCGCCCTAGCCATTCAGCCACAGCAATCGTTTGCGTGTTGCTTTAGCGTATCTCAGTAACAAAAATTTGATTTGTGACTATATTAAAGAAAATTATTTAAACATTTTGTACTTCTCTCACCCTTCACCTTTAAAATACGGGACTTTTACAAAGAGGGCGATGAACTCATTTCGACTCCGTAGGGGAGGTGGCTTAAAAAAGCTAAGAATTGCTGAATTAAACGAACGAAAGGACGAACTGCCGAAGAAATTGACAGGCTAATAATATTGTCTTCTTATCTTAGTTCAAAGCTAAAAAATACTGTTAAAGTTGTTAAACCTTGTTAACGGGTCAACATCAATAGTCTTTCTTATTTCTGAAGTTATTAATAATGCTAATGGCACAATTTCTTACATCTGTCATTTTTAGTTGAATTGTTTTGCAAATGAAACTAAAAGCGATCACGCTGTTTGCGGAGAAACGAGTATAAGAAAATATGTCAATTTTTCTGTTGTTGAAAATGTTTTAGCTTTTGTTATTTTTTATTTTTCCAAGAGGCTGTGAAATTTAATTGGCTTTACCTCCATCAATCAATTAACAATTCTAATATCAGTCTCCCTTTATTTTTGCATTACAAGAAATTACAAAGTAAACCAGGCGGCTTAAGTTTTGTTAAATATGTGCAAATTATCTATAATAAGAATTATGCAGATGAATTTCAGATTTCGAAAATATCGTGATCTTAACATCGCATAAAAGGAACTTAAATATAATTTAATTCCAGTACGCATATCATAGGTATTATGTACACAGGAGCAAACCTAGTGTTAATTTTCTTCTTTTTTTGGTAAATGAATTACATTAGTATGAAAATCTAATTTGCTAAATTTACGTTCATGAAAGCATTAAAGCTATTACTCTGAATATGAATATTTTCCCTAACTTTATGCTAATACAGTGATCAATACACTCCTAAATCCTAGAGTTAAAATAGATTTTCATCTCTAACCGTTTCCAAGTACTTGCTAATTAGAATCACAAATGATGATTTTAAGAAGAAATTCTAGCGTTTTGTCAACAACAATTAATATTTATGAACACATTTCGAAACTACATTTACATTAGTTGTGATATGTTTAATGTATGAATCTACAGCAGTTAAAACAATTTTCACGAAATCTCTATTGAAAATGAATCTTATTTCATCCTTGAGGTGGGGAGAGGTGAGATTCACAGTGTATAATAAACTTATTCAAAACATTATCGATGAGCTTGGCAT
>CM063504.1:84526343-84536343 GCA_032207245.1 Pardosa pseudoannulata
AGAGGAAAGTTCGAGATTAAGTCAAAAAATTGACGAAACAATCCAGTTCTATCCAACGAGCAGCGTAAAGGCTAGCAACCTAATAGGCAGTTATGGATGGATGAGATAAGCGATAAAAAGTTGCCGGGTACAAAAAGTCCGTCAACGTATAATACCAGGCTAAGATGGAAAAAAAGATATATGTTTTTACCTTTTCCTGTAGCGATCGCTGTAGCTCGGCGGTCTCCATCCGAAACCTGGAGAGGGAAACGTTGAGGTGGTAGTAGCGTTGCTTCCAATTGACATGGTGGTCGCCGGCGCCCCAACCGCCCGCCTCCTCCTCCTCGTCCTCCAAAAGCGACGAGAAGAGAGACGGGGGGTATCCGTCATCTGGCGGAGGGGGGGCCGGAGGGGGAGGGGGTTCTGATTCCGTCATCGACGCACTAACTCCTCTGCCACCACCTGAAAAACACAAATAGAACATCAGCATTGAAGAACAACACATGAGGAAGCAACAAACACTATCACACCAAAAGTGACACCAAAAAGGATTGACGACTGGAAGTCTGACAGTTGGTTTTTCATCTCTATATGTGCAAATACGTATGTATATTATTACGCATACATGCTAAATTTGAACCTAAGGGAGCAAGAAATAGATTTCTAGACCACTATCTCTGCTCGTGTCATTTGGTCACTTTGAAATTCATATATGTATAAAATTTTCCAGCCTGTCCATTAGTGGATATAGGCATAAAGTGGAACTACCAATCGTCACAATAACAGAACAAACAATACAAGAATTGTCAATCAGTTTTTAAATTCTCCTAACCAGATAACCCAAGTATCTTAATCATTTACCATATGTTATAATATATACACAAACTAGATATATACTCATATACAAATATACATATACATGAGCGTAACGAGAAATTTTCCATGGAGTGGTTCCTCTTTTAACTCATGTCTCAAAATGATTGAAACGCTTCCATACATAATACATGCATACACGAATCCTTATCGGGTGCAACAACCCTTCCCCTTTGACATTACCTCGGTACATATACAATATTAATCTATGCATATACAAATAAATATGCGCAGTTAAACAGTATATTTACCTAAAAACTATTATTTATAAATATGTTATATGTACGTAAAGAAAAGGTGAGACTTAGGAAGATACTGCAAAACCTCTTAAAACAACAAATAACGTCAGAAGTTTCATTTTCAGACGGGAAACCAAAAACACGAAAGACAAATTTATGGGCATGGCTCTATATATTATCCCCAGACCTCAGAAGGGATGCACACTAGTCCCCCCCTACAAGTATTTGGTTAACCAGTGGTAACTAAGTTAACATCCCAGGACTGTCTACTAATCAATAACAAAATTTTATAGCCCCTAGCGGCCGATACAGGAGAATACTGAGATATAATAGGATTTAACAAATAGTAAAAAAATAGTAACAAATTAGCTTACGGAAAAAAACAAGTGGTTTTTGTAAAAATGTTTGCCACTATGCTAAATATTTATTTACAATGAGAGAATAGCCAGTTCCATCAAGCACTTAAGTCGTCGACCCGACAATTAGTGAAATAAGAATATGAATAATTTCATCTCTCAAGGCGACAAATATTAAAATAAGATCAGGGTTTGTACGCCTAACTCTGAAATCACAAGTATCTGAAGTTTTGCATTCCCAAAAATTTAAGCCTATCCAAGGATGGATAAAGTAAATTATGAGTGAGAGAGATTTTCTAACTCCAAGTTGAGGTTGCCTCCAAGAACCAGCCCGAGAAACCTCAGAGCTTACAATTAACTCCGATAAAATGAAGATACCTGGGCCTTTCAATCCTTTAAAAACAAAAAAGCCCAACCTACAGCTTTCCAGTAAAATTTTGGGAAATCATATTATTATATTGATTTATTGGTTATAATAAGCCTTTATGTAGATTTATACATTTTCGACCCTTTTATTCTTGATTTATGAATAATAAAAACTATAATATAATTTTATATTTTCCCACACTATGTATATGTATATATATATATATATATATATATATATATATATATATATATATATATATATATATGTGTGTGTGTGTGTGTGTGTGTGTGTGTGTGTGTGTGTGGTAATATGATGGACCTCATGATGGGTGGTTGCTATCATGGCCCATTAAAATAGCACCGTTTTAGTTAAAGGCATTTATTAACAGAACATTGGCGGACGGGTTCTTACTTTATTACAGGGACAGGACAAACTGAGGATTCAGCTAGCATGAAGTTAAAGGCCCTTAACACTTAGGTGTCAACATCTCAATCAAAATCTGTGAGAAAATCTCTAGGAAAATCTGCCGCCGATAGCGTACATCCCCCTTATTTTGGGAATTCCCTAAATTGGCCACTACGGTAATAGAGTTATAATTGGTTAGAGAGCGTGAACTGCAGCCCCAGTGGTCAATTTAGGTTAGGGATTAAAAGCAATGGGACGAGGATTTTTTTTCTCCCTTGACTTAAGATTTGAAAACCCCTGAGAATTTTCTCGTCTGCCTTTGGGGTTTTACACAAAATAATTAAAGTAGCTTCTCGGTGTAGTTTACTTTCCGTTTTTTGTCAACAATTATGATGAATTGTTTATGTGTTTCATCGTGTCTTTCAATTCATCCATATATAATGCGGCGCCGGTCGGAATAAAATGCCTCACCAATGCGGGCTTACCAAGTATTTTGCGGTGATCAGGCCACGTATTATTATACTTCATTTTTCTCTAAGAATGAGTATTTGTTAATTTGAAAATAAAACAGAATTTTAAAGTATATTGTTAATTTTTTAATATAAGAAGAAACAATTGTTAATTTCTAAAAACTACTGTAACATAAATGAATATCTAAGGATGTTTATAACTGAGAAAGAAGAAATATTTCATACTAAGACTGACAGTAAAAAAAAGGTAGTATGTTAAAATAAAAGTATCTTTAGAAATCAAATTTATATTAATATTCCTTGCGTCGATTGATTAAGATTTTTTTTTCTTTTTTTTTTTTTTTTAAGGACTTCACAGAATATGAAAATCTTTAACTATAAAAACCTCAATATTTTTTACTAAACGAAATTTCCAACTAAAATACTTCGTTAATATAAACTGCATACTTATTTTCTTATATCAGAGCGTACGCTTCCTTCATTTTTTTAAAACTAAGTATAGAGGATCAAATAAGTACTTACCATACACAAAAGTAAAATATTTGAAGATGAATAAGAGTTAAATTTTTCTATTGCTTTTAAAATTTTAAAATATACTTTACTACTTATAAAAAGATATACACTTTTAAGTAAAATAACTTTTATTCTATTGTTTAAAATTTTAAGCAGTTAATTGAATTTTTAAAAAATCGATATTCTTAAAGTGCATTATTCTTAAATTAATAAATTAATGTTATTTATAAAAGAAATATATTCACTGATTGAAATGACGTCACAGAAATATTCATACAAAATTTAACGTCTTTTGGGATAATTTTTTCCTTCAAGCGTACCTAATAAATTACTAAAAAATTACATTTCGAGAAAATTGAACTTCATAATTTCATGTGCAAGACTTTATTTACATGGTATTTCCTTAATTAACTTGAATTAAGAGTTCATCCCTACAAATAACTAAACAATTTTGGAATTGGTTTAACACCTGCTCTCTTTTAAAATAAAAATTGAAAAATCAACTTTTTACAGGTTGAAAACGTCCCAATTTCCCATAACTGTTTTACTGTAGAAAGAAATAACAAGTAAAATTAATGAAACAAGCGCGGGATGAGTTAAAAATGGAAAGAACGTGAACCGAACAACTTACGCTTTATCGTTCCGTAATGCTCGCATATTACTTTAAAACATCCATGTAATGCTGTCGAAGAACATGGTGCGTTATCAAAAGACAGGAAACTGCCATGCTCGAATTCTGTCACGTGTCCCAATCTTCTGTTTCGAAGAATTCGCGAAATATGTGCACACGGCCCGTTTACGAGATGAACACGGCTCAAAAATAAAATGGGATTCGCGGAAAGAGGCGAGTTCAATGACAGAAATTGAATTCTAAACGAGTGTTCCGAGATCGAGATTTCGAAAAACAGCCACTGGGTACACAGATTTACGTTGATGTTAATCCGAGGCTGAAATAATATTCGTCTCCAGACGTTTTAACGGGTCCCGCTAATTAGCAATAAAATGTCTGTGCGGTTCAGACTTTCCAATGAATACTGGCTTCACCACTACTTCGGTGAAGCAGGAAATGTTTCCGTCTCATTTCAGTAACAACCGTACTCATGGTTCATACGAACACGTGAGATCTTGTAACGACACATGCGAATACATAAATAAAATATCTATACAAGACATAATAATAAAAACACATCCAAGGTTCAGACTCTTTCCACAGACAAAAGAATTAAGCACTTTTTAAGTACCTTTTAAGCACCTAAATTTTCATTGTACTATGATCAACCTACAGCTAAAGCTTAAAAATTGAAGATTTTTATGAAGCTTTTCATGCGCTTTATGACTTGTAAAATAACATTAAATAATATATATAGACAATTTAATAATTTTATTAAACACAATTGTTAATATCTCATACTTTATGTTAACACATCTTTTTTCGCAAACATAAATTTTAGAACAGCAATAGTCCTTATTGATCATATGCCCCCCCCCCCCCTTCTCTAAAAAAATCTGAAATATTTGTAAAGTTAAAGTACTATCTGTGGTGGAAGCAGGGTTGGAAAAAAATCATGATTTTTTTTTAAAAATCAGATTTATTTGATTTAAATCAGATTTTTTTGATTTAAATCAGATTTTTTTTTTATTTTTCTCTGAATACTAATTTTAATTGTTGTTTTTATGTTTTTTGCAATATACATAGAATAGTTTGTTATAAGAAGTCACATCTTATCTATCTAGTATATTCTGCACACTGATTACCTAAACTTAAATATATAAATTTTAAACTAAATACATTCTATTATTTTGTCACTGGATAGTGCAAACTCAATAAGATGTCAATTAAAAGAACAAATTAAATATTCTTTTAATGCAAACTATTTATTTAAAAAAACAAAGCACAATTATTTTAATATTTTTTAAGTACCAAATTATCGATTTAATTGTTTCAATAAAAACACTAGCTTTGATGCTTTATCCACTCCTAATTGGTTATGAAGGCTAGAATGAACAATACCAAAAGAAGAAAACTGTCCTTCCATTCCAGCAGATGAAGCTGTTGTTATTTGGAAGACAAACTGGATTTCAAGTTTTGTAATGCTCTTTACCCCCCCCCCATTACATAAAATAATTAATCAATTATTGTACTACCCCTACTACATACTCTCTGATAACAACCCCTAAATTCTTGGAAAGCACATGCTATCTATTTAAACTTATTTACTTATTGGTATTACTGTGCTGACTGATTCCCAATTCTCTTGTCTTTGGAATATAGGTTTTAAAAGAAGTGAAAAATATTGATTTACCTCCTATTACATAAAATAAAATTCCACTAGTCATAATCAATTATTGTACTACCCCTACTACATATTTTCTGATAACAACTCCTAAATTCTTGGAAAGCACATGCTATCTATTTACACTTACTTATTGGCATTACTGCGCTGACTGATTCCCAATTCTCTTGTCTTTGGAATATAGGTTTTAAAATAAATGGGGAAAAAAAAAAGATTTAAATCGATGATTTTTTTTCAAAAAAATCAACTGATTTAAATCATGGCAAACCTGATAGAGGTATGTCAAAAATTGTTTTATTATATATATATATATATATATATATATATATATATATATATATATATATATATATATATATATATTATATATATATATATATATATTATATATATATTATATATATATATATTATATTATATATATATATGTATATGTATGTATATTTATATATTATATATATATATATATATATATATATATATATATATTATAAAGTATTATGTTGTCTCATTATTAGAATACAGGGAAAAGTTGAATATATCAAAAATTGAGAATCAAAGTCCCTTGTCTCCGCATTACAAAAGTAAACGATGACAGGCTATTTGTCTGCCACGGCTATTGTTATTTGGTAGACAAACTGGATTTCAGTTCTCTTTACCTCCCACTACATAAAATGAATTCAACCAGTCATAATCAATCATTGTACTACCCCTGCTACATATTTTCTGATAACAACCCCTAAATTATTGGAAAGCACATGCTATCAATTGACACTTATTTACTTATTGGTATTACTGTGCTGACTGATTCTCAGTTCTCCTGTCTTTGGAATATAGGTTTTAAAAGAAGTGAAAAAAAAGTGATTTAAATCAATGATTTTTTTAAAAAAATCAACTGATTTAAATCAAGATTTAAATCATGCCAACCCTAGGTGGAAGATCAACAAGTTTCACATCATAGCAACAGTATTTTTAGAGCAACATAGATGTAAAATAAGATAATAAAAAGTACTTCTGTATTATAAAGAGGTAAATATAATATTCACATACACACACAGGGAGACAGAGAGAAAAGAAGATGCAGTATCTACACTAAAAAAGTTTTAATTATGACATACTCAAAACAAGATTCAAGAAATTATCAATGCTATTTTAAAAATGTAACTGAAGAACTATTTCCATTCATAATAGAGATGAGAACCAAAAAATATAGGAAGGGGGAAAAATAAGAGAATATATCTAATTTTGAAGTTCGTTTTTCTTTTCTTCAATACATTTTTTTAATGGTCTAACTCTTCTTTCTTATCTTTAGCTTTGTTGAATGGATTGACGACTGATTACCAAGGGAAATAAAAATTCAGCAATCAACATTTGGGGAAAAAATAAGCACTTTTTGAGCACTCAGAAAAAAATTATAAATTTTAAGGCTACAAAGAGAAAACCAAGCACTTTTTAAGGACTTATTAGGGACCTTAAAAATGGATCTACAAAATAAGCACTTAAGGATTTTAAGCACCCGGCTGAATCATGACATCCTTGTAAGCAATGTATAGTGACAAATCCGGAATAAAAGTGGATGTGGAGTGTGCGCGCGAATATTTATTTGTATTTTATGAGTATTTTATATACAACAGGGACATTACCTAATATTAAAAGTACTTAATACATTTTTTAGTTGTTTACATTATTTAGTATGTACTAAGTGGGTGTACATACAAATACATACATTTAGGCAAACATATGTACACGATTTGTATTTCACATACTGAAATATTAATGTGGTTTAAAAAAAAACAGCTGTTTTTTATTGTTAACACATTATTGACTGGCAATGTTACTGAAAATTTATCTCGTGTCACGGGCTATTAGCACAATTTGATTCATAATGACTGGGTAAAGCATCCGCATCTAATTCATTGAAAGATTCTTCATTACGTTCCGTCATCGTTTTTTTAATTTTTTTATTATTAAATATTTTTTACAACAAAAGATTTGGCGGGTCTTATAAGCAAGAGAAACAGCTTGTGCTGTACAGCGATGCAGGAAAAAAAAAAAAAAAAAAAAAAAAAAAAAAAAAAAAAGAACGCATCACGAGTTTACTCGTGGTCGGTCAGCAAAGTTCGGCCATAAAAACACGAGTTAACTCGTGGCCCGTCAACAATGTGTTAAGTGGCACGTAAAAAAACTGCAGGTAATTAACACTGACACTGATTACAAACAATAACAATCTGTGATCGATCTCATAAGAAACCCATTTATATACAGGGAAAAAGAAATTTCATATATTCCCAATACTTAAAAGCAGTGTTTAGCCTCTCCTCGTGCAAGTATTAGCTGGCAAGGTAAATTAATAGTTAAAGCTGAGTTTCCTCCATTATTGATTATCTATTAACTATTATTCATCTCTCTTCAATTATAACAAAAATGGATATCATACTAGATTTCTCCGAAATTTCCAAACAAATTTTATCCAAATAATTTTAGGATAGTCAATATAGAAATATCGTTCGATCGAAATATATCCGATAGATAAATCTCTTCTTTTGGAAGGGCAACAATTAATGGAGGACAAAGAAAATATAGAAAGGTTAAATATAACATGGAATTCTAATGTGTAAGAAAAGTTTATTAATAGCTGTTAAGAAATAGACATTTTTGTATTAAATGCAACTTAACCCTTAATTTGACAAGATGGTTTTTCAAATATTTTTTAATTTCTGTTATTTTCCCATGTCTGTATAGACATTAGGATCTCTGTAAAATAAAAAAAAAAATATATCATTTTCCATTTTTGAAATAATGTCCGCTGTGAAGAACACTGACAATTATGTTATATAGTAGTTATAAATATACATGTCCGGCGTAGCGGCCAGACTTAGTCAAATTAAGGGTTAATGCTGCGTTCAAGACCTGACTCAAGCCACAGCGCTTAAGGAAAAAGTGGATCCACAAAATTAATTTTGTTTGTGACCAATCTGCTTGAAAATTTAATATATTAGTATATTCAAACGAAAGTATTTACAAATTCAGGGTAAAATCTTAATAATGTTATGAGCTATTAACTATCAATTATTTTAAAACGGAAATTATTGAAAATGTTCCATGATCACCCCATTTAAACAGAATATGCTCATTAATATCCCTGAGATACCCTTAAGCACTTAGAATAAAACTTAAAAGTTACAGTTAGCTTTCGCTGCAAATAGAGTTAAAAATAAAAGATCCATTTTTTTCCATTCCAAGATATTTATAGTAAATGTTTAACTTTCAAAAATGATAGGTTTTTTGCTGTTAGAAATACATGAATTTTAATTAATTTTTTGCTAGTAATTTACCTCGTAGACAAGGTGTAATTTACCGTGTAAACAAGGTAAATTACCAATAAAATTCGAAAGCATAAAAAGGTTAGAAATAAACCTGGAATGTTTCAAATACTTACGAAATTTATTAATTTTTGTTTCACAAACTGCTTAAAGTATTTATAGTAATAACTGAATTGTCTGTTATAATAATTATACAAATTTCAAGCCATAGATATTAAAGCACCCTTTATGATTTTTAGTTATATTTCACAATTAAATGAGACAGAAATATAAAATTTTCATGCAAATTCAGTCCCAACGTTTACCACAGCTCCATAGCTTCTAATCCTTTCGTTCCCAAAGCAGGATCTATTAATTTGCAGTCTTTCTCATTTACTTGTAAATTCAGTAAATGAAAATTTGAATACCGATTCACTGGTAGTTGCTGGTTAAATTATCAGGGCATGCAGATGAATGGTTGTTACAACTAGAATATCTACATTTCGGAAATGTCAGGCAATCCAACGCTTCCAACCTGATAACTTTCGTGACGGTACAAAGCATATAAATAGACAACAGTGGCTCTCAAAGGGTGTGTCCCAAAAGATTTTTGCAAAGCACATTGTGGTATCCCGGGGAAATATATGTCATAACATATAAAAATATAGCTACTCTATTGTTTCCCTTTACTACGCAGGATAGTCACAAAATAGCCATTTTAATATTCTCATATTTTTCATTTATAATTTTCCCTCAATGAATTTTTTTAGTAAAATAACATCATATGAACTTCTTAAAATTTAAATATAATTAAAAAATGAAAAATTGAGATATATCAATACTTTCAATGCTTATATAAGTCATTTGATTCATTCACACATGTTCACTTTGTCTGCATATGAAAGATAAGATAATGTTGCATTCGACCCCACCATAACGATAAATCTGCGTTTACATAATTTTTTCAACAAAGTCCATTTTAAAATGAATCCAAAAGATCGTAGCAATTCTTTAAAAAAGAGGAAAAACATCCTTTCAAACAGCTGAATAAGTCTCAAACAGTAAACTTTAAAAGTCTGGAGTTTATGAAGAAAGTTTTCTAGGGGAATTTTAAGAAGAGCATGGTCTAATCCACTGGTGCGCAAACTTTTTTCGACAGCGACCCCTTTTGTAGAGAGAAAAATTTTGGCAACCCCTAG
>CM063504.1:84541343-84546343 GCA_032207245.1 Pardosa pseudoannulata
TAGGTAGAATATATTTTTCTTTGTACTTTATACAACACTTAACACTACTTTAGTTAATTTAAAAGTGAATTTATGTATTTAATAATGGGCAAATGTTGTGTGGTTCTTTATTAGGTAAATAAATCGAGAATGCGGTTTTCTTTGACCTCATTCGTGACAACCACTGGCGTATACAGAAAATACATCAAATTAGCAAACCTATCTTCAATTGAAAGAACACTGATGCTACAGATTCTTTTTACGTGTATAAATCCAGTATGTAATAATTCTGCTTCTAGTAGTTCACCAATAAACGTCTCATTAACGAAGGATAAAATAAGACCGGGTCAGCGAAGTAAGAAAAAGAAAATTGACGAAAGTAACTTTAAAAACTACTTTTTCTAAACGACCCCACAAATCAATTTCCGATGGTAACACGATTTAATCCAAAGCTACGAATCGAGCTTCGAACTCCTAATGAAGATTCTCCGCCTCTCTTCTTACACAAACCAAAGAAGAAAAAGAAGCCACATAATTAAAAATTAAAACCCATTCTTTCTTTCATCCCAAATTTCCTCTTGGATATATCGAGCCATTCCACACTCCACCGAGCGCGGGAAAATTATTCCCGGGTATCAGATTTAATTACATTCTCAACTACTCAAATAGAAAGAGAACGTCCGCACCGCTCGCAAGTAATCCCGAATGAAAACATTTTCTTAGAACAGCTGACCACGATACTCCCTATAATAATAGAAGTGTCAAAAACAGATGCTGTTACGAGGGGGTAATTTCGCATGAGAACCAAAACACACTTTCAATAGAAATATGAGCTTGGAAAACGTGACGCATTTTGAAGTACTTCTTACTGTGCTTAGGATCCTAATTATATATAAACTAGCATATAGCCCGTCATATGACGGGATCAGTAAAATTTTACATTTTCCAGAATTGTAAAGAACTTTATGAGGCAAATAATCGATTAAAATTATCACATATGAACTTATTCTATTATTTAAGTCAAATAAAAAAGAAAATTATTTATGTAATATCTAAGTTCAGTGATAAAACGTATGAAAATAATGCAGAAAATATTTAAATAAGAAATGATGAAATGAGATGGTTAAAGGAATGAAGTCATAATGCTAGAAAAAATTTGTTATTTTTACCTATTTATTATGTGATAAATTGATAAATTCAATAGCTTGCTCTTAAAATGGGGCTTGATATAATGGCATTAAACGCTCGAAAAGGGGACAGCGTGGAATTCGAACGTTTTAAAGAGGACATTATTTTTCGCTGTGATACGAAGCTTATTCATACCAATTTACTTCAGAATCGGATATATAGTTTAGGAAAAGATAAACTTTACTCGCTTTGAATTTTGCTAACCCTTACTCATCAAAAATCCAATATGGATGCTCTATCCATTCCAGGTCCGACAGCTTCATAACTTCGAGGACAGACGGACAGATAACTTAGGCTATTATTATATTACGAGAAGAAAGTTTAAGGATACACAATATGAAATGTTTATGTGGCCAGGGACATCCGTAAAGCAATACGTGAATTTAATAAAATAAAAATAATAAAAATTATAAAAAGTTGAAAAAATAGTAAAAATTTATTTTAAAAATAATAAAACAATTTTCGGAATAAGAATTTAAAAGAAAAAGCAGAAAATATTATATTTATTAGACATCAAAAAAATTGGCTGCGTCGGGGATAGAACGGTCAACTTGAGAAGTACGACGATCAAGTGGCGAACATTCTACCAAACGTACAACGCCTAAATGATGTGTGGAAACTAATTAAGAGTATATGAAGATTCAAGTAGAAACAGTCCAGAAATTTAAATATTACTCTCCACCTTTGCCATCCTATCAAGAATGAATTTCGAATAGAATAAGAGGAAGGATAAGGCTTGAAATAATAGCATTAAACGCTCAAAAAGGGGGGATGGGGTGGATTTCGAACTCGCTTTCAATTTTGCTAACCCTAACTCATGAAAAATCCAATATGGATGTCTGTATCCATTTCAGGTACAACCGCTTCAGAAATTCGCGGACAGACAACTTAGGCAATTATTATATAGGGGATTAAAAAGAAATAACTAAGGTCCATTCTTGTTATATTTAAAATATGCTTTTAAAGCATATTATTTTTTATTTAAAAAAATGGGAATAACTGAAAAACTAAGTACAAAAGTTTAAAGTTCGCAAAGGCAGTTAATTTGATTGCAATCTTCAATTTCCGTCACAATTTCCTTTTTCCAACTTAGAAAGATTGGTATCGAAATAACTGGATATTTGGCGTTGTGTAACTACAGGGTGTTTCATATTGAATGGGACAAAAAGAAAACATGATTGTGAACGTTGTAATTAATATATTTAGAAAATTCAAATTTACCCCAAAACTACATTTATTCAAGTTTCTACAGGTGTTCAATATGTGCCCCTCCGATGACACGATAAATGTCTACACCAGAGGTGGGCAAAAGCCGGCCATCGGGCCGGATCCGGATCTTTTGTTTATTTTATCCGGCCCGTTGAAAAATCCTACATGCAATTTTTTTAATCTCTCATATGCGATTTTGTTGAAATCAACAGTATTTGTATGTGTAGTGTACATATAAATAATGAAAAATATATAAATAATAGAGAGTATTATAATTTGACGAAAATCTACACTCGGTATTAAGCATTGCTACAAATGATTTGAATCCAAATTTTGAGGAAATAATATCAAATGAACATTCCAGATTTCACGTTTCGAATTACCTAAAACTATTCTATTTTAACGTTTGATGTTTGTCTTTTCTTTTTATAATTCTTTTTATAATTCTATTTACTATTATATTTACAAAATGTAATATAAATATAAAAATGTAATAACTATGATCAAAATAAAATAATTAAGATATAAATAAATATCAAAATAAAATCTTTCATTAACTGATTTATTTAATGACCATTAATTTAATATAATGGATCATATTTCGTTAAAAATTACGTGACATTTTACTGGGCACAAATTGTTCGCATATACACCTAAGACAATTTATTATTACTATTATCTTTTACTAACTGTCAAATTTCTCAGTCCAAATGCTTTAAAATGATACTTATAGTGTTTTTGTCAAAAATATTTCTTGGGCAGGGAAAAAACTCCACCTAAAACATTCGGGCGTGCGACGCGAATACGCGAAACGTACGGGGTATAGTCCTCCGGCCCGGGAGACATTTTGAAGATTTCATTTTGGCCCGCGCTTAAAAGTATTTGCCCACCCCTGGTCTACACGGTAATCAAGCTCCTGTTAGCTAATGTTACATGGACATTTTCTCTGCCCGAAAATTGCAAATTCTGGTGATTAACTTTACCACATAAGTGGAACGAGGCTTCATCGGTAAACACCAGCGTGTTCTCGAAATCATTCACGTCGAGCTTTTCTTGAAATTTCACGCAGAAATTCTTATGCAATGGTTTGTCAGAAAGTTTTAAAGCCTGGACCTTCTGATACCTGTACGGCTTGGAGAAGCTTCCGTAAAACAAGCCACACCTTTGTGTTAGGGACAGCCAGTTCTGCACCTGCACATCGCGTTGATTTTGAGGGACTCCTTAAAAATTCTTTCCGAATTCTCCACGAATTCTTTCAACCACTTCGGGTTTTGTTTCTTTTCGTCCAGGGATTTTGTTCTTGTATAAACACCTGGTATCCTGGAACTGCTTCACCTACCTGCTTATGTTATGCCGATGCGGTAGTTCTTTACGAAATTTTGAGCAAAAATGTCTGCACAACAGTTATCGAGGAGGTTTTGGCATACTTGAAAACGCAGTACGCTTTCTTCTGCATGGACGACATTTTGTTTAACATCACCTCTAGCAATGAGTTTGTCATTCGATAATTTTTCCCTGTTGCCAAATAAAACTTGTAGAATTGTAGTTGCAGAATAAATTTGTTTCGGCTGAATAAATCCATTACGGTAGTCACAGTGCGCTATTCTTTTTGTCCCATTCAATATGAAACACATTGTACTAATATATAAATTTCAATCTCTAAAATATATTGAAATTCACAACTAATATTTTTACTTTAACCTCTATTAAAATTCACAACGAAGATATTAAAATTCGAGTTGAATAAATGACTTAACTTTTAAAAAAGTAAAATTCCGCATCAAAATCCCTTAAATATTTTAATGAAAAATTCGATTTAATATCATAATTTAAAACTCTCGACACAATTTTGTGTCAGTGTCTCAATGTGAGGAATGACTTTTAAACATATAATGAAACCTAACAATAATATACAGAGATTCTTGGGATAATATAAGCACACTTTCCTATTTTAATGTACAACTGTGAAAAAAAAAGATCTAAAAGCTGTTTACAAGTTTCAATTAGCATCTGTCCGATGGCTGAATGGTTAGGGCGCTTGCCTTCGGAACCGGAGTTCGTGGGTTCGATTTCCACTATGGCATGGATGTCCGTAGCCGTTGGGAATCGGCTTTAAGCAGTAGGTACCGGTCTCATTAGCCCTCGTGTTGCAAAAAGTAAACCGTAGCACTCCAAAACCAAACCAAACCAAACCCTAGCACAGGGATCGCCAAACCGTCGATCATGAGTTACTAGTAGCTCGCAAAAAAATTTTCGGTGGATCGCAGTGTCGTGTTTATAATTATAGTTTGTCAAATCGCGTTATCATTAGAAGATTATTCTGAAGAAGACAGTGCAGTGGAAGTGGAAATCATTTTCCACATGTTTTATCTTCAAAATAACTCTTTTCATTCTTAGTCTACTTTCAGCTTGGTCTAAAAGTGTAAGCAATATTCAGCTCCATGTAACTGTGTGAGTGTCTTTTTAAAACTAGTATGTAATTTATATTTAAAAAATTACACAAAGATTGACAGATGAATATTTTACCAACTGTATTCGAATGGCAGCCAATACCTTGTGACGCCTTCAATATTCTCAAATTAGAGGTAACGTGAATAATGGATCACAGTCAAAGAATAAAATTG
>CM063504.1:84558123-84583123 GCA_032207245.1 Pardosa pseudoannulata
TTGACAAAAATTAAGGACTTTTAAGGGCCCTTAAAAATAAAAGCTAAAATTAAGGAGTTCTTAAGGACTTTTAAGGACCTGCCGGATAGAAACAACTCACATCCTTATAAACATTACTAAAATCACGAGTTTAAGGAGGTTTCTTTTCAAAGTTTCAACAAACTTATGTAAATGGCCAATGTGAAAGCCTGAAAATAGAAGGATTGGTTCCATTAAGAACCATAGCATACAACTTGAAAACTTAGATACAACTATTCAAATTTGATGTATAAATACCGTTCTATGCGAGATTAATTTCAAGGATTGAGATCAGACATCGAAATCGTAAAACTTTTAAACAGCCGTTTAATTGGTTGAGTGATTTGAGCTGTAGTGATTTGTTAATCGGTAATGATTGTTTATCGCTTGCTTGACATCGCTTTTCGATTGCTAAGTAACGAGGGACGAAAATCAAAAGGCCAAAAGTTTATTATAACGTCGAACATACAAATATTCAAAAGAAAAAAAAATCATCCGTTTATTGCAAAATTAAAATGATTTCTCTAGATGAGATTCTACAATAACTCTCTGAGCCTCGGAGAACAAACAGGTTTCTTTGTCACACATTCAGCTAAAAAGTGTAAGAATGATCAATGTTTCGACACAATAATTCAATTGCTTATAGTTATCAACCCAGATGCTAAAGAAAATGATTTATAATTCTATCCCAATGCTCAGTTTTCTTTTAAGCTGTGATAAGAAAAGTATAAGAAATAAGTTTGCTCCAGCAAATCTATTCTTTAATCTCTATTTTCGCTTATTTTTCTTTGTAACATATACATAAAAAATTAGATGTCTTCTTTTAATCCCTGCGATTCTTTTCCGAAACTTCTTATAACTTTTTTTTCTGGTGTTGGCCTCATTCTTTTCTCTAAAGCTTCTATTGTCCCAACTGTTAAAGCCTCTCAGTACACTATGTGAAAAATATTTGGCAGTTAAGCAACTTCTTACAGCTTTATACATGAGTCCTCGGGTCGAAATGATTTTAATTCCGTACACAGGTGTAATCATTATATTCAAAGCCCGAATCGTACATGCAATTGATTTTATCCTATTCATTCATTATATATTTAATAATACACATACAAATATATTACTGGACGCATCAGATTGTAAACAGTTTCAGTAAACTAGAAACATTTATAAGGTATGTAAATACAACTTGTTGTTCAATTAGAAAACTGCTGAATTAACTTCACTTATATTTACTTATAGAACCAATTTACCACTTTTTATTTATTTATTTATTTGTTTTTTAATTTAAGAGGACATACTACCTTTCAAGTTCAAACGGCTTTATTATAACGACCTATTTTTGATTCAATAATTATAATGAAAAAAAATTTATATGTTTAGATTAAATATTTTTCCTTACATCATGTCATTGAGAAGGTCTAATTTTATAAGTCAAGTTATTTAATTTTGAAATATGAGGCAATAAATTAAAAAAAAATCATACATTACGTTAACCAAAGAGAAAAAAAAATTACTGCAAAATAACTTTTGCATTATAACTTTTGAAATGTGTAAATTAGAAACCGATTTTCCCCATTAAAAATAGAAGATAATTTTTATTCTGTGAACCTCAATAATATTGATACGAGCAACACATTTTACTTTATAGAATGATAAAAGCAATTTTTTTTAAATTTTCACTTTCTTGGAAGTTTTTAATTTTTTAATGTCAGATATCATACAGGTTTATAGAATAAAAAAAAAAGTTAATTAGCTTCAAATTGAAGCAAATATTTAGTTTGTTAAATGTTTATTTTAAAAAGATATCTTTCAAATATATGGATTTCATCTTTTTTTTCATTTGAACATATTTTTCTACTATTTAAAAAAATATAACTATTTGAAATAACGAAACTAAATATGTTTTAAAAAGATCATTATTAAAGAACTCTCAAAAAATTCCTTCTAATAAAAAGACCAGAATTTTTTGAAAAAAAGTATGTTAAAATGAAGATTTTAAGTCTCGAAAGGAACTTACTGTCTCTTTAAAACAAAAGTTATGGGTAAGGAACATACCGCGCTATATTATTAAACAAATCATATTTGCTGATCTAGATGCGTTTCCCAAACTTCAAAATTAGTCTGTGGTCACAAATAGGCAGCGAATACTCTATAAAGAAAATATGTTTCCTTTTCAATACGATCAAACAAACATTCAATAAAACTAACAAACGATTGGAATATTAAACATTTATTTGAAGCTTACAAGATACGACTGCATCATTCAAAATAAATTAATAATAATTGAATGATATCCGATTTTAAAACCATACAGGGAATCAACAAACACACACATTAATACATATATAGATAGTAAGTACACACACGCACACAACGTGATTTGAAGGAAAAAAAAAATAGTGAGTCTAAAAGTATTCAGGTGAGTCTGTACTTGCCATATTGGTTTATATTAACCTAATAAGAAAATAAAATTCCCTCTAGCCGCATGGTATTTCAAGAATTCTTTAAACACATGTCGCGTGATATAATAGAAAATTCTTTATGATGCTATAAAAAAAGAGAATATATTTAATTTTAAATTATTTGTGAGAAATTTAGATATACATTTTTTTTCAAACTCAAATAAGAACATTTAATTAACAAGAAAAGATAGCATCCTAAAGAACTTGCTGTTATACCATCACGGGATATAATTCTTTTATAGAATTTTTAAAATGTGATTTAAAATGCGAGGGAATTTTATTTGCCCTATAGGTTAACATAGACCGAAAGAAATCCAATATGGCAGGTAAGACTTATCTAAAGGCGAAAGAGTATTTGTCGATGTTTTAAAATCTTCATTTATACAGCCTGATTCATCATGAAATATTTTGCTTCTTTTACAATGAATTTTTAACAATTTCTTGGACGACACTCTAGCTTTAAAAAATTATTTAGTTTTATCCATTCTAAGTAGTACATTTATTATAACACCATAAAAAAATATACACTATAAAAAAGAGGAAAATCGCAAGATAAGTTTTGAAATACGTATATTTAGTTTGTATATTAGAAACTACATTTTTTTTATATCAAATCCGAGTAAAATGTCTTTTATTCTGTAAACCAAAGCTTTAAAAGGTATCTGACATTTTAATATTTTAAATAAATAAAAACTATTAGGAAAATGAAAATTAAAAAAAATTTATGCTATAAAAGAAACATATTGCTCACATTAATATAATTGAGGCTATCGGAATAAAAATAATAGTTTTAATTTGGTTTAAAAAACATTGTTTCTAATTTACAAAACTTAAGTGGATTTTTATTTTTTCCTTCCCCTTGTTGTACATAATTTATATTTTTTCAAATAATAAATTGCTTTACATATTGCTTGCCAACATTAATATGATTGAGGCTATCGGAATAAAAATGATAATTTTAATTTGATTTAACAATCATTGTTTTTAATTTACAAAATTTATAAGTTATTTTGTGGGTATGGGGATTTTTATATTTTCCTTCCCCTTGTTGTAGTATATTTTTTCAAAAAATAAATTGCTTTATTTATTGCTCACATTAATATAATGACGATATCGGGATAAAAATGATAGTTTTAATTTCATTTAACAATCATTGTTTCTAATTTACAAAATTTAAGTTATTTTGCGGGTAAGTAGATTTTTATTTTTTCCATCCCCTTGTTGTACATAATTTATATTTTTTCAAAAAATAAATTGCTTTACATAATTGCTCACATTAATATAATGACGCTATCGGGATAAAAATGACGGTTTTAATTTGATTTAAGAATCATTGTTTCTAATTTACAAAATGTAAAAGTTATTTTGTGGGTAAGTGGATATTTATTTTTTCCTTCCCCTTGTTGTATATAATTTATATTTTTTCAAAAAATAAATTGCTTTACATAATTGCTCACATTAATTTAATGACGCTGTCGGGATAAAAATGATAGTTTTAATTTGATTTAACAATCATTGTTTCTAATTTACAAAATTTAAAAGTTATTTTGCGGGTAAGTGGATTTTTATTTTTTCCTTCCCCTTGTTGTAGATAATTTATATTTTTTCAAAAAATAAATTGCTTTACATATTGCTTGCTCACATTAATATAATGACGCTATTGGGATAAAAATGATAATTTTAATTTGATTTAACAATCATTATTTCTAATTTACAAAATTTAAAAGTTATTTTGTGGATAAGGGCATTTTTATTTTTTCCTTCCCCTTGTTGTACATAACTTATATTTTTTTTAAATAAATTGCTTTATTTATTGCTCACATTAATATAAGGACGCTATCGTAATAAAAATGATAGTTTTAATTAGATTTAAAAAACATTTCTTCTAATTTAAAAAAATTTAAAGTTATTTAGCGGGTAAGTGGATTTTTTTTCCTCAAACTTGTTGTGCATAATATATATAACATATATTTTTTCAAAAAAATAATTGCTGTATATAATAAAACTAAATAACTACTATAGAGAGGGAGCGTTATTAATGATCTAGGAAAACTTTTATTCTAAACAGGTTAGAACTTTTTATTTTATTTGAAACAAAAATAATCTGTTTTAATGAAGATTATTAAACTCAAAATTATCTACGTCCTCTTTAAATTAAAAACAATTCAGAAACAAAGTCCTGGAATAGGCATTCAGTTAATGAAATCTCATAAACCTGAATGAAAATTTTCATCTGTTTCAAAAAACGGCTCTGTAAAACAAACATTTACAATTAAGACCAATATAAGAAGAAGAGGCTGTTTCGAGGAGATAAGTCAAGCACACACACATCGCCAAAACAAAACAATGTTACAGAACAGCATCTGCCAATAATGAGAAACTCGTAAATGGAGATTTTACAACCTTCCCACGTATAGTTTTCTGTGTTTTCTATATATACATCTACTTGGTCTCCCAGATGTGTTTGTTTATTTGCGCTATTTAAAGATTTCTCCCTTGCATCACGTTTTCAAACGACACATCCGACAAGGTTAAGGCAGAAAGAAAAAAAAAAAAATAAGGCAAGGAGAGAAATCAGCAGAGGTGAGGATATCAAATGTTACTAGAATTTCAACTCCCAGTAGTTTTCTTCTTTTTTTCCCTTTCTTTCTCTAGAAGAGGCCACACTTTCCGAAGGACCTGCAACATACTGATATCATTTCGTACATACTGCATTAAAGCGTAGTAACTTAATCCCTTCCCGAGGCTTAGATGAGAGGTGGAGGTTTTGATTACCAGCGTTTTTTCAATCTCATTTTCGCAGACAAATAGCCTGTCATCGTTTACTTTTGTAATGCGGAGACAAGGGACTTTGATTCTCAATTTTTGATATATTCAACTTTTCCCTGTATTCTAATAATGAGACAACATAATATTTTATATATATATATATAATATATATATGTATATATATAATATATATATATATAGATATATATATATATATATATATATATATATATATTATATATATATATATATATATATATATATATATTTTATATATATATATAATATATATATGTATATATATAATATATATATATATAGATATATATATATATATAAAATAAAACACTAAAATATAAAATAAAACAATTTTTGATTAAGGGGACATACCTCTCTATCAGGGTTGCCATGATTTAAATCAGTTGATTTTTTTGAAAAAAAATCATCGATTTAAATCGTTTTTTTTTTCTTTTTTTTTCCTTGCATTTATTTTAAAACCTATATTCCAAAGACAAGAGAATTGGGAATCAGTCAGCGCAGTAATGCCAATAAGTAAGTGTAAATAGATAGCATGTGCTTTCCAAGAATTTAGGGGTTGTTATCAGAAAGTATGTAGTAGGGGTAGTACAATAATTGATTATGACTGGTGGAATTTATTTTATGTAATGGGAGGTAAAGAGTATTACAGAACTTGAAATCCAGTTTGTCTACCAAATAACAACAGCTGTGGCTTCATCTACTGGAATAGAAAGACAGTTTTCTTCTTTTGGTAGTGTTCATTCTAGCCTTCATAACCAATTAGGCGTGAATAAAGCATCAAAACTAGTGTTTTTATTGAAACAATTAAATCCATAATTCGGTGCTTAAAAATATTGAAATAATTGTGATTTTTTTTAAATAAATAGTTTACATTAAAAGAATATTTAATTTGTTCTTTAAATTGACATCTTTTTTAGTTTGAAATATTCAATTACAAAATAATGGAATGTATTTAGATTAAAATTTATATATTTAATTTTAGGTAATCAGTGTGTAGAATATACTAGATAGATAAGATGTTACTTCTTATAATAAACTATTCTATGTATATTGCAAAACATATAAAAACAGCAATTAAAATTAGTATTTAGAAAAAAATTAAAAAAATCCGATTTAAATAAAAAAAAAATCTGATTTAAATCAAATAAATTATTTTAATTTTTTTAAAATTATTTTTCTCTAACCCTGCTCTTTATAGATCATTAATAAAAAACTCACTTTATTATAAAATTTATTGCATCGTTTTGTTATATGATGCAATGCATTTTTTTAAAAAATGTAAAGTATATACACGAGGTAAAAAAAAAAAAAACCAATTCCCGCAAAATAAATTCAGAAATTTATGAATAAGAACCTAATTTTTTACATTAAGTTAATTAATTATCAGTTTTATTTATTGTACCTCAATCATATTAATTTCAGCTATATATTTTATTCTAGAGCATATGATAAAAGCTACTTTTAATTTAAAATTTCACTTTTGTAACAGTTTTAGTTTTAAAATGTCAGATATCTTTTAAATTTTGGTTTGCAAAATAAAGCATATTCTCTTAATTAGATATAAAAATTTAGTTTTTTATATACATATTAAAAAATTAATTTTGGGGCTAAGTAAAAATATTATTATTATTATTATTATTGTTATAAACACACTATAGTAATTTCGAATAGATAAGCCACCCTGACGTATACGTCGCACACAATCAGTGTTAAACAGTAGGTCCCAATCTCATTAACTCTTCATAATTTGTCTGAAATAATTTGGCTGTTACGCTTATATCCAAACGAATTCTTCTTGTTCGGACTTAAAACGCAGGATGAATCTATCGTCACTTGAAATTCATCTAGCAAATACTGTGATCTCAGAAATTACAAACTATCGCCCAAGTCATTATGATCCGTCATATTTTGATACGAATAACACGCGCTAATTTCTTTGTTTGCATCGAGTAGACAATATACAGCACATTATTAAAAATAAAATTAATAATTCGTGTAATAGAAACGCGTGAAAAACGTTTAATTAAAAAATATTTTTGAACTGGTAACACGAAAAATAAAATTCCTTGTGATACCATTCCTGCAGTTATACCGCATACTTTTACGTTTTTGACGTATAAGCACTTCGGATAGCTTTTGGGTAGATAAGTGTCTGCTTATCTACCCGAAATAACGATGTTTCAAAAAGTCAATCTAAATAAGTTTTTTAATGCTAAACTGTTAATAACGAACTTGCAAAAATTCATTCTAAATTGAGCAGAACATTTTATTTTATGATCAATCAAAAAATGAGAATTTTATATACAATGAAGATTTTAAGTTTCAAAATATACCCTTAAACTACAAAACATTTTCAGGAATAAATGAGTCGCTCAACAACACTCATTAAAAATGTTTCAAGTGCACTAGTAGCGTAAGAGAACGGGACTGGTAAAGAGGGCATTTGATCCGTTCGAACAGCTAAAAGATCAGGCATAATTCATATCGTTGAATTAATTATAAGGTGATATATTAATGTAAGAATGTTTATCATATTACGCCAGTAGTTTGCAATTAATATTTATTATAATTTTCGATTACAAATTAAAGTGTTTTTGGTGATTGTGAAGATTTGTAAAATATTGCAGCCTCACAAGGTCTACTAAAAAAATGCAAAGTTTATACAGACTATTGAGTTCTTAAAAGGTCAATGGACTTGGAAATATTTTTTTACAGTTAAAATTTTAGAATAAATTATCTTTTGCTTTTCAGCCCGCTTCAAAAAAAGTTTGCCCAATTGCTTTATATAAAGAGATAGTGGAGATTATAGAGCGTTTTTGGATACTATTAAATTAAAATCAAAAGTTAGTATCCAAAAACTCTTTATAATGTCCACTATCTCTTCATTTAAAGCAATCGGGCAAACTTTTATGAAATTTTGTAAACATATACACTGACGTATAACAAAATAAATTTTATTTACAAAATTTTAAATTCAGGTAACTTTTCTTAAAATTAATTTTTTGTGTTACGTTAATTTTTAAAATGTTCATGTTCCTTGCAAACTAATTTTTAAATTTTTTTCTTTTAGTTTTACTTTAATATAACTCATAAGTATCTTTTGAACAAACACATTTGAGTATTATTTTGTTAATATATTGGAATTTTTTTTCCACTACGTAAATCTTCATAAAAAAAATCGGATTTTCTAATTTAAATGCTGTTTCAATCATCCAAATAAAGTTGAAACTTCCAATAGATACCTATATTTGTTTTAATTATATATATTAGGAGCAGTTGGTAATTATTTTGTATGAATGTATGAAAAAATAGGTCATAAAACTAATAAAATTTGATGCACTGGCCTACTTGCTTCTCCAAAATATCATTAAAGACTCCAAGAATAAAACTCGCAGAACTATCTTTAATAGTCTGTTCAGATTTTTGCGTTTGCTGACGATACTGACATAGTTGCACGCACTCCCGAGTCACTTAGAGAGACTTTCACATCTCTAGAGACTGCAGCCAGCAAAATGCATCAACCAAAATAAAACTAAGTACATGCCATGTGGTATTAACAGCAGCCCCTATTTTGAAATTGGGAATTACAAATTTGAAACTGTTAGCAAGTTTAAATATTTAGGATCTGAAGTTAATACTCTCAATGATTTAATGCCTGAGATCCGTAATAGAGTCATAGATGCTAACCGTTATTTTTTCGGACTCAAAAAATACTTGAAGTCTAACTTTACTAGAAGAAAAACGAAGATTCAAATTTACCAAAGCTTAATCAGACCCATTCTTACTTATACTGCTGAGACCTGGGCAATGACAGAAAAAGTTTTAAATATCATTTCTGTTTTTGAAAGAAAATTTGAGAAGTATTTTTTGGTGGAATTAAGCATAATATCTGGAGAAGAAGAACTAACTCTGAACTCTGTAAATCTTTTAAAGATCTAGATAGAGTACAATATACAAGGATTCAGAGAATTAAATGGGCAGGACACCTGTGCAGAATGAATGAAGATCGTGTAACAAAAAAGATCTCGGCTAGACTATTTGGCACCCGAAAAAGAGGGAGACCTACACTTAGGGGGCTCGACAGTTTGGAATCAGACTTAAGACTTTTAAAAATACTAACTGGATGTCCATGGTCAGGGACAGAAGAGCCTGGAATTCGATTATGAGGAAGGCAAGGTCCCATCCTGGGCTGTCTGGCCATTGAAGAAGAAGAAAAAACTAATACAATTTCCACAAAAACTGAATTATTTAAAAATGTTAATTGGTTTTAATATTGGTTTAAAATTGTTAATACTTTCATTTGCCTATGAATAAAATTTCATCATTTGAAGTTAACTTAGATTTGTGATGCCAAGAAAATACTGCCTATTAGATGATCCAAGCTATAACTTTCCTTTGTCAGAGGAATTTCTTTGAAAAAAAAACGTGCCAAAATGGAAATTTTTTCACGAAAAATATAAACGAAAGTTGAAGATTTAGTTACACGCAAGATAAATATTGAAATATGTGTATAAGAAACTAAATTTATATCAAATTGAGGTAATGAATTAAATTGTGCTTTATTCTGTAAACTAGAAACTCTCAAAGTATGTAATATTTGAAAATATCAAACAAATTTTTTTTAAATCTCAAAAACTTGTAAATTTAAAAAAAAAATTGATATCCTTTGTTAAGCTTTAAAGTGAAATATATTACTCGAATTTATAAAATTTTAGTTCACAGAATTAAAAAAAGTGATCATTATCTCTTAATTGATATAAACAAATTAATTTCTAAGGTATTTAAAAAATGTTAGTTTCTGAGTAAGAATAGATTTCTACTACTTTTACTTAATGGATTTATCTAAAGTTTTTTAAAAACAATGTATTCCTTCATATGAGAAAACTAAATAAGTTTAATAAAGTTATAACCTAAATAAAATTCTAGGAAAATGTGTAATCTAAACAGAGACTTTTCTTCATATATCAAATATCGGCTGCTCTAATGAAGACTTTTCAGCTCCAAAAGAACTAAGTCTCCTTAATTCATAGAGTGTATATAAATGAATGCTTAAATTTAAAAATTATCTTTGAAAAAGCAAAATTGTAGTAAAATTTTACAAAAAAAATAAAAGCAATGTCTTTTGTTTCGAACATTAGCTTAAAATAAACTGTTACAGATTTACCTTTCAGACGTCATAACCAATTCAGACGTGAAAACCAATCAACTAGTAAACTTATTATAGTTCAGAGAATAAATGAAAAGCTGTGAGAGTAATTTTGAAAAATTGCATTGAACTTTGGGTTCATAGCACTAACATTCTTACAAAAATAGAAGTATAGAGCACGTGTGGACTAATGATGATGTCTACATTGAATTTTTTTCACGTTTACAAAATAAACTTCCTCATCGCTACAGTAAATTAAGATGGTAAAAGAGTAGAAACGTGAGTTGGTGGAAAATAAATTTATATAATGATACGGGATTCGAAATGAAATAATTGGTGACTCGCTCCTTGTATTGTCTAATAATATTAAACACTACAATTATCTATGGCTAATAATACATGAAGTGTACCTACCAGTTTTCCTTCTTTTGTAGTTATTATCCTAATTGTGTTAATAATACAGAAGTTTTAATAACGTAGAAAACAATACGAAACTGCATTGCCTACACAAGGAAAACCAGCTATTTTAATTATTTTTAAAATATACACATTACATCCTTACTTGTTAATTTCTTTGAAGTTACCGTCATGAAACATATACTAACATTTCATTTTTTGTGGGAAAAAAACTTTAGAAAAATTAAAAATATGGATGGAGACGTTTTTTCACAACTGTCCTTAACTGAAGCACTATAATTTTTCTACACTATGAACCTATTTAAAACTGCACTTAAAAAAAGAATTAACAAACAATGCGTAATATATTATGCCCAATATAAAGATATACTAAACGACAGTTTAGTACTAATATATGTAAGCTTAAATGTACAGAGTACAATAAGTTTATCCACACTGCGACACAAGTTAAAAATATTTAAAATATGAGGCAATGAATCCAATGTATTGTAGTTAAAATTTTAAAAAGGCGAAGAATTTAAAGAGAGTTGAATATTATAAATTCTACACGTTAACACACTGTGTGCGGGTACATTTCGCAGCGGAATTGTACCGGGAGCGGGCGTTTTGCGCGTAAATTTAGGTATTCAGTTAAATTTCAATCGATCGAAAATTATTTAATTTTTAACCAACTTTTCGTATTTTATATTGAAATATATAAACAAATATATAAATAGACAAATAAACACACACACACACATATATATATATATATATATATATATATATATATATATATATATATATATATATATATATATATATATATATATATATATATATATATATATATGTCGGGGTCCAAGTAAACACACTAGAGTCCTGACATCAGCTTCATATCTTTATTTTGATCTCACCACACTATACTCAACAATGGCGTCTCATTTTGGCGCCCAACTGCAAACAAAGGCAGTTTTTACTGCTTCGAGGAGCCACAGGTCTGCCTATAGTAATTTCTTATCGCTCTCTGCCCATATCACTGCGCGTGAGCCGTATTTATGTGACTAATAACGCGAGGCGCGTTACTCCCATTAAAAGAATCCCTAATTAAAATCTCTTAAATTACTCTATATTTTAAATCCTGACACACACACACACACACACACACACACACACACACACACACATATATATATATATATATATATATATATATATATATATATATATATATATATATATATATATATATATATATAACATCCTTTTCACAAAGATAAATAAAAGTTAATTTTAAATCTAAATTGATTTTTTTAATCAACCTTCCCTTTCTGTAGTTCCGCATCGCAAAACTAATTTTTATTTGTCTAAATTTTTCCAGAATCTGTGTAATAGACAAAAACATTCGGCTTCCTTTTCCTGTATATACGGTTATTTTTGTACCCACAAACAAACCATGTTGTTACACTAACTCGTATTAGTACGTGACCCGCGCTAAGTATCAATCGTCAGAAAACGTACTAGTATGTCTCCGTACAATGCGTTAAAATTTATTACAAAAGATACAATCTGGGTTGCAAAACATAAATTGCGTTTTATACACAACTAGAATGTCAATGTTAAAATTAAATAAAATGATTTGTTAAGTAGAATTAATATAATTTTAAATTCAATTGATAATCACTGTTTAGAAAAAAAATTCCGAAAATTAATAGAATTAAAGATTTGAAATAAACCATTACATCTCCTTCAGTCGCAAACTCTATCAAACAAATCACAGAAAATGTAAATATTATCCAAGAGTTCTCAGAAATAAGAAATACAGTAAAATCTGTCTATAGTGATGCTACAGAAAAAATACCAGTGTAAGATATAAACAGATTTATAGTTTCATAAAACATAAATATGTTATTTCACATTTGAAATTGGAAAACTAATTACTGAACATTTTTGGTTCATACCTTTCTTTAAAATATACACCATTACATCTCCTTCAAATGCACACTTTATAAAAAAAAAAATCACATAAAATGTAAATATTGTCCAAGAGATCTTTGAAATAAGCAATGCAGTAAAACCTGTCTATAGCGATGCTACAAAGTTCTAGGAATATAATGCTATACATAGTATGCTCGTAACGTTTCTTTTTAAAGATGTCATTTAACTTTATGAAGTCAGTCATAGTTGAACGATAAATGTTTACAGATAAAAGAAGACCTCCCCTGTATTAAAATAATAAAACAATTAATTTGCATATGGCTTAGGCTTTAATTTTCTATCTTTTATCATTTTTAATTCTCCAATTGGCAGTTTTTTTATAACTCTTTCATTTCACTTCACTTCGAGAATAGAGGCAGGTTTGGTTTGGCTTAGAGCGCTACGGTCTACTTTTTTGCAACACCAGGACCAACTGCTTAAAGCCGATTACGAATAGCTACGAACAACCATGCCACAGTGGGATTCGAATCCACGAACTGCGGTACCGCCTTAACCAATCAGCCATCCTTCAGCGAATGGAAGAAGGTTGGCTCTTGATACATGCATGATTAATACCATATAAAAATCTGCAGTGAACCTCATAACTTTCTTTACAGAAATAAAAAAAATATGTTATTAATATTTACTATATTTGATGGGCATTTTAACGTTTCGTCTATTTTCTATCTGCAAATCAAGATAACTATGAAATATAACTATTGCAGATAAATTTTGAAGACAACGCGTCCGTCATCAACGGCCGCAGCTTGCACACTAAATTCAAAAAAGGAATAATTTAGACGATGTATTTATTTCGTTGAAGTGTAACACATCGTGTACTATAATTAACGTATTAAGATTTGATGTTGATTTGCCAATTTTTTCCCTAATTTAACAAATTGAAAATTTTAGTTTATTTTTACTAGCAATAAGAAAAGTAACTATTTATTTACTAGTTGGTATAATCACACTTGTATACGCAAATGTTTCAGAACATCTAACGAGTTTAGAACCATGGAGTGTCAAAATGGATACGTGTACTACTAATTTCTAGAGATGTTAAAGTACCATTCTAGATAGGTGTATCAAGCAAAAAAGTAATTATCACAGTAGTCAAGTTGTAAATATTTTAAGCAAATAAGAAATTCTGCTGTTCTATAATGAATATATCGGTACAGATCAGTGATCAGGAAACCGTTGATCTTGAGCTACGAGTACCTTGCTCTCAGGGATGTTTACAGTAGGAATCTAGCATCACGACCACAATGGCTATTTTTAAATTTTTTGTTGTTATAATTCATTACACCATTAAAGGAAGGTAAAAAAAAACTTCAGCGGTAAGAGAAGAAAGAAACACCGAGCAGAAACAAATCCAAATAACTTAACATTGGCCGTTAAGCCAAAAGATAGCTAACAATATAAGCTTTTAGCAGCTCACAATAAGATTCAAAATCGCACAGTAGTTCAAAACCTTCATAATTTTGTCAATTATTGGATAGACTGCATAGTTATACCCGTTTCACTATATTCATCAAACATATTTCAGGGATGTAAAAGAAAGAGAAATCGTTGTTTTTATGCATGCAAAAATCATACCAAAATTGTTACAGAAAAGAGCAAAGAAATGCTTAAGCAAGGTCAGATATTGATGGTAGTAAAACAATTGGATTGGAAAAACTTTTGTTACTAAGGTTAAAAACCATGATTACTTGCAAAACATAGAAGATTTAATCGAATTAAGAAATGAAATAAGCCCTAATATCTTTTCCTCAATCACAATCCCCCCACCCCCACGAAGAGAAAAGATTCGAAATAAATCACATAGAGTGAGAAATGTTTTAACTGTTACAATACATTCGTAATGTCATTACATTCGTTATTGTATCACCTGCGGACTAAATATATATTTAATATATTAACTACGCATCATCGGGTTAAACAATTGATTCATTAAACGTAGTTCAAGGCTACAAGAAAAAGTCGTGTTTACGTATAAAACCATAGCCAAAATCGCTACAGACGAGAGCAAAGAAATACCCACGCAACGCCAGACGGTGGCGCAAACGGCCACCGAACACAACACTAACCATGTGCAAAAAGATTCTGGCGAAGAAGAGCAAACAAACCTCAATACTGCGCCAAGGCCGTCCATCATCAGTTGGAGAGTAATTAGTCGAAACTAATACGGCAGAGGCGGCTTCCCACCCGCTCATTAGCGTGTGCGGCGGCAGTAAACCGTCAGGAAGACTAACGGGGTATATACATATAAGTATAAATAAATCAGCCAATTGAATAAGAGCGAGTAACTTACGATGAGACATTACAAGTTACTAACTAATAAATTACAGTTCTTCGTATTGAGCTTAGCGTATATCTTACAGACTTTCACGAATACGTGGAATACACAAGCATACATTCATCAATGTCAGTGGTAAATCATAAATATGAAATTTGATAGGTGCATTTAAGAATAATTATGCAGAGCGTTAATAATGAACATCAATATTTAATATGCTATTCGATGCCCGTATCATTAGACGAAGTACCTAATAGGATTCTATGCGCCCACCCGAAACCAAGCAGAGCAAATCAAAACTAAGTAGCGAGATATATTTCAGAAGTATTTCATAATCAAATGAACTTCGGTGCATTGAATTCTGACTTGAATGATATATCTGCTAGAATCCATATATAGCTATAGTAAATATCGTTAACCGCTATGTTCTTTATGAGAATAAAGTTTAGAGGTAAACAGTAAATCAAACTTCGACTCCGACTTTAAGGTGACAACCTGCCATTAATAAGAATTACAAAAATAATAAGTCTTAATGAAACAAGGGGATAGGTTAAATATTACGAACAGTCAAGTGTGTGCAAAAGAGAGAGTGTGTTTATGTGAGAAATAGACACATAGCAATCAAATTTGAATAAAAATAATAAGCATTAACAATAAAATTCAGATTAGAGGAATATGTACATTACAAAATTCACTAATAAGTGATTTAGAAAGTAAAACTAAACTCCCTAGGCGACCATGGCTTATGGTGCCAATCTCCGTTTTCGAGACCAAGGGCCCTGGGGTGCGAAGTATATGCTCCGGTTAGGTGATCAACCTCACGCGGAAGTCCCAGTGTTTAGTTCTCAAGCCTGTTTGATCCTCAGTTTGTCTACCCACATAAGGGAAGAAAGGCTGAGTCAACCTTGCCCAGTCAGAGAAGCGAACCACGAACCTGTATCGTGAGACACGAAGCGCTACCCCAAAGCCAATGGGCTTCGATTTAGAAAGAACGTTTTCAATTATGCATGCGTGCGTGCGTGCACACGTATATGCTTAAAACATTCCATTCCTCTTGTTCCAAAAATTATGTTTATGTTTATAATGGTGTAACAATAAGTTACATTCGGTCACCCCGTGTGTCTTCGAAGGTGACATGCCGGGGCAGGACCGGTTTGAATGCAGAGCGACTTCGGACTTCTCCCAGCCAATAGAGGTGTCCGTTCGTTTTGGGGAATTTTGACCCTCTCCCCCCACCGTTCTGGAGTGGACTCTTCTTTTTTTGTCTCCGCGAGGGTCGGAATTTTTTTGGACGGACAAGGTGGTTTCCTGAAGGAGGCAGGTGAACGGCTGGCATCCGTGGCGTGTGGATGAACCTCTTTGGAAGATAGAGCATTTGATTTTTTTTTACAGGATTGACGCCGACTCGAGAGCAGTCTTCGAGCTACTAATGATAAGTTGATTCAACTATTTGTATTTCTTAGGCTATGTTTGTAGGGACAGGTGAGTAATAGTGAACGGCCGGAGAGCGCCACCTAGGAAGAAAGTAAGTAGATAAGAAGAACGTCGGAGGTGATTGTAGACTCCGGACGTGTAAGCGATGCTCTTAGGATAGATACTTGAGTTGATATAATTGGTTACTGTAAATATTGTAATATTTGTATATATATAATTGTCCGATAGTAGTTTGTGCTCTGTCTTAAAATAAACCTTAATGTTGAAAATATAAATCTACTGTTTGGATGTGAATTTATACAACGGCTCGGCTATCTCTATATACATATTTGTGAGTTTAATTATATAGTTGAGTAATGTGTAATAGTAATTTGTTGTATTATTGTGTATTGTCTAACAATTGTAAGTATTGTGTCTCACCTGTCCATTAAGTTTCAGATTTGGATTAATTGAAGTGTAATCCCAATCTTGAGGGGAGGGTGTAGGGACAGGCGAGTAATAGTGAACGGCCGGAGAGCGCCACCTAGGAAGAAAGTAAGTAGATAAGGAGAACGTCGGAGGTGATTGTAGACTCCGGACGTGTAAGCGATGCTCTTAGGATAGATACTTGAGTTGATATAATTGGTTACTGTAAATATTGTAATATTTGTATATATATATAATTGTCCGGTAGTATTTGTGCTCTGTCTTAAAATAAACCTTAATGTTGAAAATATAAATCTACTGTTTGGATGTGAATTTATACAACGGCTCGGCTATCTTCACAATGTTCTTATAAATAATTTAATCAAGAGATATTTGTCCATGTGTTACTTAATGAGTTTTAATTTCTTTCTCAAACACTAGGCCAACGTAACATTATTATTTTTACAAATGGCAAAAGCCACCGTTTAAGAAATATTACTTCTAAATATTTGTTAGCTTAAGTGTTTATTCTTCCTAAAAAAAAAAAAAAACAGTTCAGCCTTATAATGAAGCATAAATTTTGACTTAACGTTCGTACGAAACCTATATTTATGGAAGAAACGACAGATAAATATATATATAGAGAGAGAGGAGAATAAAATCTCTTTTCAATAACCGCTGTCGGAAAATTGGAAGATCCGCATACTCGTCTTGTAGACAGGATAACAGAAACCTTTTATATGTGCACGGATTCTTGAAAATTTGCATTTTTGACAGCAGGAAAATGACTTTTGATTGGTGAAAAATGGATAAAAAAGATGTATTCTTTAGAATACAAAAATTCCATTATGCCATCTTATTGTTTATCAGCAGCTATCACTTCTTTTCGAAAATCTGATGATCCAGCTTTGTGCGTAGACGAAGTAGGTCTCATATAATTTTGGGATCGTCAGTTTTAAAAATAAATCTTTTGAAAAATGCCTTTGTTGAAAATTAGGCTGCACATTCCAAGGATTTAAAGAGAGATATTAATGACTTTCAACTAAGATTTGTAAGAAGCATAAACCGGTTTACAATTAAAAGTGTACCATAAAATGATTTATGGTATATTAGAACTGTCTAACCACTAGCTTTCAAACAGAAGATCTATGTTTGAACATGTTATATCGCACCGTATTGTCGATTCATAAGCTTGGTAGTATCATAAATTTCTAGTAACGTTAGACTCATATAGATATGCGATTTATTGAATGTAACTATTCTAATTGGTACAGTTCATCTTTAATACAGTTATTAAACTTATCTTTTTCGTAACGGTGTTTATTTTGTGAGTACAACTTTTGCTAGTAGACAATGTCTCCCAAGAAACAATGCACCCCTAACAGGAGTCACTTTTTAGGGGCGTATGGCTAAAATTTGTAAAATACATTCTAATCGAGGAAAAAAAAGTATGAAAATGTTCAACAAAATATAATTCTTTATAGGTTAGAAGCCTGGAACCTAATTATTTTAAATTCTTTTTCTATTCGATTCAATTGATGTTCCAACCAGTGAAAGTAAAACTATTAACATAAGATTATATCTGTTACAAAGTTTTTTTGGTTTTGGTTTTTAGCGATACGGTCTACTTTTTGCAACACGAGGGATAAATCTGTTACAAGGAAAGATTGCTCTGCGTAGCGATTTGCTGTAACAAGTATATGGTCGACCGATAGATCATATGTAGGTACGATTATTTTGATAAGAATAAAAAAAATAATTTTTTTTTTTTTAAATTTAGCTGTTTAATTTTATAATGTATTTTATAGTTTTTAATATATATATATATATATATATATATATATATATATATATATATATACATGTATGTACGTATATATATATATGTATATGTATGTATGTATATGTATATATATATGTGTGTGTATATATGTATATGTATATATGTGTGTATATGTATATATATGTATATATGTATGTATGTATGTATGTATGTATATATATATATATATATATATATATATATATATATATATATATATATAGAGAGAGAGAGAGAGAGAGAGAGAGAGAAATACTTATATCTTTTGTTGTAAAAACTATTCAAGTTTAATACGTATATATCTATAAACAACTAATTTTTTAATAGTAATTTCTATTGGGGGGAGAGAGGTGACGAAATTTGTATTTTTTGTTCTGGACGGCAAAACTGCTAAAGCTGGCACTGGACTCACACACCCTCTACGCAATTTCAAGTCAACTTATTTGCCACAAATTTTTAAATAAATTAGAAATTAACCTTTAAAGACTAATAATGAATCTTTTACCAAACTGTTAAAAAATGTTATTTAAAAAAAATCTTTTTTAAATGCACAAAATGCTTTCTTTTTATTAATTTCTCTCCTTTTCACATTGTTGCTATCTTTCTGACATTTTTCCGAATGAAATAAGTAAAATCAGAAAATAAACCGAAAGCAAAAGGCGTTGGACGGAGCTTGAAATGAACATTCTCTAACCATCATTATGTATATAATTAGGTATAATTAAACCAGAATGGAAAGAGATTGCATGCATTACACTTCAAATGTAGACAAGCATTGGTGGTATTGTAACTTTCTCTCAAATGCAAGCTCTAATTCACCTATATTGGATTATTCTAGTTAGCGGAGAAAAAAATTCCTCACATGACTATATTGCCTAATCATCATTATGAATATAATTAAGTATAATTAAACCAAAATGGAAAGAGATTGCATACATTACACTTCAAATACAGATAAGCATTTGTGATGTAACGTTCTCTCAAATGCGAGCTCTAACTCACCTATATTGGATTATTCTAGTTAACGGAGAAAAAAATCCCTCACATGACTATGTTGCTTAACCATCATTATGAACATAATTAAGTATAATTAAACCAGAATGGAAAGAGATTGCATGCATTACACTTCAAATGTAGACAAGCATTGGTGGTATTGTAACATTCTCTCAAATGCGAGCTCTAATTCACCTATATTGGATTATTCTAGTGAGAAAAAAAATACCTCAAATGACTGTTGCCTAACCATCATTATGTATATAATTAAGTATAATTAAACCAAAATGGAAAGAGATTGCATACATTACACTTCAATTGCAGATAAGCATTTGTGATGTAACGTTCTCTCAAATGCGAGCTCTAACTCACCTATATTGGATTATTCTAGTTAACAGAGAAAACAATCCCTCACATGATTATGTTGCCTAACCATCATTATGAATGTAATTAAGTATAATTAAACCAAAATGGAAAGAGATTGCATACATTACATTTCCAATGTAGATAAGCATTGGTGGTACTGTAACATTCTCTCAAATACGGGCTCTAATTCATCTATATTAAATTAATGGTGGAAAATTCCTCACGCCTCTATTATGTCTAACTGCTATTATATATACAATTGAACAGTGGCAAGTGATTAGCATTACACTTGAATTTTAGATAATCATTGTTGTGATTTTTACTGTATGTTATTATATAAAAAAGACACCATTTTTTTTTTTAATTTGTGGAAGGACAGATAGAATCTTTAGACCCGCAGGCCGTAGTTTGCCCATCCCTGCCTTAAAATATTCAAACTGATGAATGAACTATCATCAGTAAGATTTTATCAACGAACGACAAGACATTTTAACACATTGCAGACACATCCGAAATACCCTCCTGTGCAATTAATTACTAAGAACGCGTACTTAGCTTGATGAAACGCGCAAAAACCCAACTTCATTTTTTATTCAGTGTGGGTGCACGACACAGCTCAATACAAACGTCCCGTTATTTATTCTGGAGCTACTTTTTATGAAACACGCATAAACGAGGAAATATAAAAAAAATAATTTCAGCGAGTACTCGGCAGCAAATGAACAATGGCATGGAGAGAGAGAAGGGGGCATTCAATTAAGGCAGGGAAGTATGCGGGCGGGAAAGGGTTATCTGCGGTCACTACTCTCAATCAACTGATCATTAAGATAGAGAGGTCAGAAATCGGCATCCTCTCGACAGAAAGCGAGAGGACGATTGACGACAGAGAGAATAAGGACATTCAGGCGACATTCGCTGACTTATTATTTTCATATATTCCAAATTTTGAAACAGTCTCTGCACCAGTGGTCACCAAACTTAGCTTCAAAGCAACCGTGTCGATTTTAAATCATTAAAACTATTTTTTTTTAAAGGGAAATAAACTTTTCTTAAACTTTTATATATGGTTATTGTTATTCATTTCTAGTAAATATGAAATGCAAATTAATAAAAATGTATACAATGCAACCTAAATTTATCGTTTTTCAATAGGACAAAAATGGGAAACAATGAAAGCGGAACATGTTTGCAGAAATTCGATATATATGTGTAATGTGAGTGATTAAAAAGTGCAATTGCGCGATTAAATGTGGGTAAAATGCGTAAGTGGGTGAAAATTATTTATAACACTAATTAGAGGTATTTAACATTTTGTAAAATATAACATATTTCGGCTGATACGTAACACTTAAAAAAATTTTTTTTCGTAACATTTAAAAAAAAAAATTGTGTTTGCAGAATTCGAACGCCTGACTGCAAAAACTATACGTTCCACTGCTACCTTTCAACACACTATTATTGTCACTGTGAGAGTATATAAACGATTTCAAATGGGACAAAACAATCCTAGGTACTTCTCTTTAATAATTACTTTCTTACCGCTCCTAACTTTCAAACCTTCTTTACACGATACATTGATGGTACTCTAAGATGGATAAATTAAATACTGTTGCCATACAATATAAAAAATACAATATAAAGACCAAGGAATGGTGTACATCTGCTTAGTATAAGCAGATTAGAAACTTTTCTGGATATGTGTACAAGTACAAACAAAAATACTTTTAACAGAATCTTCCAAATAAGATTACGCATGTGTGTGTGTGTGTGCACGCGAACGCGTGTGTGCATGAATATATACAAATAGAAATACATAAGTTTGTAATAGAAATATAAGTGCATATGCATACATAAAAGTTCGAACAAACGAACTGAATAGACCAGAAATCCATTCTTATTACTTCAGCGCATAATTGAATAGTTAAATGCCGTATTTTATCGTCAGTAAAAAGTTAAAAAGTTGACGGACACTTGCGTCTATAGCCATCAAAGCGAACTTCACTATGTGGCATGACCGCAATAGCCGTCCAAAACGAAACGGTTGTTTTTAGACACTACGGCTACATGTGTATTACAGGCGTACAAATATGCATTTACCGGCGTACAAGTAGAAGCCTAGTGTCATGTTTTGGAATGTTAAATTTCGTTTTCTACACCGAAAATAATGTGTAACTATTATAAAATTATAATATTTTTTGTCATATATTTATTTTTGTTTGATTATAAACTAACTTTTCGTGTAAAACTCCCAAAAAAACTTTGTTGTACACAAAAAAAGCTCATTTGAGTCATTAAACTTGTCATTTACATTTTTAAAATTTTGCTGTTATAGCCGGCATCGTCCCATAACTTAGTGTCTAGAGTCCACTGACGTCATGACGGTTATAGCCGCAACCTAATTAAAGGTGCTGAATTAATCAAAATTAAGTGTATTTAAACAGAAAGAGTACTTCTAATAGTCTACAAAATACAAAAACATATAGTGTCAATTTTTGAACTTCACTTGTTCCTACTATCCGTCAATGTGTTAAGTGTTCAGAGGGACTTAGGGGTTTTAAAATTTGAAAACGAATTATGGCGATATTTTAAAAATCAATTCTTAACATTAATATTTTGTAATATCTCTTCTAGAACATATCCTTTATACACCGATTTTTGGAGTATATTATATGCTTTATTCACAATTTTTAAGGGGTTTTTCCTTCCGTTTCTCAAAACTATGGTTTTCACCACTATAAGCAAGGTTTTTGGTTTGGTTTGGTTTTGGAGTTCTACGGTCTACTTTCTGCAACACGGAAGTTAATGAGACCGGGACCTACTGCTTAAAGCCGATTCCGAACGGCTACGAACATCCAAGCCATATTAAGATTCGAACCCACGAACTCCGGTACCGAAGGACAGCACCCTAACCATTCGGCCATCGTTCGGCGTATACGCAAAGTTTTATATAAAATCTAACGAATGAGTATTTAAAATTTTGCAAATTTGAATATGCGCTTGTTGTCTACAGAATTAATAATTTAATAAGATCTGGCGTCAACAACTGCTTTTACTAATAAATTGAAAATCAAACAAATAACTTTTTAATTAAAATAATATGGAAAATAGAAGAATATAATTATACCTCATGTTCAAGAAGAAATTTTTCAATGCGTTTTCTTTGTTTTTTTTCTTTCTTAATACGCTGAGAATTAGTATCAAAAACAATTTATAATTTTTTCAGATTTTTTTAAATTTTCAAAATTTGTAAGACAGATTCCTTAAGGAAAATATTTGAGATATTTTTTTTTATTTAAATAAAGGTTTTTTTTTATTAACTTACTACCAGAAACTACCAGGAAAATTAGTTTTGACTAATGTTTTTATTTCTTCCATAAAGTGGCAGACGAAGAGAGAACATAAGTTTTCCGGAAATGAAAGCGCAGTAGTTTTATTAAAAAAGTACTTCCCACGAACTCTCGAATTCGTTTCGTATTTAATTTCCATCGATAAAGCACCATGCACCGAGAATATTGATACACCTCGTTTGGAGATGCGCCAAACTTAATGTAACTCTGGCTGTGTGCATTATGAGGAGAGATGGAGAGAAATAATGATAAAGGAAAAAAAACACATGACGCACCGGGTAGAACCTACGTACAACGGTGCAACACGAAGCACGAGATCTCACATTTGACTCACGCCCCGAGAAAAGAAAAGAAAAGCTAACTGACTTTCACACGCCTTATATACAACTATTTCCGTATACACAAAAAAAGCGATATGAAGGCGGAGGGCATAAACAATGGCATGTCCTACAGGAAAAAAAGTACTCATACACGACAACGGTACTTTTTGAAAATACCGTTGTCCTGTATGAGTACTTTTTTTCCCAATATTTAGGGCACAAATTCAAGATATGGGTTATACTTAGAATTGTTTGTACGGCTTCCTGTAAACATCCTATATGCGTATAATTGGTTTGGTTTGGGTTTGAGTGCTACGGTCAAGTGTTTTGTTACACGAGAGCTGATGAGACCCATACCAACTGATTAACGATGATTCCGAACGGTTACAAACATCCATGCCAACAGTGGTATTTGAACCGGCGAACTCTGGTACCGAGAAACAGCGCCCTGCTTATTCAGCCATCGTTCGGCCCGATTTACGCATAAATTCGGAAAGATATTTAAGGAAAAAAAGATATAAAAAAAAGGAAAATCACTCGATAGAAGTGTTCATGCATCTATATTTCATTTTATACAACACTACTAGCAATACTTATAAATTTTCAAACGCCAAATTTTCTGCTTAACGCTCGGATACCATTTTCTATAATTCCATATCTTCCATAATCTGAGCCGAACGATGGCCGATTGGTTAGGGCACTGACATCGATACCTGAGTTCGTGGGTTCGAATCCCACTATGGCATGGATGTTCGTAACTGTTCGGAATCGGCAAAATAGTAGACCGTAGCGCTCCTAACCAAACAAACCATTTTCTATTGCATATTACTCTATTCAAATGTTGCAGTATACAGGGTATCCGCCAAAATGAAATTTTTCAAATCCATGACTTTCCCTGATTTTAGCAGATCATTTTCCATGACTTTAAAAATATTTTGTTAAAGTATATATGAATAAAACTTCTGATGTACATACAAATAAAATGTATGCTTTAAGAGAAATTACAAGAACTTATGATAAAAAATACTTTATAAATGTTTATAAACTCATATATATATATATATATATATATATATATATATATATATATATATATATATATATATATATATATATATATATATATATATATATATATATTGCAGCCGCTTCCGTTCAGAAAGGAAATTACTTGCAGAGGCATTTTTTGATTTTTTTTTTTTTTAATGGTAGC
>CM063504.1:84588123-84590623 GCA_032207245.1 Pardosa pseudoannulata
GCAGTGACACCGCTATACCTAAATTAAATGAATGGCACAGTTTAAAAACCTAATTAATGAGTTTAAAAACCTAATTATACCTTTGTCAAATTAAGTAAAACAAAGCTGTAATCAAGCATATTTTATATGTAGACAATTATACAACTTACTCGACAGCTATGAACACTAATGTTTACACCAATGGGATACTTTGCACAGGGTTATTTTAGCTTTTACAAGCTTTAGAGAGAGATACTTAAGGGGTGATTTTATAAATTATTAGATTAGAAATATGAAACATGGCACACATATATATTAAAATTTTTAAAAAACGATCCTCGGTAAATAAATAACTTGGATATTTTTTCATTACATTTTAAAATGCTTTGTTAATTTTTAAAAATATTCCTACCGTTTTAGTTCTAATTTTATCTTTTAAATTAGTCATAATTACTTCAAAATATATTTTGAACATATTAAGATATTATTTCAAGGACTGATTGAAAATATAATTAATTTAAAGGAAATATTTTTATGACAGTACGCTGAATTTTCGTGAAACAATTTGCGTCTAAACAATTTGCGTTTTCTAAACTAATAATCTAAATCATTGGTTCAGAAAGAAGGCAATACCACCTCCCGGAGGGCGGTGTGACGATGGTGAAGGATAGTAAGCTTGTTTGGGTGAGAGAGGCGATCTGAGGATGTTTCGGATTTCAAACTTAATTTTAAAAATACCAAAAAAGTTTATTACATTAATTATCTATCTTACAGTAATAAAATGAACTTATGCGACGTTACCAGAATCAGTAATTTTCATCCACTATGTTCTCATATGTGAAATTTATATTTAATCAACAGTATTCGTCAGCTTCAGCGTGTGTGAGCAATAAATTTTGAGCTCTTGAGCTCAATAAAATTTGAGCTTGACTAAGGAAGAAAATTACTTAAATATTTTGTCTCTGTTTATTGAGCATTTCTCCTTCCCTATATTTTAAATTACGGGATTTTTACAAAGGGGAGCGTTGAACACATTTAGGCTTCGTAGAGGAGTAGCAACTTAAAAAGGGCTGAGAATCACTGCTTTAAATTATATAATTTTCACAAAAAAAAGGGGGGGGAGGGCGTTGAAAACTTTTTCACTTCTCAGATGCGGGGGGGGGGCGGTAGCTTGAAAAAGGTTGAGAATCACTAATCTAAATGAACTTGAAACTTCAATTGCGGACGCACATGTGTGTGTGAGAGAGAGAGAGAGAGAGAGAGAGGGGAGAGAGAAAAAAATAACTACAAATCTGCTATTCTAAATTAATTAAACTAATATATTTATCTTTAAAATAAGTATTTCTTAATCAGATTAAAAAGATATGATATTTGAAAATATTTAATAAAAGTTTTTACAAAAGAATTTTTTTTCGGTACTAGACAATTCATAAAATTCAAACAAACATTCAGTACTGTTTTCGAGGAGAAAAAAAAGCCTTATTTCCCTTAAAACTAGAACAGCGGAAGGGGGCATTTTGACGCAAAAACCATTTTGTGTTTCCTTAACAGATTTATTCTTTTACAAACTGAAATAACAAAAATAAATTTTATAAAAATACTTTTGAGGATAACTTTTGAAAATATATTTTAATGAGTATTATATTATATCTGTTATTACTATCTGAAAAAACAAATCTTAAGAAAACCCAAAAATAGTTTTTGCGTCAAAATGTCTCCAGCTGTTCTACTGTTAACCTGTAGTAAATGCATTTAAGTTGATAAACCCCACAAAATAAAGGCAGATTTCCTTAAAACGAAAGTAAAATGATCCACTATGCATTGTTTCCCGATAAAATATCAAAAAAGCTTATTAAATAGAATTTTTTTTCTCTTTCAATAATGGAACAACTATTTAAAATTCCCTCCGCTAAAAGGTTAATTTTTTTTTCTTCTCCTGGATAAATAATATTCAGTTGCAAGAACAATTCAATCTTCCTTTTCAGAGAAAATCTTCCGCGAGCTACACACAGGAAAAAAAAATATTGAAGAAATTAATTTCCTTAATCTGCCGCACCTACGTTAATTAATCATCATCCATAAGAATTAACGTTAATTAATTATAAGGCTGGAGACCCAAGTAATCGCTGGAAATTAAATGGTCTTAAAAAATCACGGGTTCAGTTTTTTAGTCATCTGTAACCGTTAAAACTATGTTCATTAGAAAATCATAATGCAAAAACAATCATTACTTTTAGAGAAAATGAGAGACTACGCTGCGAAGGGGCGGAGTATGAATGAATAAAGTAAAAATAACTTAATGAACTCAGTCTGGCATGCAACTTTTGATCAATCTGAATCAAACAACTGCCAAACATTTTCCCTGGACTTGAGAAATGCTGAAAAGATATTCTCCCAACAGACGTTAACTTCTCTTACACAAACGTTTCAGTAAGACAATATAGTGATAAGGTGAATACAAGGGCAAATTAAATGACATTTCCATTTGCCGGCAATTTGGTAAATGGAAACTTGAAAGCAA
>CM063504.1:84595623-84603123 GCA_032207245.1 Pardosa pseudoannulata
CCAACAATTAACTTCTAAAATTTTCGGTTTCTAAAATATTAGTCGGACAGATTTAAAAATAATTTTAGGTTCTCCAAATTTAACACGAAAAATATTTTTTTAAATGCACTTATGCAACTTATAACTAGAATTTCAGCTGTGACCACTCTGGCGCTTTTATTACCCCAACCATATTACATTCAAACCATACTTATCAGACGAAGAAAATGGGGTCTTAAAACAGTACCTTTAAAAATACGTTAAATACATGCGTATTTATGAAAACCCATACATAAATGCACTGTAGATATGTGCAGGGTATCCGCCAAAATAAAATTTTTCAAATCCATGACTTTTCATGACTTTCCCTGATTTACCAGATCATTTTTCATGACTTTAAAAAGCTTTCGTTAAAAGTATATATGAATAAAACTTCTGATGTACATACAAATAAAATATATGCTTTTAGAGAAATTACAGGAATTTTATCATAAAAAAAACTACAAACTTACTTTATAAGCGTTAATAAACTCACATACATAAAAATAAATTGTTGTATCTACATACCTAAGTTTAATCATATAGCAATTTTTCAATCAAAATGTTTCCAATTTGAATTCAGGGTACTTTGGTATTATCCAGGTGACCATGAATAATAGCCAAATATAACCCTATAATGTTTATATAAAAATTCCTAGAGATAAACTTATATTTTGTGCAAAAATCTTAACTAATTTTTATTAAAAAATAATTATTATTATATTAATAAAATTTTAATCTACAATTTAAGAAAAAAAAAAGAATAATATACATTTACCCACCCATTAAGCTTTCTTGCTTTGAGTTTCCTTGGTGAACAAAAAAAATTACTTGGCAATATTACTTGGCAATTACTTGGCAAATTTTACTTGGCAATAGGGTCAATAGGATAATACATAAATACCAAAAGTCAGTAACTTCAGTCAAATGACAAGTAAAAATAGAATTAAACAATTCAATGCATTTTTTTAATCGGTAATTTAGCGGATCCATGATTTTCCATGACTTTTACTCATTTTACTTGAAAAATCAAGACTTTCCATGACAAAATTAATCTATTGTCTAAATCCATGACTTTCCCTGAATTTCCAGGTGCGCGGAAACCATGAATGTGCATTTTATACACAGACATTATGTGCATTTATACAAAGACATGTCAAAACAAAATCCCTATACATTTCGTAGGTTAGTTCAAATAGTAACTGTTATCTTCTGGGTACAAGAGGACTATTAAAATATTTTCTTTTCCTTGGAAGAAATAAAAAGTAGCATTAATTATAGAACGATAGACATCGACATTTTAATCACCGATAGGTAATTATTTAAGAAATTTAAGAACTAAATGGAAAAATTTACTAATCTAGAATCAGAAAATGGAGTGAAAAAAAATTAAAACGCGAAGCTCCTTAGTAGGACTGAGAAAGATTTTCAGAGATAAATGGTGTTCATTCCAGTAGGGATAGTACGATAACGTCAAGCAAATTAATAGAAATTTCTCAACACTGATGGTTTAATTTAACAATCAGCTATTTATTTCAGCTTATGCATCACTAAGTACCCAAAAAAGAAGTGCATCCTAATCCCAGATTAGAGAAATTGGAAGGAACAAATTCTTATGCATAACCTATAACGCCCAAATCTTTTCTGTGAATATATATATATATTGATGACTATCTTAAATATTAGTTATTATGGACTCTAAAATGGTTTAAAAAATCAACTTTGAATATTGCAATTCATCGTAATTAGTGACGAGCTATGATTTTAAACATCATAGAATGCTATTTACAAAAAACACCTTATGTGGACACCACATGATTTTCTCATCTCACTGTTTTATTCCCCCTTTTTTGCTGGAATTTATTTAAACTTATTACATGGAGATACGAACCTCCAATTCTTTGATAGAGTGAACAGTAACACAACTGCTAAATTACTACCTTTTAATATGAAAAAATAGTATAATATTAATTTAACAATGCATAGAATTGTTTTCAACAATGAGTAAATCTCAAGCACTGCCATTTGGCGAAAACTAGTAGAATAAATATACATTATATTGTGCTTTTTTGTTATAGGGTTGGCATAATTTTGCCAAAGTTACAAAAAACCATAGAATAAACCGGTAAAAAACGTTCTGGCAAAAATACGTTTGTTATTTTTTGCCAAAGTGGCGAATGTGTTTTCTTCACAGGGATGCAACTATTTTAATTTTGATAACTATTTTAACTTTCAATCTAATCTAATAATATTTTATTTTAATGTTTTTATCAGAAAATGCTCAATGCATCACTGAAACAATTCTCTAAATTTAAATTCTATTAAGATTTGATTACTTTTTTAGTCAAATAGTATGAATGCAGGACATTAGAAAAGGGAAAATAAATAACAAATAACTCCTTGGCGTTGGGTTAAATTATTAAATAACAATCGTAGCTTTATAATACCAGTAAATGCAGTAATACCAATTTTGCTATACTAGCAGATTAGAAATTAAATGGGATACAAATTATAACTAGTATGCAATATAAATATGAAAAAAAAAATGTAACTCAAAATTAAACTAATAATAAAAAGAAATACACATAAAATAGTTAAATAAATAAACAGATTATGTTTATACTTATATTTTGATCGCTATTATCAATGAAAAGTATTTAAAATTGTTTAAGTTATCAAATTAATATAAATGCATTACTTAATTAATACTTGAAATCCCAAATGTATTCTGTACAAAAATTATATATATTTTTTTTTTATCCAACCAATTTTCTTAGTTTTTATCTTTTTTTTCTCTCACATATTTACCATTGTTCTGGCAAAAATATCATTTTACCGGCAAAATGACTTCGTTATATAGATTGCGAGAAAAAATGGAGGTGCACACCCAGGTCTTACAGCAATTCTAAATACAAAATTTCAAGAGTCATGACCGGCAGTGTCAATACATATTACACTGAAAATTTTTATTATATAAACTGTAGATTGCATTCACAGTGATGCACAACTAGATGTTACAACTGCCATAAATACAAAATGTCAACATTCTACATCAACGTTTTTGAGCTATACGAAATACATACGTCGCGTCGAAATTAGTCGAAATTTATCCAGGAATGGTCAAAACTGGTACTTAAATTTTCTTAGTTTTCTTGTATGTACAGACGTAAAGACGAATCTGATCAATATGGATTCAAGAATAGCGAAAATGGTTGAAAGTGAACACCGAAACTTTTTACGCTAAAACTTCCCTGCTTAAAAAAATCGAAGACAATAAGTGATTATTTTATCCTATGTAAATACGGTAAAACAATGTTTTGTAAGAGGTATAACTATCTGTCATGATATCAGTCGCTGTACCAGCAGAAAATATAAAATTATGCTCGAGATCAAAAAATCATAAAATGTCGATTAGAAATGGCAAAATTTTGTATTATTAATTATAAAACACGCTTGAAAATTCAAGAGAAAAAAACATATTCAAATAAAAATCTAAAAACTATTTTTAACTGTCCTGAGAAGGGATGATATACCCATTAACAGGTTAATACTAAAAGTAAGACCTACCTTTACTCCAGTGACAACTGACTGCCATCATACAATAACGTCAAACAAATAAACAGAAACGCCAACATCTTGGAAATTGAATTTAAAGCATTATTAGACATTAGAGGGAAAAAATATACTTTACTTCAACTCAGAGGGAATTCCTGATAACAAAACCCGGAGAAAAAAAAATAAGATAAGATTACGATGAATCATCATCAATCTATGCTATCTTAGAAACCTTAAAAATTCAATATGCTTTAGCTATTGTTCTTTAAGAAAACTGGTTCATGCATTTTTACTTAGAGCTAAAAATCTACTGTCGGTATTTTGAGAAGCTTACGGTCAGAACACGGTTGCTATTTTAGAAAATTAGTTGAATACATTAACTCTAGAAGATACAATTTTCAATAAATACTTCTAAATAAAGCTACAGTTTTTTTCGTATATATGTATGAATGGGTATATATATGTGAGAGAGAGATAGAGGGATAGACAGAGATATAGAGATAAATAGATAGAGATATAAAAATAGATATGGACAGACACAGATAGATAGAGATATAGTGGTGTCATGTTGTGACACTACTATGAAGACCTACTATGAAGGCATCTTGCTATTGGAGATTAAAGATTTTATTTTTGTATGTAAAATATGTCGTATGACAAAGAAAATCACCATATAAAGAACGACTCTTCGACGATGAGACACAAATCAATTGATTTGAGTCTCATCATTGTTCTGCCTCTAATTCTGGCACGCTTTCCACTTAAAAGTCCAACTCACCTCAAGATCATTGCGCGGTAGGAAAGAGTTAGCTTTATTTTAATTACATCTTTAATTTTCAAAACCTGACATATATATATTAGATTTTTACCTTGTTACACATCATATATCAGTGCTTTATAATCACACACTTGTCTTCCCCCCCCCTCAGAACCACACAAAAAAACCAAACTCCACAAATCACACCCTTCCTCCCATCAAATATGGGCGAGTTTTATATATTTTTTCTTTTTTCTTTATTTTTTTTTTTAATTTAAAACTCTTAAGAGTGGATTTTTCAAAAAATGCAAAAATTAAAAAATGATAAATTACTTACCTATTTTTAATATTTTTTTATCATTTTTAATCTCTTCCAAACAACAATTACATAATGTTTAACACTATCAATCTAATACAAACATTAATATAAACGTCAATAATGTCTTTACACGTTTTAAGCATTCAAGTTTTAGGAGATACTAAGTTAATACCAGAAATCATTTCCCAGTTTAGATACACTTCTTATTAATAAAAAGAATCACAAAATTTAGAACATTTTTGTTTGTGAGTTTGTCTTATTAAATATATTTTTAATATTTATATTATGCGTGTATGTGTGTGTGCTTATGTGTGTGTATGTATATGTGTGTATATATATATATATATATATATATATATATATATATATATATATATATATATATATATGTATGTATATGTATATATATATATATGTATGTATATGTATATATATATGTATGTATATGTATATGTATATATATGTATATGTATAAATATATATATATATATATATATATATATATATATATATACATACATACATACATACACACACACACACGAACAAGTGTAAAGTAGGCATGCTCTTACTGATTATATAATAAAAATCAGTTTAGTAATCTTTAAAATCTCCGATAAATTTCTCAAAACACCCTATAAAGCCACGATAAATTCAAAATAGCAACCCTCCCCCTCAAAACAAATAAAATCCACCTGGGATAGGTTAAAAAAATAAGGGGGGGGGCTGATATATCAGAACTTTAGCATCATTATTCGTCAGAATCCAAGATTAGCACTCAAAAGTGGTTCGGCAAAAATTTATCCTCGAAATAATACATACGTCAAGTTAACCCCATTGCACCAATAAGCTGCATTAAAAAATTATATAAAGTCAAAAGATTTTACATATAATTTTCCCAACCACATTAACACTGTAGTTTATTATTTAAAAATGATAGAGAAAAAATTATTAATTATATTAAACTTAAACTAGCTTACTGTATAATGTATAAAAGAAAATGGTTCCTCGTGATGCTATTAAGTAAATTTCAGGAAGCCTCATAAAATATCTCAATGATTTGGGAAGTGAGAGAAGGAGATGTTTGCAAACTAACTTAACTGTGGGTGAAGTGGGGTCAGAGGTAAGAGAGATAAACAAAAAGAAAACGGAAAGAAAATAAACACGACACAAGTCTGAGTGTAATGTAGCCTCCACACTATGGCCAATTGTTCCCCACTTCCTGATGGTGACCCTGAACGATGGTTCACGGATTGCATCCACACCCTGGGCCACTAAATAAACTGAGCGTGTGGATTCGTCCATAGGTCTACTACTCACTTTAGTTCGGCATCTGGCTGCCTTTGATCTTTGGGGAAAAACCGCCTCCGAAGCCATCGTCCGCCAAAGCTATTTTATCGTCTGCTCCCATCCACCATGATAAACCATACCCCCGCCAGACGGTGGTGATGGCTTGAAGTGAACAATAGTGTGGAGGGGGCCTTAAGTACTACAGTCTATTTTTTGCCACACAAGGTGAGACGAGGACTCGCCTCTATCGAAAGACTAAAAAACATTTAAATCAAGAGCGAGATTTGATCAAACAGATGGAAGGCAGAGAGCCACCTGTTCATCAATCGCCTGGAAAAATACAGCTGAAATAAGAGTAAAAATGAAATACAATATACTTTAGTGAAAATAATATTCACAAAATAAAAACAGACTGCATAAAAATTAAACAGCTTCTGTGGTCTATTTATTTACATTTCAACAATTATACCCCCCCCCCAAACAGACGCAATCCTATTTAAGCACAGAGAAAAATATCCCTCTGCTTCCGTTAATTCCTAAATATACAGTAAACCATTAACCTTAAAATGACAGAGTTCTCTAACTTCCTAGCAAATAATCCTATTTCATATTCCAGGAAATTCCACAATTCCCGGAAATATATGTGTATAAAAAAATTCTACATTCAGGATTTCCTAAGGAAATCACGTTGCTTCCATATGAATGAAAACGTGTTCTTCATTAATAAAGTAAAACAAATATGGTGGTGTTTATTAAGGTTTAAAAACATAGACCCTTTTTAAATTGGATTTGGCTAATTATAAAAATTTAATCATCAAACAACGATTGGTACATCACAATGAATACAAAACATATAATGACGTTAAACATCTCCTTTCATTGATGAATTTGAGGTAATGAGACCATGGTTCCCCATTAGCAGGTTTTTTCTTATTATTATTATTAAAAAGTTAATGACTGTCCAATGAAATAAACATCCAAACTATGAGAATAAAAATACAAAGATTAATAGGGTTGACAGGACATAATCTTAAAAATTCTCTAACACATAAATAATAAATATAACCAGACTTCTATCTATTTTTTACTGATATTTCTTTAGTTAATTCTCAGCTGAATGGGTGGAAGAATTCTTCGAAATTTTTAGAAGGTTAAAGGATAATCCAATTTACGAAGAAATTACATCCTTTTTCTGAAAAAGTATTGCTAAGTTATATAATGAAGTAAAAATAACTATAGAGTATAGGGAAAATAAAAGTGTTTTTAAACAAAGCAGATTATTTTCAAAATGTCCTTACTCTAATTGTGTTAATCTAATGGTTTCACGTAAAATTAGTTTTTATATTACTTAGAATTGTAACCCTAATCCCTGTCAAATAAAGAATTGAAAAAACTATTAAATTTAAATAGTAGTTAACTAAGTGTTTTTAAAATTTGTTTTTCTTTACATTTTTTCAATTATTTCTGCTTTCATTATGAGTATAAAATCATTTGCTAAAAAAAAAAAAATATGTAATGCCCTTATATATAAAATTTCTCTCTTATAGTAATTAGAAATATG
>CM063504.1:84605623-84630623 GCA_032207245.1 Pardosa pseudoannulata
TTAGTAGGGTATATTACATAAATTGATATAATCGGGAAATTATTGTTTATCACTATCGAAAATTTATCTTTTAAAAGATTTTTATCTTTTTAAAAAATCAAGACAAAATTTACCATAGAGATATTTCCAGGCTGATAGAATTGCATAATGTCCATGTTTGCAACCATTTACTTGATAAGTCATTAACTGGAACACCACAAATCGAATATAACACACTTAAAATTGCCGTTTTAAACACTAAATTATCTCTTGCATAATGTTTGGAATATTAAAACATTGGATGCGCTGGAGTATTTTATAAAATTACGTTAGCATTACGCAAACTCTAATAATGTATAGACAGAAAGATTATATTAGTCAGCTATGCAGTTGAGAGAGTTTACCCAAGAACGCAAGTAGTGAAAATGAAGAGGGAGAAGTTTGGTTAATTGGTTGGAGGGGGGAATACATTCTATGTTTTACTACACACGATACATGAGAGATCATTAGATAAGATTTACTTTAAACCCATTTCTAACATTCCCTTCGAAAGTGGAACACGAACCTGCACCCTCCGAATGAGTTACACTCCCCATCTTCCGGCGCAAGAAAGGGGAATTTGGGGTCTGGGATTCGGAATCTTTTTCATCTACATTTTTTACTTTCAGACAGTTATACAGCGTGAAACCATTTAACTATCCGTCTGTTCAATATGTAGCAACATTTATTACAATAAGGCGATTTCACGCATTAGGGCACATCTCAACTTATGACAATTCTGGCTTTAGTTTCAAACGGAAGGGCAGTTTATTGTTTGTCTATTGGCTGTTGTAAACATGAAAATGATTGGGACGGGCATTATAGTAGTTCGTGACGTTACGACAAATTGCTTTATATTACCATCACGTATTTTCTAACCGTTAATGTGAACAGAAATAACCACTGAGGTGGTACTTTTCACACATCATGCGATTATACCAAAAAATAAGTTACAATGAAGGGACGATTCATGGAAATAACCCGAATTTCCCACCATTACTAGCTTGCGCAAACCATAAATAAATTACGTAAGGAAAGTTCTCTAGTCCCTCCACAACTGCGAACAAAAACTCTCGAAACATTGATTACAGTCGAAGGTTTAACAGACACAAAAACTGTGCTAAGGAAATAAAGACCCAAAAAGAAATACAGTAAACACAACTCGCGGCAACAAGGAGCTCAGATCGCAAACAGAAGATTTATTTATGCCGACTCACATAATCACACACTGTTCGAAAAGGGGAAAACGGCAAGCAATGAATGGAATTCTTTTATTCTCCGGAGCTGAGAGGCAACAACGGCTTCTTGAACCTTTCGTAATAAGATTCTGAAAGAAATAGTCTCGTCCGTCCAAGTATCATCAACCGATCCGGAAATGTCTCTCTGCCTTTTCGCATGAGGACCGGAAACCTTGAGATGCGATTAACCATTCTTTGAAGATCCCGCGCTGAGAAAATTGGACGTACAGTTAGCGTTGATAAAGCCACAAATATACCGCAAAACAGACAGCGGGCAATCTTTTTTATTCACTTAAGCAAACTTTCCCTGCAGTCAAGTTTAACAAAGCATTGAATGACTAACTTAAGACTAGCCACATTAAATTCTTGAGAACAGAAGGTATCACAGAAACCAGCTGACACTTTTCTTTAGGGATGGATTGCTTTGGAAAAGAAAAAAAATTCAGAAATAAGGAAGCGGGTTTGGAGTGATTAATGAAAATATGTGAGAAATATACTAGGTTGAAAATTTCATAAAAAATTTACGTTGAGAAAAACTATCAAGATTAAATCGAATGCCTGAAAACAAAAGTTACAACCGAACTTCCTTCATATGAAACGGTTGGCTCTTTCAGGAAAAGACTGATAGAATCGTATTTTTAAGTTTCTTAATATCTTGTGATGTCTTCATAAATAAATTTCAGGAACACTTCTTAATTATTGAAGCCTCTGGCAAGTTTTGTAAAAGTCGGCATGATCAATTATGCAATTGATGGCATAATGAAGAAATAGATCTAAATTCAATTCTTGAATAAAAACAAACAGTTAAAAAAAATACAACTAATAATAACTCACTTTCAAAAAATTAATAAATTAATTTTTTATACTTCAGTCTTATTATTTTACCTACATTTCACCCTGAATTAATATCGACACCAAAGTTTGTTGAAAATAAACTACAGTAGGAACTTTTCGATATACGCCCATGTAAATTTATAATTTTCTATTGTTTTTAAGGGGAGGGAGAGGAATTTAAATACATTCATATCCTAGCAGTAGAACAATTAAAAACTGATTCTAACTGACTAAATAGAATAGTCAATAAAGATATTAGATTACTTATCATCCATAAGATTACATAAGAATTTTCCAAACTTGTCACAGTTCAAAGTTAACATCCAAAAATACTTAATAAAAATAAATTTAAATTAACCTCTGCCCCAAGCTTAAGAACAAAAATAAGTCTAAAGAAAAGGTAAGCTATAATGCATAACTTAAATTATGTAACATTTTCATATAATGCATGGTGATTCTAAGTTTAAAAAAATTTTCTGAACATCACACAATGTTCTGAAAAAGTAAGCGCTACTAATTTACTAATTTAAAATAAAAATTATATTATGGTTAATTTCCAGACGTCGGAACTAGAGTTGGATGATATCTGAATTTTAATATTGTGATATGTCATTTACCAAATATCGATATAACAAATGTTCTAATATATATCATTTTATTATAGAGATGCAAATATAAGAGTGTTCTGTATAAAATAATACAAACATACATGCATCAATGTGTGTGTTGATTTTCTAGAAAACAAAAATTCAATTTCTTAATCTTGATACATAAATTTAAATTTCAACATATTTATTTTAAAAGGATAATCATTTCTCTACTTATTTCATTAAAATGCATATAATTCAAAATTTTCAGAAATTAATCAGATGAAACAAAAAATATATGTATATTTTCTTGTTTCATTTCATTCATATCATATCGTATCATATATATTCTAAGACAATAGATATATTAAATGAAAAAGATACACCACTTCATTCCGAAAATTCGAAAAAACATTTCGGAAAAAAAAATTCTGTTCTTTCAAATTTTCGAAACAAACCCACATAAATTTTCGGAAATATTGGATCAGAATCCCCCTAAATACTTTCGAAAAATGGAGAATTCTATTTAATTGAAACAAATTACGAGCTCTTAAAATATAAATCAGATTTATTTGATCAGGTTTTTCATTGCATATAAAAAACTATGAATATATACCTGGTATTTAAGAAATTGATAATAGGAATTTGGAAAGCAACTTGGTGTGACTTAAAAAATATATCTAAATAAAAAGCACTTACTTTGCAAAAAGTTCAAACGAATAAATACAAGAAATACATTTTCTACATCCGATTTATCTCAATAAATTCGGTACTTAAATTCATGATCGATATTTCAATTGCATAAAAGTTACAAATCTCAATGACTTGAAAGTTAAGATTATGCGCATATGCAACTACAAATATATTAATTGCATACAGGACGTTATAAGTAAACCCAACTATATGAACATTTAGAATTCAATACAATATGTGAACCAGAAATAATAATTCACTATTTCAAAACATAAAAAGCAATATACTGCTATAGTAAGGGGTTTTTTTATACTCAGCTTTATATTTCGAGAAATTACGAGTACTAGATTTATCTTAATTACAAAAATTTCAAATATAATATATAGAATCAATAAATATTAAACTACCTGTAATTCAATGGTATGTACTAGACTTATCTAAATTACAGAAATTTCAAATATAAATATATAGAATCAACAAATATTAAACCACCTGTAATTCAATGGTATGTACTAGACTTATCTTAATTACAGAAGTTTCAAATATAAACACATAGAATCAATAAATATTAAACTACCTGGAATTCAATGGTATACTAGGTTTATAAAGATTTTCAGTAAAACAAGATTATCTGGAAGTAAATTAAATAATCTTAAAAGATTCTCCAGGATTAACCTAGAGTTCATGATTATGGGGACTGTAATAAAGGGCAACATCAATTAACCCTTAATTTGGCAAGATGATTTTTTCAAATATTTTTTAATTTCTGTTATTTTCCCATGTCTGTATAGACATTAGGATCTCTGTAAAATAAACAAAAATATATATCATTTTCCATTTTGGAGATAATTTCCGCTGTGGCGAACACTGACAATTATGTTATATAGTAATTATAAATATACATGTCCGGTGTAGCGACCAGACGTTGCCAAATTAAGGGTTAAGGCTAAACATAGTGAATTTTTAGTCCTTAATAAAGGCAGTAAATTTCCTGCCGTTTCCCATCGTTTATTTCACCTATTTTTTATTTTACATTAAGAGATAAATTCCGTTGAATATACTATTACTTTGAGATCCACTAACAAGAAAGCTAATGTTTTACTAATGTTTACCAACTGACACGAGAAAAACTGAAAAATACTTTCAATGCCACACTCTTAAACATTTCCTTGCAATTATATCACACAAGGTCATTAGTAAGTACGGCACGGTAACCCGACTGTTTGCTGGGAAGAGTGATATAAGTTGATGATATGCACGATTTTCCTTCTTTCTAAGGTTGCTTCGAGCAAGGAAATATCAAAATTGAAACTTCTTACCCGGTCCGTAAAATCATCCTTTTGTGTAGATATACTTTTTTTAAAAAATATGATGCGCAAAACAGGTTTTACTGTTCTAAAGTTACACAAGGATAACGCTCAAAATGGTAATGTGAATAAGCCATGGAGCTCTATCGTTTGACAAGAATAAATTTAAGACTTATTTTCTACTTTTGCGTCTCTCAGTTTCTCAAAATTCGGTTTATTGCTCTGACAGATTTCAACAAGCGTTAATCACTTCCTGGTAGTATAGTAGGTTTCAATTTTGACTAAACTCAATAACTAGATACAAACTATTCGTTGCGGGTGTGTTGAGAGAGGGGGAAGGGTGGGAGAATGTGATAATCGTTGAATTCATTCATTTATACCGCTAAATAATCACTGTCAGTATTAAAACCTCTGCTGTCCATCCTATCACGTACTATGACAAGATACATTAAAGTTGGCAACTAACATACGATCAGTAAAGATAAACAAATTATTGAGAGTGTATCAGGCAATTCTCAGCCAAAAAACAAACCTTTTTACCTGCCTTTTAGGGTACTTTAAATTCGAGAAAATTCCAAAATTTTACTGATCCCGTCATATGACGGGCTATATTCTAGTTTTACATAATGTGCGAAAACAAATAGGGATTTATCGATCTCCTACCCCTCGCAATATCAACTACAGAAATAAAGACCTTCAAAAATTTAGCAAAAGAAATGTCACAACTCTTCTAGAAGTATTCCTTGAAGTAGTATAAAAAAAAAATCCTATCTATTAACAAAATAGGTCAAAGAAATAGTTTTGAGATATAATTTGACTTGTTTCGATATTGTTTCTAGTGATATCATTTATGACTCAACATGAAAAATATATCAGCAATTTTTTGCAATATTTCTGTCCTTAGTCACTGACCTTGATACTTTAAAATGTAGTGTTATTTTCGCACCCTCTATTAATTCTTTAAACTCAATAAGATCTCAATCGGTTCTCATAAGATCTTGGTGACTTATTCAGACATCAACATTGGTCACTTTTGGCCGATTGTATGATATTTGTAGCATCCAAAAGGCTAAATTAATTTCCAATTAGAATTGGCACATGTCTCGCTCTGGGATACATTTCAATGTAAATTGACCTGAATTTTATTAAATATTCTATATTTTGCTTCTGAATTTCCAGGTTGCTGTGAACACTCTACATACATATAATTACACACATCAAGAGCTTTTAAATTACGCCAACACTGATATATTTTTTTATATTAACTTATTATGCTAAGCATGACCTAAAAATATTCTACATACAATGTGCGAAAACAAATGGGAATTATCGATCTCCTACCCCTCGCAATATCAACTACAGAAATAAAGACCTTCAAAAATTTAGCAAAAGAAACGTCACAACTCTTCTAAAAGTATTCCTTGAAGTAGTATAAAAAAAATCCTATCTATTAACAAAATAGGTCAAAGAAATAGTTTTGAGATATAATTTGACTTGTTTTGATATTGTTTCTAGTGATATCATTTATGACTCAACATGAAAAATATATCAGCAATTTTTTCCCCTGTTTCTGTCCTTAGTCACTGACCTTGATGCTTTAAAATGTAGTGTTATTTTCGCACCCTCTATTAATTCTTTAAACTCCGACAACACAATTTCTGAGGCACCTCCTTTCCACCGATCACATTCTTTGATCCCAAGTTCAAGCTGACTCACTGGCGCCGAGCCATATGCTCGGCAGATGCATCTGAGAAATATTGATGAACGACTGCCTTTCATTTTTAATGGGATTTATTATGAAACGAAAAATAACTATCAGACGCTATTAACAAATGTTAATCAGATGCTCAAGGATTATCAGAGCTTCATTTATATGTGTTTCACTCATAGCTACACCGATCTTAGTAAAGGGAGTGTTTCTTTTTGCTGTTCCTTTTAAAATTCCGGTTACTAAAATGTTTATGTAAAATTTTTGATTATTTGTAACTTCATTCAAACGGGTTTAGTCTAAAGAAATTTCAAAATTAAAGGTTAGCAAATAATGAGAATAAAAGATACAAGCTCGCATGATAATTTCAGGTAGATAAATTATATACATATTAACAAAAACAATAAGCATTTTTACTATGGACGATATTCAGTTACTACAGTAGAACTTCGGTATAACGACCCCCTGTGAGACCAACATCATATGGTCGTTATAACGAATTGAAAAAATGATAAAAAAAATTGAGCAAAGAAATGATGCAACAATACATACCTAAAAAACATTTCTATTTATTTGTATTTCCATTACTGAATTTTTGAAAATTTAGGACTTTTTAAGATGGTCGTTCTAACAAAGGGGTCTTTGTATCGTGAGGTCGTTAAAAAGAGGTTCTACTGTATTTTTTTTTTATTATTAAAAACAATGTCTCATATTTGCTGCTTTCGTTCACAACCAAAGTGAACCATGATCATTTGGAATATTATAGAGAAATTGAGTCCTAAATTTTCTGGATCATATTAATTCCTGGAAACTAAAATTAAGTATAGGAAATAATTAGTAACTAGAGTATTTTTAACCAAATATACATATGTATGCATATTAAAAACAAGTTATAAATCTTTGAAAACTGTTTCATTTTGTAAACGGAAAAATAAGACTTGGCTCACTATGGTTGTAAACCCCTCTTATGCACCCAAGACTTCATAAAGTTCTCTTAGCTATCAACAAAAGTACTTCAAAATGATTTCCATCGCTTTCTTTTCTCTATTATTTAGATGTATGTTTTTGCAAACGACTAAATTATTCAATTGCTTTTTATACCTATGCTGTACGGACAAAAACATAGTACCAAATATCCAAAAAACACTATCTGAAATACAATTCAGAGATTAGCAAGAAAAATATTTTTCTTGTTAAATGACCATAAATTTGTAGAAAGAGTTTTAAGAATATGAAGATTCCATTCAACAAACAACTTTTGAATAGGAAGTTAACATAGCTTATTCACTTACTCCCCTACAAAAATAATAAAATGTATCTAATACCTAAAATTGTTACAGTTAAATTATCGGTAGTCTTAAATTACGAAGTTGCATATGGTAATTTAAAAGATGTTATAAAAAAAAAATTAGGATTTTAAGAGAGAAGGAAATTTTTGGGTATTCTGTTACTAGATTTACGGAAACTATTTAATTAAAAAAATAAATAAATAAAGACTGAAAAATCAAAATATGAATTGAAAAATTAAATGTGAAATGAGATCAAAAATAATTCAAATAGAAATACAAATAGAAGATGCAACTTCGACGTATTTCATTTTTTAAAGTGATATAATTTAATTCTAAGATACAGAGGTAATAACGAAGACCACTGATGGTGAACAAGGATAAAATATTCTGCAGCCGACTAATAGCGAAGACCGCACAATGAAATTACACATTCAACTACTTTAAATCTTTCCATCATATTTTTTAATTGGGTGATATGATCATAGTACTATTAACTATACAAACAATGAAATGCGAATGCCTGACATGCACAGTAAAATGCAAGTCTTCATGCGCGTTTGCTGCTGGGCACATCGGAGAACATAATGAAGACTGATATGCTGCAGCTTCAACGTGCCTTTAACCACAAAAGAGTTACTATAAATTAATAATGAATGATTATTAAAGCAGATTTTAACTTCATACATAAACAATGAAATCACGTCGACAAACAATGGTTATAACATTTGTTCCGTGACCTTGTATCATCTAAATATCTAGATTTTGAAGACAATACTAAATATGGTAAAGGATTTGGAATAAAAGTTTCCGATGGCCATTAACAGCAATGCACCTGAGATGTTTAAAAAAATCTAATAAATCTGTAAGAAATATGTGCCATATATAAATTTAATGCTCTTAATCTAAATGACCATGCAAATGGATCTTTCAGAGGAGGTTTAAAAGAAAAACAATCATTAGGAAGACATTCCGTTTACAATCTTCTACTTAGGTTATAAATCATAACAAATATGTCACACTAAAGCTGTAACTAGATAAAACGTGAAAAGACTGATATAATTATAGTAATAACTATTGCGGCAGTTAAAACATACAAATGGTAATCTCAGCTACGTGCCTTTAATGATGATAATGAATAGCGACGCAGGAATAGGGAGAGCTAAGGAGATTAAAGCTCCTCCAAAGAGTTGATATTTTACTTTCTTTTTGAAACATTGTAAAATGCACAGTTAGCAAAATACACAATATATTAAAAACCATATATGTTTTTAATTTATTTTTTTAAAAAAAAAAAAAAAAAAAAATAAAAAGTTAAAAAAACAAAAAAAAAAAAACACAACCCCCCCCCCCCCCCCCCCCCCCCCCCCCCCCCCCCCCCCCCCCCCCCCCCCCCCCCCCCACCAAAAAAAAAAAACACCCCAAAACACTGGAAATAATTGATTACCTTTGTTGGGAATAAGTTATAAATATGTTACTTTTAGTTATGTTAGTTTCTTACACATAAATATAACAAATATCTTAATTATGGTATCTGTAATAATGATATCCAGTCTTTACTCTTAACATATTTTGATGAACAACAATTTAAAATACAGATTCTCCAGTAAAAAACGATTACTGCAGTGCTGCGTGTACCGCTTTATCGGGCTATGTGTATTAAAAAAGAGACCTACATTGGGGTAAGAATTTATTTACCTCTCGAACGCGATATTCAGCCGAAAACAGAACAAATGCTATACAATCAAGATACGCTACTGAAAACTCAGTCTAGATTATACAGAACATTTTATCTACGAAATTCTCTCAAAAATATCAGATATTTTCTACATAAGTGAAACTACAAATTTTGTCGAGAGCAACCAGGAAACCGACAGTGGCTGAGTGAAGTATTCTATTTTCTAGCTATAGGGTACAATAACTTTTATCAAGATTGTGTTCAGAAGAATTCTTTATCTTGCTCATTTTGCCGAGGATTACATAATGTTGCGCCTTGTTTTAAAAAGGAAAAGGAGGACATTGAAATCTTCAAAAATTGATAATACGGTAACAAAACATGTTAACATTGAACAAAATAAAGGTGATTGAACGGTTTCTAAACATGTAAACAATGAACAAAACCAAATTTTATTGCAAACTGCTGCTGTTAAATTGGTTGGAAATTTATCAAGTAGAGTAATTTGCTGTCTTTATGATCCAGGTAGTCAAAGGTCATTCATTCGAAAAGATCTATGAAGACTATCAAATCTTTCGAATAAAGTGGGTGAAGAGGAACTTTTTATTCATACTTTTGGCTCAAAAGCCCCAACTCGTATAAAAGGTGATTGAACGGTTTCTAAACATGTAAACAATGAACAAAACCAAATTTTATTGCAAACTGCTGCTGTTAAATTGGTTGGAAATTTATCAAGTAGAGTAATTTGCTGTCTTTATCATCCAGGTAGTCAAAGGTTCATTCGGAAAGACCTATTAAGACCTATCAAATCTTCGAATAAAGTGGGTGAAGAGGAACTTTTTATTCATACTTTTGGCTCAAAAGCTCCAATTCGTATAAAATGTGCTCGAGTTCAGGTAAAAATAAGAGATATACTGGATGAGAATGAGTCAGTAATAGAAGTTTTAGAAATTGATGAAGTTTCGAGTGCCCCTCTGGAATTTGCTCCTATTGATATGATTAACGAATTAAAAACCTAAGGAATTAATTTGAGTGATGTTAATTAGGATATTTTGGGGAACGGAAATATTTCTTTACTCATCGGTGCTGACCATTATTTTAACATCGTAATCGGAACAATATAACGTTTAAGTTCTAAATTAGTTGCAATTGAAAGTAAATTTGGATGGCTTCTAATGGAAAAAATAGAAGAAAAAACTGCACAAATAAAAATGTAACTTCTGTAATGTCGTCAATAGCTTTGTTTGTAAGCAGTTCTAGTATTGAGAATCTGTGGAAACTAGATACATTTGGAATTCGAGACCCCGTTGAAGTTCAATCAAGAAAAGAAATGGAAACGGCTGCTTTAGATTATTTTAAGAAAACGGTTACTGTCAACGATGTGGGAAGATATGAAGTTCATTTAATATGGATCACTGACCAAATTCTTCTAAATTCTAATGAAGACATCTATACAAAACGTTTGAAATCAAACAAAAAGAAATTGCTTCAGAAAAATCAGTTTAAAGATTATGAAGCTGTGCTTCATCAATGGATCGAAGATGAAGTTATTGAAGAGGTTCCCTTTAATGAAATTGAGAAGAGCCATTATTTGCTACACAGAGGTGTGCTTAAAGAATCTTCTACAACAAAAGTTCGTCCCGGTTTCGGCACCACAAATGTTCTATTCTCTAGAAAATAGTCTTTTGGGAGAGCAAATTAGTATTCAAAAATAATACATTCGACATCAGCAACAACAACCATTTTATTTTCTTTCCATCTCTTTCCGCGTTGCCACCGACGGAAAAACAAAAACAGCCGAGCTCGCGACAAGTTATCTTAATGATAAAGTCCACAACTAAAATTAATACTACCCCCCACCTCCAGACAAAATTTGTTGATGCGATTTACAATGAAAAATAAGGTTGTTTCTTGAAGTGAAAAAAAAAGTAAGTTAGAATTAAGATTTTTAAAAAATGAAACTAAATATAACCATATATTGAAACTTATTACAGATGAAATTTGAGTTCTGTAGAAAAGAAAGACGATAGTCAAATGCCAAGAAAATAAAAACTAGATTTTGTGATAAAATTCCATACTAAAGAGAAGGTATTAGAATTCACTATTTCGACGGGGGAAATCGAAAGGAAAAAAAATTGCGAGAGACAAAGAAACTTAAGAGTAAATTTATTTTTGTAGACAAGCTGACGATTCATCTGGACACAGCTTATGAGATTCACTGCGATAAAGCGAGGTCTACCCTACTTCGTGCGTCCTTGATCTTCAAATCCAAACAAGAACATCCTTTCTCTCGTAGAAATTCTAAATGCAGACAGACTTTCGGGAGATTGAACATCCCCAGTCCATCACTCTTGCTACTCGAGTGCTTCGTTTGCCAAACTGGCAAGGAGCCATCAGTACAAAAGGAACAAAAAACGAGACACGGCGTCGACGGGCTTTCCCCCATTACTGGAATTGATAATCATCAAAAACATAACAATCAAACACTATTAATAAATGGTCCACGGTATTAAGCTATTATAATTATCCAACATGTTATACACCAGAATGATAAAGAGCTATTCACATGGTGATTCGAAGCTGGAGGCATAAAAATACACTCATACATGTGTACAATATCAAGGTTAAAAAGAATCGTTTTAAATTATCTCCCATGGATACCCCTGTTAAGTGCATTTGTAACAAGTTCAGAACCCTTATTTAGTTCTACCCAGAGCATAAAAAAGACCAAATTATAATACCGTATCGCCTGATATATTGTTTTAATCGGGACAAACTAAAAGCGTTATTTTAATAAATTGAAGAGAAATATTTTAAAGAAACAAATGTTATTTTAAGTAGAGAGGAAATTTTTATGTAATTTCGAAGCACGAAAGATTTTTCCTTTACATAAAAAAAAAGCTATAAAGCAAGTTAAAAGAGTTTAATTCAATTTATCTGTCTTGTAATTATATTTTCTCTCTATAGTAATACAACAAACTCGCTCTTTCTCTCTGAATTAGAACTGACAGCATAATAAATTTGGGAATTATTTGTGTGTAAGGAGCAAATAAAATGTTATTAAATCTTTGGCATTTAAATAAATCCGAACTCAATTGATACAACTATATATATTAGACTCACGTTAATAGCAAAAAGTATATACATTTACAAAAAGGTATCTTTTTAAGATAGTATTAATTCACATTTTTTTAATATATGTGCATTACAACTGTTTCGAATCACTACTGGCAAAACAAAACTTAATTTCCTTAAAATTTTTATTTTATGCACAGTGTTTTATGACTTGTGACTACAATAATTTAAGGAGCAGAATTTGATTTCTCTTTATATAAATGTGAGTCCCAGCTTGTTTATCTTTAATGCAAATTCAGATCGTTTGCCGTAGAATTATAAAATTTTAGGAAGGCATTCTTTGGTACCACTAGGAAGTCACTAACGACATTAAAAACTCTCCCGACCAACTTGTCACGCTATGAAATTACCATATTTATACGAATCTAATGCACCATCGAATCTAATGCGCATCAATAGTTTGGGGAATTTATTGAATCTTATTTTATACAATAATAGATTTGTATATAAGCTATCATTCAATGGTATGATAATTTTACTTAAATATAGATACCATATTTTATACAACAATGGATTTATACATAAAGTAACAGAACATAGAATTAACCTATCGAATCTAATGCACACCCCAATTTTGAATACTACATTTGGCCAAAAACGATGCGCATTAGATTCGTGTAAATACGGTATAACGGATATCATAACGGACGTTAAGCTGTCGGTTGATGATAGATGGCTACAGATAAATTTTGTTACATTTTACCGCGTGAAAACAGTTGGCTATTTCGTATCTTTGCAATCAGTTATTTATCTAAAGGTAAAATTGTTTTACAACGTATTCTAAAATATTATATAAGATATAAATAAAATTATAGGATATAAATAAATAGTATAAATAAATTACAGAAATATTATCTAAAATAGTATAATCAAAATTGTGCACTTAATTAAATGGAAGTTCAGTTAGCATTATAAGTTTTTCAAAGTTATCTTCAAACTTTGATACCCTTTTTCTGGAAACTGTTTTCATATCTTTTATCGACTTAACACCGGCCTGTTTTGTACTTATACTTCTGTTTTATGAAAAGCATCAACATAATTAAATGTGATAATTTAGAAAAACAGATACTTTCACCGATAGCCAAGTACATGGATAAATCTCTAAATATTATATAACTTGCCGCACATTTATGTAACACAATTTATTCAAAATTAAAATAGCTCGTAAATGTGCTTTACAAATTACGTTAGGTCACTAATTAACCACATCTAGACTGAAGACTGAAAGAGAAGCGACCAGCACTAACTAATTTCAAAATGATACACAGATTTTAATGTATTAAGATGGGATTGCGAGTCTTCATTTCTAAAACTGGATGAAGGATAAAGGTATTTGAAAATTTTCTGTCATCGACTATACATATTCACATAGCCTCGACATAAGCCGATTATTTGCTAAATAATCTGTTTTGTTACGCAACGTACATTAAATGGATTCGGCGTTTTAAAAGTTGGTGTTAAACATTTGACCGAGTTCGGGGTGCTTTCAAGTTGTGGCATAAATAAAATCAACATGGATTGCGTAAATTGAGAATGACGGAAAGGATAGAAAATACCAATTTAGAAGAAAGCTTAATTTATGTCAGGATCAGGACTGAAAAGTCATCAGAATCGGAGAGTGGGAGCACCGAAGTACGTCAACATTTATTACTCTGTGATGGGAACAGAACAATACAGTGATCTGATAATTCATGCTATTCGAAACTAATAAACTTGATTTATATTATGTATACATATATATATAATATATATATATATATATATATATATATATATGTGTGTGTGTGTGTGTTGTTTATATATATATATATATATATATATATATATATATATATATATATATATATATATATATATATATATATATATATATACACACACAAAACACACACACAGGAGTTCGAAGATACTAGGTGTAAAATCCACCAAATTTTTAAAATAACATTAAAATATACTAACTAAAGATTTTTTTAAGAAAAAGAGGATTTTGTTGAAAATATTTAGTAAGAAAAGCTATTTTTTTTCTTTATGCCTTTTTGTGTCTGAGATTAATTGCTGTCATTCACCTGAGATACTTTTCAATGAATAATTTTTCATATGTTTTGTTGTTTAAAAAGCGATTGATTTGCAACATATTACATCATTTATAAAAAATTGTTTAACCACTTACCTTGCAAATATTTTTGAAAAAAAACTGCAAAAATTCATCACATTTTTTATGTTATTATTAAATACAAGAAAATAAAGCAAAACAAAATATGTAAGTTTTAAGTTGAATTTTTAATTTTTTACAATTGCAAAAGCATTTAGTTTTAATATTAGTTTACTATCTCGAGTTATCTCGGGCAAATGGAAAAATAGTTAAATATTAGTCTTTATATGACGGTTTTTGAAACAGGGGACGATACAAAGTGATACCTGACATTCTGAACACTGGTATCTAGTCTCTTTACTTATTGGCTTGCCTCTGGAATCTGTTTTACGGGAGCACAGAGTACACTGTCTCGTTGAATGATTTTTTTTTTCAGTAGCAGGAATAACATCTAAAAAATGCCTTGAGGTTAACCTGAGTGGTAAAAAGCTAATACCGGGTGTTCCTCGTGTGGCAGAAAACTCGTCACGATGATTTTCTGAAATTAGTTTTTCAATCAATGGATAACATCTGACCAGTTTCGCCAAAAGAACCAAGAAACAAAAAAAACTTCACAAACTGCCGATCAAAGGCGAATATTTCCTTTCATTTCCTCCAGACCGTGTAAATCCGTGTAAAACAACTTTACTGATAAATTCTGCTTTATCCGAGTTTTCTCGAGATAACAATTAACTGCAATATATACGAACCCGGGATAACTCGGGATAATCAGGCAAGTGGTTAAAAAATTTCAGAAATGACAACTTAAAATATCCAAACATATCTCTAACCAGGGGGGAAAATGTAAATTATGATGCATAATTGTGATACCAGGTTATATTGTCTCCATTTCTTTAGATAGTATTATTCAGTGATTAAAGAAAATTATGTTAAAATTTAGAATTATCAAAAAAAAATATAAGATGTGCACATTTTTCTTTAATTTTTTCATCACAAGTATATTATAAGGAACAATGATATAAACATAATAAGCTTCTACATACTGGGGCAAGATAAGTATGAATCTAATGGAATGCACTGAATATAAGTAAGATGAAAAACGAAGTCGAACCCATTTTTTCTAAAGCACACAAAGATTTGTCCAAATTATAATCATTTCTACACGCGCATAATGATAAAGCAATTGCAGAGTTAAAGGCAATAGAACGGTCATTCTTTGTAATCAGCCGACACAGGCATATATCAAAAGCAATCCATTTTCCTAATGTTATGTATCAGACTAAATATCAGTTGTGTTTTATAAAATGCTAAATACGTCCAATTACTGTTAACAACTAGTTTGTTACTAGTTACACATTTTAAAGAATTTCTCCATGCATTTCTCGTATACATCGTTTACCATTTCTGCTCTCTTTGAAAAAAGATGGATCAAGCTCCCACTGTCCTTGCAAATTATTTTCATTTTAAAGAAAACAGCTTCGGATTTAAGCCAAGTTATCTACAAAATAGTCAGCGTTCTATTGAAAGAAAGCACGTAAAGTGGATTCGACGTTTTAAAAAGTTAAAAAGATAAGCCAATTGAGTGCTTTCCAGATGTGGCATAAATAAGATCAAGGCAAATTGCGAAAAGCAGGAATAACGGACAGGTTCAAAAAACCTGAAATTCAGAAAAAAACAAATTTTACTTCAGTTTAAACGCACTAAACTGCCAGCGAAGGTAAGCGTAGGGAATGTCACTGTAAGTTACATTATGATGAGGACAGCAGGAAACATTTAACTGACAATTAACTGTCATAAATTAAATAAATTCAATTTATCTATCCGTCTATGAATGTATTGGTGTGAACACACACGCACGCACGCACGCACATTTATAACTCTGTATATTTGTATATTAGTTTCGCATACAAATTAGTCATACAGTTCATCATAGACTCAATTTCGCAGTCATTTTTTTAAATCCTTAAAATGAATAAATAATAATAGTAATAATTTGACAGTAGATAACAGCACTACTTTAATATTTCATTACGTAAGCTTAACATTTTTTCCTCCAATCAGGAATATGTGCGTGTGACTGTGCATGTCACAGATGCGTATGTGTATATGTATGTATACATGTATGATGGAAAAGTAAGGAAAAAAATTATTTTAAAAATACTTGACGCCGCCACGCGTACTGTCATCCCAAACGTAATTAAATTAAAATTCACACATCGCCTGTACGGGGATTCGATCCTGGAACTTCTCGTACTGAAGATCGTTGCGCTGGACACTGCACCACAAATAAGCTGACAGGGAATGGTTTCAAGCGGCATTATAATAATCTCTATAAGCGTGCAATTCTGGATTTAAAAAAAAATATTTTCTATCGGATCAAACTGGGAATCTAAACCATTCTCGAATCAACTTAATTGCATACACAAAATTTCATCAAAATCAATCCTGCCGTTTAGGAGGAGTTCTTTTACAAACATACGGACAGAAGATTTATATATATATATATATATATATATATATATATATATATATATATATATATACATACATATATATATATATATATATATATACACATTTATATGTATATATATACATATATATACACACACATATATATGTGTATAAATATACATACACATATATATGTGTATATATACATACACATATATATGTGTATATATACATACACATATATATGTGTGTATATATATACTTACACATATATATATGTGTATATATACACATACACATATATATGTGCATATATATACACATACACATATATATGTGCATATATATACATACACATATATATGTGCATATATATACACATACACATATATATGTGCATATATATACACATACACATATATATGTGTATATATATACACACATACACATATATGTGTGTATATATATATACACATACACATATATGTGTGTATATATATATACACATACACATATATGTGTGTATATATATACACATACACATATATGTGTGTATATATATATACACATACACATATATGTGTGTATATATATACACATACACATATATGTGTGTATATATATATATACACATACACATATATGTGTGTATATATATACACATACACATATATGTGTGTGTATATATATACACATACACATATATGTGTGTATATATATATACGCATACACATATATGTGTGTGTATATATATATATATATATATATATATATATATATATATATATATATACACTCACACATATGTAACATATATTCTGGCATCGTCAGCTGTTTCAACAAATATACAATAAATAAAAGACTTAGTACCGAAAGATAGCACCCTTACCGGCCATCGTCCAGCAACATAAGATTGAATTATATATACTATTAAACTATTCATAGTTTATAACTATACAAATAAGCCTATATACTTTTTGGAAGAAAATCAATTTAAAATTCTACACAAAATGTTAAAACAAAATTATTCAACAAATAGAATATACTGGTATTAAAATTAAGCCTTTTAACAAGCGCAAACTATTTCTTTTAAGTTTGTACTAGGAATTTAGATACAGTTTCCGTTGAATAATATTCCACTTCTATAGAAAGAAAATTTAAATTTTACTGTAAACAAAATAAGGTTAAAACGCGATAAATTAATATGGAGACATATACTTTAAACTTCAACTTTTAATCGTTAATTATGCTACTGGATAAAAAATTTACTGTAAATGGAACTACGGAACACGAAATACGCCATATTGGCATGACCAGTAAAAAAATTTAAAATGCGGTAGCACTGCCAAGAAGTAATCATTTGAAATTCAGGAACGGTTGACCTTCAAATAAACTTACATCCAATGTCAGCTTCATATACGTAATGCGTGTGATGAAATTGCATAACTCCGCATCAAAGAAGTGGGACGAAATAAAAACATGCAGAGGGAAAATTAATACCGTGGAAGAACATTTTTGAGAGAGAGAACGGCAGCTTACGAGAGAACGCACAACGCTAAAGGATAATTGAAGATTTTCGTTCATGATGAAGAATTAATAAATGAGCGGGAATTCACAATAATGTTCATAACTAATAGCCACTCATATTAAATTTCATTAAGTTCTAATCTCCTAAGAATTGCACCGGCAATCTTACTTCCCAAAAACTAAATAAGAGTTTTCTGGCAAATTTATACCTGTAATCCAACATTAACATACAAGTAGAATAATTAATAAAGGCTTCTAATTTATCCAACAAAAACATTTGGAAAGTTGTGAAATTCATTATTTTGCTAAGATTATATACTACACTAAGAATGCATATAGGTGCGGAAATATTTTCCTCTGCATAAAAAAAAGACTGCATATGTCTTAAGCAAAACCCTATTTTCTCTAATAATAATGAATACACATTTAACCCCCCCCCTCTAAAAAAAGAAGTTACATAAAAATGATCAAAACATCAATATACCAGGGTTGTAATTGTAAACGGTCAAAACAGACTTTGGCCAGGACAAACAATAAAGTGGATTCAATCGTCCAAAACTGGTCAAAAGTGGTCAGAACTGTTAAAAATGGTTTTAAACGTTCTTAATTTTTTTTTTAATTTAAAGTAACTTAATAACTCGTAAAAGTAACATTGCAGCTAAAAATAATACACTGAAAGATTTGAGGTTTATTGGTAAAATATACTTACACAATACACGATAAGAATGTTAGAAATTAAAATATGGATAATGCAAATGAAAAAATATAAACCATTTGCAGTCTGAGGTCTGGTTAGCAGCAATTAAAATATTTAAAAGAGTTGGTATAAAATTTGTTAAATTCACTTTACATCAAATGAACTCTTATGCCAGCTCTCCATCAACAAAAAGATTATTTCCTAAGTTTGGAATAATTTAAAAAAATAAAGAAACCTTCTAAATTTAGAGACAACCGCAAAACTAATTACTTTAATTTTTTTTAATTCAATACAAATTACGTAAAATATGTGTGAAAAAATAAAACATCTGTGTTGTATTTTGACATTATGCTACTTACAGGGTATCTGCCAAAATAAAATTTTTCAAATCCATGACTTTTCATGACTTTCCCTGATTTAGCAGATCATTTTCCATGACTTTAAAAAGCTTTCGTTAAAGTATATATGAATAAAACTTCTGATGTACATACAAATAAAACATATGCTTTTAGAGAAATTACAGGAATTTTATCATAAAAAACTATAAACTTACTTTATAAGTGTTAATAAACTCACATACATAAAAATAAATTGTTGTATCTACATACCTAAGTTTAATCATATAGCAATTTTTCAATCAAAATGTTTCCAATTTGAATTCAGGGTACTTTGGTATTATTCAGGTGACCATGAATAATAGCCAAATATAACCCTATAATGTTTATATACAATATCCCTAGAGATAAACTTATATTTTGTGCAAAAATCTTAACTAATTTTTATTAAAAAAATAATTATTATTATATTAATAAAATTTTAATCTACAATTTAAGAAAAAAACCAGAATAATATACATTTACCCACCCATTAAGCTTTCTTGCTTTGAGTTTCCTTGGTGAACAAATTTTACCTGGCAATATGGTTAATAGAATAATACATAAATACCAAACTCAGTAGCTTCAGCTAAATGACAAGTAAAAACAAAATTAAACAATTCAATGCATTTTTTTTTAAATCGGTAGTTTAGCGGATCCATGACTTTCCATGACTTTTACTCATTTTACTTGAAAAATCAAGACTTTCCATGACAAAATTAATCCATTGTCTAAATCCATGATTTTCCATGACTTTCCCTGACTTTTCAGGTGCGCGGAAACCATGTATATGTATTTTTAATTGGTATTTTACTGGTGATATGTTACTTAATTTATACAACAATTTTTAGCAAATATTAACATTGTTTTAATATTTGATAGTAAAATACATTTGATTAGTATTCAATAAATTGAAAATAGTGAATTTCAATGATCAAAACTAGTCAAAATTTATATTGATTAGGACAGTTGAAACCATTGGGCCCATGATTAAAACCGATACAACTCTGCAATATATTGTTTTCTACACTTCACTTTCAAATATCGTCCCATGTTTAATAACTTGTTTCAAAACTACACGAAAATCACGCTTGAATATAAGGAATTACGCTTTAACTTACGAAGTTAATTATCTCTTATTATTTCAAAAATAATTCCTTGAATTGTTTTTGTTTATCCCCTTATTTTGAATGACCAGAAAACTTAAAAAATTCTCTGGTCATTCAAAGTTTCCAAAACATTCTCATAACTACTTTTTCTTACTCTTAGATCTAAATTGAAAATTACTCCTTTTTTTATATAAATAATTTGACAGCAGAAAAAACGCTATTTTTTTGGCAGACAAGATTAATGCTCTAATTCGAAACATCCCAATATAATCATCCGCTTATGAAGAGATTTTAAAACCTAATAATTCCCTCAACCAGATTAATTTCGTGGCAACTTACTTTTTTTTAATTTCCATAAAATTATGTATTCTAACAAACAGGTTGAATAAAATATTTACTTTTAAATCAGCTTTTTTAATTCAAGCGTACTTAACGAAGAAAATTATCCATGATATGCACCTACAATATTTTTCTGTATACATATGAGGTTCAGCTTCAATAATAAGTTACACGAAAAAAGTTATAAAAATCATAAAGCAACAAAAATTCAAGTTCTAAATAAAATTTTATCACGCCAAATATTTTAAGACAAAAAAAGAGTTTCATAAAATTCAGCTCATTTGGCTACGTCAGATCTTTTAACTCTTCATAATAGTACTATTTCGTCAAAATTGTTTCCGTAAAAAATAAGTATCAAATATGTAAATTTTGGAGAAGAAAAATTAATAAAAAAAGAATATTCAGCATCTTTTTTATTTTAGAAATCTTAAAATAACAGTTGTACTAGAACACGTTTAATAATGACCTTCTACAACGAAAAATTACTGATGCAATAATGGCATAAAATTTAAACGCATTTTTTACCCCTCCTCTTTTTTTAGGGGGAGGGATTCAACTTAAACCATACCATAATTTATTCATAAAACACTAGAATGTGGGAAATTATGGCTACAAGATAAAAATAATTTCGAAATTTACGAATGTGACTCATTGCAAAGAAAGAGAAAAAAATTACTTTTAGAAAATGATTAAATCATCAATAAGTAACCACAAACTTAGACCGGAAAATATTAATTAAAGCAGAAGACCTAAAAAAGGTGAAACTCGATCGAAAAAATTAAAATACCAAAACAAATTTCTCTAAAGCTTTATTAAAGTTCTTTTTAATTCTTGTTTAAGTTCGCTAGTTCGTAATTTCTGATCGAAAAGAGTTTTTACATTTTTAATTATATTAGCATAACATTATGTCTTATTTCAAATCTGCTGTACTTAAAAGCAAGGAAATCCAAAATTCTTGTATAAAGATAAAATCTTTTTCAAACTACCAGCAATTCCTTTTAAACAAGAAATGAAAGGGGGAAAAAAGATGAGCTCCAACAGCTATGATTTAAAAAATTTATTGAGAATTGTATAATTTTAAAAACGCAGTTTGTTCTGATAATTAGCTTCTCCTCTTGTAAAAATTATGGAACCTTGAAAGACTCATTACAGTTAAAAAAAAGTTATTTTCCTCGCACTTCCGGCATTCAGTCAACGTATTTTTCCTCAAAGCATTCTTCTAAAACGCCACCTTCTCTCAAATTAAGTTTCGCGTGCCAGAGAAGAGGCATTTTCAAACATCGATATCCTGTCAATCAGACGTCCGCCGTACCGCTTTAATCATTTATGCCGGAGGTTAAACCTTTACCCATTAATGCATGAAATATGTCTGCTATGTTGAAAATACTTCATGTTATAAAAAATTATATCATCTTAGTTCTTTGCCAATGACACTTCAAAAGTAGAAAAGAAAACAAACCCAAAGCTGGGATCTGCATAATTTATAAAATCCAGAAATAGATGCTGGTTATACATATTATTAAAAGTGATAGTTCAATGAAGTTTTCACGTGTTAGGTTACATTAAATATGTCACACTGTCATATTACAGCACAATGATCTCTTAAGCATCGGGCTATAAATAACTCACGCAGTACAACTGGAAACTATGCATAGATGGGTTAAGCGCTTATCAATGACTACAAGGTTCCATTTGGGCAATACAAGTGTACAATATTTGTGACGCTTGAGCTGAATACGCGCAGATTTTTATTCTGTAAAAACCAGACTGATTTCATTCTCCTTTCGAACAGACTCTTAATATGTAACATGAGGCGGTACAGGTTTTTTTTATGTATATTCATGTTACGTGAAATTACAAACTGGGTATATAATGTAAGTAATCTTACATTATATACCCAGTGTAGCCTGTGTAGACAGTACAGGAGAACCAGTGCTGTTTACACAGGCCACTGTTGCACAAGTTCATCACAGGAAAACACATAGATCGATGGTCATTATGAATTTATCGTTATGTCTAGAGCAGTAGTTGCATTGTAGATAAAACTGCAGCTAGGCAAAGGGTATTGCTTCGTCGCCAACAGTTATTTCACATTAACACTAAACATACCAACACTTAATACATACCTATTTCTACCATAGCCGGTCAAATGACCGGACTTTATTTTTTCTGATTATAAATGTATGAAATATGAAAAATGGAAGGAAATAGACAAATAAACTTCATTATAATTAAACAAAATTGTGTATTGTCAATTTTTATGTATTGCAAACACAAAGAATAAGAATATTTAATTCATTTCCCATCGCATTTTTTACTTAAACCTTATGGGTCATTTGCCCCTTTATATGGTATGTTTAGTATGTCTCGTATACTTGTACAAAAGTATGATGTCAACAAATGCAAATAAAAATGTACTCTGGTATTTCCCTAATATTTTTTTTAAATTTCCTTACATATCGTAGTTCTTGGAAACGTTTTAAGTTTTGATCTAGCAGAGTATGCGTCCCTACTCCTATAGCGTAAAGGTTTATCATTTTTTGCATTTATATAAGCATAATTTTTCTATATGTGTGCACCTAATGATTTCTTCTCTCTTTTAATTAGAGTAGTCAAAATCCCACAAGTCAAAGGCGTGTCTCTCTTCCATGTGTAGTGGGTATAATGCAGTTGCAATTTTGCACCCAAATAGTTTGTATCGACGTTACATAAGATTGATGCAACATAATGTGATAAAATTTTTCTTAAACTTGAATAAATTTCTAAATAATATAACATGATGATATAATGATCTGATATAATGAGCATTTTTTTAAAAATTATTACTTTCAAAATAGAAAGTGGCTTCACCTTAACGGAAAATTATAATATTCCTTAAAAGCTAATTAATAAAATGTAAAATGACCTTTATTTTTATTTTAAACAAATATCAAAAGTAGTTTACTTTAAAGTTTTAATTACACTAAACCTAAAATTGTAAATAGTTGTATTTATTAAAAAAAAAAAATTTTTAAATTGACGAATAGTTGGAAAATTTCCCAAATTTTGAAAAATACCCTGATATTTTTCAGAATCATTAAAAACCTTAACAATTTACAAATTTCCGGGTTTTCCCTGATATGTTGCCACAGTGAATATTCTACTAAACAATGTAGTGCAGGACCCTTTTTACTAATGATATTATTCAAAAAATTAAGCAAGAAAAATATAAATCTCATTTTTGATTGATTTTTTAAAAATATTTGCTGCATTTAAAAATATCTGCCACATTGAAAATTTGTCCCATAAGTTTAGTTTTTTTCTAACTGCTAAAAGTAATGTCATCTTTTTAGAATAAACATTGTTTTATGACGTAGTTCTGCTTCGTTGTAATTAGATTTCTATTTTTTGTAATCATCATCGGTATGCCGTAGTATTCATTTAATTGAAATCATATGCATATATATGGTATTATTTCACATCAATATTGTCTGTGTGGTTGTTTTAGTGTTATGGTGAAATAAACGATTTCCCGCTCTTTTTTAAAGACCATGTCTTCATTTAAAGTGAGATTTAGCTTCTTACTGCTACCCTTTCTGTAGAACCTAAAACTTTACGCTGTTACATCTCAACTATGTTTCTTCTGAGTTAAAGAATAACATCATTGCTTGCCTATATACTTGATTTTTTGCATCAGCTAACAGAGTTTACGCAATCTTCATTCATACGGCTTATTAAAAGACCCTACAAAATCCGTGAGTTAATATTTTTTGCAATTTGCCTACATAAATGAATTTATTGAATTACTATTATGAATAATCAAAACTGGTGTTACATATACGTACTTCTGACATTTGCAATTGGCACAGCCGATTTCAAATGGCAACGGACATCCATGCCATGAAAAGACGCTTTAAAATTTGCTACTTGCAAGTTTTGAGGGACTCT
>CM063504.1:84635623-84738123 GCA_032207245.1 Pardosa pseudoannulata
CCAAGAATTGGAGGGATTTTTACCTATTTTATTTAGCAAATTCACGTTAGCAAAATAATAATTAAATCCCGGAAGGTTAATATCTTTACATGGTTTCATAATGTAAATGATGCACACAATTAAGATAAAATAAAAAGTAAGTTCAATTGGATCTCTCGTTACCATATTTTAAAATTTAATGGGTTGATGAGAGCCCTAAGTTTAATGATTTATTCTACTGGGGACCATTATTCTTCTTAAGCCGGAACGAACTGTTCAATGCCAAATCGGAATAAATACTTTGGTTATTGGACCATCTTCTAAAAAATAGTAAATGAAGAAAAAGCTAGAAATTTGACGTTACAGGATAAAACTAAACCATAGATATCCCACATGCTCTCGTAACATAAAAAGTGTTAACGAAGAAAAAGCTAGAAATTTGACGTTACAGGATAAAATTAAACCATAGGTATCCCACATGCTCTCGTAACATAAAAAGTATTAACGAAGAAAAAGCTAGAAATTTGACGTTATAGGATAAAACTAAACCATAGATATCGCACATGCTTTCTTAACATAAAAAGTGTAAATCTTTATTTTATAACTAAATTCTATATACACATGAAATACGCTGCGATACTCAATATAATAGTCACAAAAATTCATACTGTTTATGAAAATAACCCTTTTTCTCTAAACTAGACTGCTGTCTAATGAAAGTTTGGTTTTATTTGGTTTGGAACACGCTACGGTCTACTCTTTCGCTCTACTGTTGGGCTAATGAGACCTACTGATTAAAGTCGATTGCGAAGATCCATACCAGTTACGAGATTCGAACCCTCGAACTCCGGCACCGAAGAGCAGCTCTCAACCATTCGGCCATCGTTCGATCTGAATAATAACGGAACTGACTCGCACTTATATCATTTTTGGCCCAACAAGGAAACCGAATCCTTGATAAACACATTGGTAAGAGAGAAAAGCTAAATTTGCCACTACTCAATATGAGGTAAGTATTACCAATATTAAGAAACGTGCCGAATATTCATCGGAAGGCTGTATGGTAATATTCTATTCACAAAAGCTGAAATTAGAGGTAAACTGTGTATTTAACTGAGAAACAGTATTTTCTGTACAAGCTCTAAATATAGCAACAATTGAAAGATATCTCTAAAAGGAAACAGCTGCTGCAGAGATCGCAGGTTTTAATAGCAGTCGCAATGAGACAAAGCACGGGTTCGGAAACATTCAATAGAAGAGCAGCGGCGTGTTCAAGAAAATAATATTTCCATTTCAGAAAAGAAACATTTATTAAACATAAAAAATGATACCCAGTATTATTAGGCCTGGCATGCCTTCAATACATGTGTCATATGCACGTCAACATGTTGCAAGCAAGGGTTCAGTAGCAGCATACAGTTACAGAAAAATTAGTATACTTACAATAGAAAACAGAGCCCTCTCAAGGCTTTTCATACACGTGAGAAGTAAATTCCGTTACACAGGTGACCGGCTGAATAATGAACAACAGGGCGCTAAATAACACTACAGTCGTTGGCTTTGAATCTCATTGACCACAGGAATATCTGTAATATTTCGGGATAAGTACATACAGCCAACCTCTGCTAACGGATATTACCTGGAAGGCCTCTTACTTTGTTTCTTGTAAGGCGATAATAAAGAAGACATGAAGAGACTTAATGGTACTCATATTAAATTTTAACTTGATTACATCTGGATTTAACACATAAGTAACGATTTATAAATATAACAAATATTAACATAAGCGGTCTTAAAGTCTTATCTTGAAGTATAGGGATGAATGAATTTCAAATTTGCTTATTGCCACAAGCAGAAACATACATATGTCCCACCTAAAATAGTCATATTCCTATCACTCTCTATGCCGCCTGTACCTACCGGATTTCTCTTGCTCAGTGCTTACCTATGAAAAAATAAATAAAATTCTTTCTGACTAGTTCACATTTAAAGAACTATTTTTTAAAAATTATAACAAGTGATATAAGGGCAGAATTTTCAGGATGTTGTACTTTTATTTTTTAAGTTTATTTCTGTTAATTTCTTCTTGAAAACAAGTGCATCAAATTTTCTTGAAAATAACATAAAATTTTTTTCTTGATGTTTTTTGAAATAGGAAAGTATAGCATCCTAAATAATTCGCCGCTCACCGCATAGTATTTTATGTAACGAATTCTTCAAATGCGAGTCGGCGAGAGGAAATTTTCTCCCCCCCCCCATAGGTTTACATTGAGTGAGAGTAATCTCATGTGGTAGATATAGATAAATTTTAAGACAATGTATCGCTATTTCATCCGTACAACAAATTTTATTTGATTTATAACTTTCCTATACACTACACACACATTTAATGCTTGTGTTCCAACTTTGAAATACTTCATAAGATCGTAGAGACAGCCAAGCTAAATTCCAGTATGTAAGCCATGAAAATATGCCCTAAAATTTTTCATAGGCACTGAAATCTTCTAAACTAGAAAAAAAAAAGTGAAGAATTGAAAGGATGCGATACGTGTCCTTGTTCTACATTTTTAGTCGTGTTGTATCTGTTTAATGGAATAATTAGAATTCTTGCGTCAGGTTCTGTATCCAATGAATTACGATGAGGTGTTTTAGAAAAAGCAAGGGCGTATCTAGAATTTCATGACCGAGTTGCATATATAACTTACAACAAAGCAAATACACAATGACTGAGCTGGTACAGCTTATAAAAATACCTTCCTTTCATTAGACAGGAATGGTATTATCGTTCATAACCAATCAATAGTTTATATATAAAAAATCAAATTTCAAAGAACCTTAGCCCATGGATTAAACTCAAAGAGTCACTGATTATAGCATTTTTGCTTTTATCAAAAGGTAAATGACAACAAGCTGTTGTTACACTTACTCTACAGAAAGTGGAAGAAGAAACCATCTAAGGTGAAAATAGTAACTACAGCTGGATTTCTAAAAGGAAAACTAAGAAAAGAATATTAAATTTGTACTTCTTTGCCTTATTAACTAAATTATCTCAGTTTAAAAGTACAGGGAATAGGCTGAATCTCAGGTGTGCAAGACAAAATGGAGGTAGAGAAAATAAAATGATTCGATGAAATTAAAATGAATCCCAATTTAATAAATTATCATGGCTTAGTCATACCACACATGAAGCCCTTTTCTTTTAACTTCTATTTAAGTCATTTACTCATTTGGAGATGGTTTGGTTTGGTTTGGTTTGGTTTGGTTTGGTTTGAAGCGCTACAGTCTACTGTTTTGCCCACGAGGGCAAACAAGACCGGGACCTACTGCTTAAAGCCGATTCGGAACGGCTACAAACATCCATGCCATAGTGGGATTAGAACCCAAGAACTCCGATGATCAGCGCCCTAACCAATCTGCAAGCGTTCGGCCCTTTGGAGATCATTCTTTGAAGTTTTGCAATTCATTGCGAAATAACTGATGTAGAAACTTTAGTACAATTAGAAACGGGGACAGTTACAAGAATTTACAAAAAGAAAAACATAAAAAATTAAAATTTTATTCATCGATTCGATAGGGTAATGTACAACATTCCATTATTAAAACAAAAATCCAATAACCATAAGACCTGAATAAAATGAAATTTTTATTTTCTGAATATATATTATAAGAAAAAAAAATCACTAAATGCTCGCTTTAACTAAAAAAGCCAATGGAAGGTTTCGATCGATTATTCGTTTCGCTACACGCGCTGTTTAATTTTATTTAAGCATAAAATCCCAGACGCGCAGTCTAGAATTTATTCTTAAAAGAATTGGCGGCGGAAAAATTCATCCATCTTTTTTTTTTCTTTTAAACCTTTTACGCAGCTTTTTTTAATAATTCGGAATTTTCGACAAAAGATTGAAAAGCGAGGTCATAAAATATTTAATATAAAAAGTACCTTTAAAACATACCATGACGGTTTGTGTAAAATAAAAGAGTAAACTTTAATAAGCAAGAAGAAATTGCTTTCGAGTTACTCGCGCATTATAAACTCAAAGCTTTGTTTTAAGACTTCGAGTAAATGTTACCGAGTAAGTACTTGGAATTCATGTTTCTTTTAACAATATCTATAAATTTAATGTTCGAGGAGAATATAAAATTCTCAGTGTCAAATTCTTCAGTAATTCGAATAAAAAGCAAGGAAGAATGTTTTGAATATTTTAAATTCTCAATGTGACTCTGAAATATATTTCCGAAAGCGTACATTTTGTAAAGAAAATTCAATTTAAATACTTTATTTAAAAGCGCAGATAACATTCCATTTTTCTGTATTATTATAGAACATATGTAATTTTACGAGAAAGGAAATAAATAAGCCAAAATCTATAATCAGTGGAATATGTGGAAAGAATGTTAATTTTACTTTATACACTAAATTTTACTTTATTAATATTAATATATATATATATATATATGTGTGTGTGTGTGTGTGTGTATTAATATATATATATGTAATGGTCGAGTATTAAGGCGAATGGAAAAGTCTTTCTTGGTAATAATAAGTTTAAGTCATCGTTTCATTTAAAAGCACCTTGCGCCATTTTCATTTATTCGTCGAAGACACGCGTGGAGTGTGTTCACATTTCCATGTCCACACGCTAACGGACTTTTATCTGTTTGCAAACTCATCAAATACTTCCAAAATACTTATGCCTCACCGGATTATCCTAAAAGCTTACGCTAGCGAGGGTCTTTTTCATTTATTTTATTATTATGAAAGAGTTCCCTTTTTAAAATCGCTTATAACTCACGTAATTTCCAACTACCCCCTTTTTCGACCTGACATATATAAGTGAAATGTGCGTGTGTGCGAGCCTTCGCGTGATGCATGTGCTTATTTCTTCTTACATTCAAAATAATCATATTACGATCGAATAAGCCGAACAATAGCCGAATGGGTAGGGTGCTGATCATCGATACCGGATATCGTGGGTTCGAATCCCACTCCTGGTATGGATGTTCGTAGCAGTTCATAATCTGCTTTAAGCAGTCGGACCCAATTTCATTAGCGCTGAAAAAGGTAAAAGAAAAGTAGATAGTACCGCTCAAAACCAACCAATGGACTTAGGTGCAATACATAAATAGAAATTAAGTAATAGCATTAAATTTGTAAAGGCAGTTAATTCCCAAAAAGTATATTACATTAAATATATCATATACAATTAACCAACCACGAAGATGTAGAAAAAATTATAAAATTAAATTACCATCCTCATTTATGATAATAGAACAACCGAAGTATGCTATGAGATTAATACTTTTTATACCCAACTCGCTCCCGTGAATACAAAAAGAATTCAAGAATATTCTTACCATACAACGATAACTAACGAAATTATTTGTCAAATCAATCCAATGGAGGAAAAAGCGGAAAAACTTGCTGAAAACTGAACAATAGGATATAAGAAAATTTCTCAACATCTTTTATCTTAAAACTTATTATTCAAAGTATATATGACATCCAATTCTGACCAAACTGGCAAGTAACAATATGACAATGACTCCGATAACATTTTATCTTTTTTCTTGAATAAAAAAAAAAAAATGAAAGCTGATAGACGAAAATAAAAGCTCTGCTTTTCAAACGGTTGAACTGACAATTACAAGACTAAGTCACGCCATGAGGTTCGTTTTTCAGCCTCATCAGAGCCGCATTTAGAACTTTTATCCACTCTTTCCCAAGATAGTGTAACAACGTAAATGGTACAGGCTTGCAACTGCTGAGGTACTTTCAAAAAAGTGAGAAAAGTAATAAATTATACAGAATAAGTGACTAAAAAGTGACTAAACATTGAAAAAAAAAAGCTATTTTTTTTCTCCTCTTGATTACAGATGTTATTATTAAGATTTTTCTATTTATTTTAACTCTAAATCAAATGATTCCTGCAAGACATGATTTTAGCGTCAAATACAGAAAAGGTTAAAAATTTTGTTTAACACAACTCAACATTGCTTTTTATTCAAGAAAATCTATAAATTAGATTTGAATACATACAATACATTAATTTTATACTCACAATTTTCTGCATATATTAATGATGTTTTGAAATATGTACATAGCTAGATTAGGGTATCTAAACAAAAATTGTGAAGAAAAAGAAAAATGTGTTCCTTGACGTAAGTTACTTTAATGTATTAAATGTACATTTCAGTACAAATGTAGATTTCAGGAACTTCTTTACGACTTTTTAAAATCACTAAATTCTGGAAACCATATGACTAATTACATTTTAATAAGAAAAATAAGAGTAGAGCATCACATTTTTGGTCTTTTATTAAAATATTTTGTTACTAATTCAGATTTTCTTTTTTCAATAACAGACTTTTGCTGTGATACACCATGAAAAAAGTGACTAAAAGTGACTGTTTACTTAAAAAAGTGACTAAAAGTGATCAATTGTAAAAAAAAATGACTAAAGGTGAGAAAAGTGACGGAATTGCAATCTTGTCAGGCTTGCAACTGCTGAGGCACTTTCAAAAAGGTGAGAAAAGTGACAAATAATAAGTTACTAAAAAGTGACTAAACACTGAAAAAAAAAAGCTATCTTTTTTCTTCTCTTGGTTACAGATGCCACTATTAAGATTTTTCTATTTATTTTAACTCTAAATCACATGATTCATACAAGACATGATTTTAGCCTCAAATACAAAAAAGGTTAAAAATTTTGTTAAAAACAACATAACATTGCTTTTTATTCAAGAAAATCTATAAATTAGATTTGAATACTACAATACATTAATTATAATCACAATTTTCTGCATATATTAATGATGTTTTAAAATATGTACATAGCTAGATTAGATTAAACTATTATATTAGGGTATCTAAACAAAAATTGTGAAGAAAAAGAAAAATGTGTGCTTTGACGTAAGTTACTTTAATGTATTAAATGTACATTTCAGTACTAATGTAGATTTTAGGAACTTCTTTACGACTTTATAAAATCACTAACTTCTGGAAACCATATGACTAATTACATTTTGATAAGAAAAATAGGATTAGAGCAATTTTGGTCTTTTATTAAAATATTTTGTTATTAATTCAGATTTTCTTTTTTCAACAACAAGACTTTTGCTATGATGCACCATGAAACAAGTAACTAAAAGTGACTGTTTACTTAAAGTGACTAAAAGTGATCAATAGTAAAAAAAGTGACTAAAGGTGAGAAAAGTGAAGGAATTGCAAGCCTGGTATTTTCACATATATAGGAATGAGTTCTGGTTAAGTCAGCTCTTTGTTAAACAAAAATCAGGCTTGAGCAGAGCGTAACTTAGTAGTTTATCATTTCATAATTTGTTACGTCGTCGTGTAAGAAAATTATTTTTAACCTTACTTCCGACTAATTCTACCCTTTCTTCGACATTCTAACCTCCCCCTCCCTTCAGTCTATTCTTGAAAAATGAGTTCTTGGTACAAAATGCCTCTTTCTTTGGACCCATAGGAAAAAGAAATAAAAATGTTAAGATTTCCAGTGGGGAAATTTTTTTTTCTTTCAAAAATACTTTTCTATCATGGTAGGAGATAAAATAATGCCTGCCGTGATCCCACAAATTATTTACGAGCAAAGCGCGTAGCAAAAATGATGGGACTCCTCTCTGAAGTTTAATCCTACCTCGTGACAGGAGGCGCTCGGGAGTCTTGGTTTGACTGAGGAGATACACTCGGAGAAAGATCGCTCGAAATGAGTAACGCAAATAGAGAGTTTAAAAGAAATCGGCTTTTTTTTCTTTCTTTAAAAAATTCCACCCTTTCTTTAATGTGGTAGAAGCATACACTAGTTATTTTAAACACAATAATTCTTTTATCATCTAGCACGCGAGATTCTTTGTAGATCAAGAATTACCACAGAAAAAAAAGGGTAAAAAAGACTTTTTAGACAGGAATTTTTCAGTGTTTACACCTTTCATGATCGGTAGAATTTGAGTGTTAATTTTTGTTTTATCAGATAAGTGGAATTTTTCAAATTTGTCAGATAATTTTAAATTTTATTTCAGTGTCGTAGGAGTTTTGAAACTTTCCTATACTTGAATTGGATATACAGGGTATCTGCCAAAATAAAATGTTTCAAATCCATGACTTTTCATGACTTTCCCTGATTTAGCAGATCATTTTCCATGACTTTAAAAGGCTTTCGTTAAAGTATATATGAATAAAACTTCTGATGTACATACAAATAAAATATATGCTTTTAGAGAAATTACAGGAATTTTATCATAAAAAAACTATAAACTTACTTTATAAGTGTTAATAAACTCACATACATAAAAATAAATTGTTGCATCTACATATCTAAGTTTAATCATATAGCAATTTTTCAATCAAAATGTTTCTAATTTGATTTCAGGGTACTTTGGTATTATCCAGGTGACCATGAAAAATAGCCAAAATAACTGTATAATGTTTATATACAGTATCCCTAGAGATAAACTTATATTTCGTGCAAAAATCTTAATTTTTATTAAAAAATATTATATTAATAAAATTTTAATCTACAATTTAAGAAAAAACCAGAATAATATACATTTACCCACCCATTTAGCTTTCTTGGTTTGAGTTTCCTTGGTGAACAAATTTTACTTGGCAATATGGTCAATAGGATAATACATAAATACCAAACTCAGTAACTTCAGCCAAATGACAAGTAAATATAGAATTAAACAATTCAATGCATATTTTTTAATCGGTAGTTTAGCGGATCCATGACTTTCCATGACTTTTACTCATTTTACTTGAAAAATCAAGACTTTCCATGACAAAATTAATCCATTGTCTAAATCCATGATTTTCCCTGACTTTCCAGGTGTGCGGAAACCATGGATATAAAAACTAGAGATTATATATTGAAAAGCATCTATTGTATTTTAGTATGGTTTTATTCTTCTAAAGCTTCCCTTAAAATCTCAACTTAATTTCCCTTTTAAATCTTATCGTTTTTCTAAAATTGGTATAAAAGGGCCTCTAGAATATAAAAGGTTTGTGTGAATACTAGGGTAACATTTTGATTACCTTTTAATAGTATTGTTTCTGTTTAAACAAATTAGAAACCTCATTAGTGTGGTACATGCAGCAGGGTTGTAATTTTGACCGGTCAAAACTGATTTTGAACAGGACACTGGATAAAATTGGTTTTAACCGTCCAAAACTGATCAAAAGTGGTCAAAAATGGTCAGAAGTGGTCAGAATTGTTAAAAATAGTTTTAAATCAGGGTTGGAAAAAAAAACATGATTTTTTTTTAAAAATAAAAAAAATCAGATTTATTTGATTTAAATCAGATTTTTTCGATTTAAATCAGATTTATTTGATTTTTTTCTGAATTCTAATTTTAATTATTGTTGTGTTTTTATATTTTTTGCAATATACATGGAATAGTTTGTTATAAGTAACAACTGATCTATCTAGTATATTCTACACACTGATTACCTAAAATTAAATACATAAATTTTAATCTAAATACATTTCATTATTTTGTAATTGGATGGTGCAACTAAATAAGATGTAAATTTAAAGAACAAATTAAATATTCATTTAATGCAAACTATTTATTAAAAAAAAAAATTCACAATTATTTCAATACTTTTTAAGCAACGAATTATGGATTTAACTGTTTCAATAAAAACACTAGTTTCGATGTCGTATCCACTCCTAATTGGTTACGAAGGTTAGAATGAAAAATACCTAAAGAAGAAAACTGTCTTTCCATTCTAGCAGATAATATGACGGCTATTGTTATTTGGTGGACAAACTGGATTTCAAGTTCTGTAAAACTCTCTTTATGCCGAACGATGGCCGAATGGTTAGGGTGCTGGCCTTCAGAACCGGAGTTCGTGGGTTCGAATCCCACAGTGGCATGGATGTTCGTAGCCGTTCGGAATCGGCTTTAAGCAGTAGGTCCTGGTCTCATTAGCCCTCGTGTTGCAAAAAGTAGACCGTAGCGCTCCAAACCAAACTCTCTTTACCCCCCAATTACATAAAATGAATTCTACGAGTCATAACTAGTCGTACTTACCCCTACTACATACTTTCTGATAACAACCCCTAAATTCTTAGAAAATATACTATCTATTTACACTTATTTACTTATTGGTATTTCTGTGCTGACTGATTCCCAATTCTCCTGTCTTTCGAATGTAGGTTTTAAGAGAAGTGAAAAAAAAATGATTTAAATCAATGATTTTTTTTAAAAAAATCAACTGATTTAAATCAAGATTTAAATCATGCCAACCCTGTTTTAAATGGTCTTAATTTTAATGTATAATATCTTATGTAATTAGAAGCGACTTTTAATAAGCTATAAAAATAGTAGTGCAGTTAAACAAAATATTACACTAACAAGTTCATGAGATTTAACATGCTTATACAGTATAATAAGAATGTTTGAATTTTAAAAATGAATCATGCACATCCAGTTGCTAAATGTAATCCAGTTGCAGTAAAAAACATAAAACATGAGTTACAGTTAAAAAATAAAACATAAGTTACAGTTAAAAACATAAAACATGAGTTAAGTTAAAAACATAAGTAAGAGTTAAAAGTATAAATTTTAAAATTAAAATAAATAACATGACATTTTACAATTAAAATTGTTTCAAAGTGTTTTCAAAGTTTGGAGTAATCTAAAATAAATTACAAAATCTTTAAATGTAGAGAGAAAACTACAAAACTTTTTACTTGTAACCTTTTTTTGAATTCAACCTAAATTACATATAAAACAGCTTGTATAAAAAAAAATAAGTAAAACATTTTTTTTTATCTTGGTGTTATGTTTATATATATATATATATATATATATATATATATATATATATATATATATATATATATATATATATATATATATATATATATATATATATATATACAATTTTAAGCAAGTTTGCCCGTGCTATCGCTACGGTGACACTTAATATAGTTACTATATATAAAAAAAATTTATTTTTCTGTCTGAATAACTCTCTAAATTCGTCACAGTTCAGTTCGAGACATTGGCATGTTTATATATTTCTATCATAAGCGTATTATAACATTATTCAGTTTTTATAATCGAATTTGTCTTATATTAAATTTGCTGAGCACTTTTTTTATTGTAAAATATAAGCTTCCAATTGCATTATTATTCTACCCGTTGTTAAACGCAAACGATTAAGTTTTTAATTTATCGCATCATATCTAAGGGAAAGAAGCAATATTTCTAGCAATGTGACGTCATCCCAAGTAATTGTTTTAAACGCAGTTTTCCACGGTTAAAAGCAGGAGATTAAAATGTTCAATTCATCACATAATAAATAAGCGAAAATGATATTTTTCTATCATTATGACGTCATTCATTTAAATATTTCATTTATTCATTTCTTATTTTATATTATTTAAAATCGTCTGCTTAGTATCTATTCGATTTGAACTGAAATTTGAGATATAAAGTGATTCACTTTCATTTCTATGTGACACAAATTGTAGCATTTTTATATGAGAACTAATTTTAAATTTAATTCTTGGTTCATTTTTATGTTACAATGAAATGCATATCAACAATATTCTAAGTACAAAAAGTACAAATTTCAGTGACTCTCATGGCCAAATAAAACCTATCATTTTATATAGTTATCTTCATATTCATATGGTTGTCGATATGAATGTGTGTTTCTGTTTCACACAAAACTATGTGGTTTGTCATAAATTTCCTTAATTTTGGAAAACATTTATTACTACCAACAAAATGAGCACTGTTGCTGTCAAAACCTGTGCTTCCTATTCTATCACGTAATATGGCAAGATCTGTTAACTTTGCTAATCAACGTACAGTAGTAATACAGTAATGCAATTTAGGGTTAAGCTTATATTTTACAATAAAAAAAGTTTGAGCAAATTTAATATAAGACAAATTCGATTATAAAAACTGAATAATGTTATAATACGCTTATGATAGAAATATATAAACATGCCAATGTCTCGAACTGAACTGTGACGAATTTAGAGAGTTATTCACGAAAAATAAATCTTTGTTTAAAAGTAATATATTAAGTTCACCGTAGCGAAGCACGGGCAAACTTGCTAGTATTAAATATATCGAAAAGTGAATTTCAGTGGTCAAAACTGGTCAAAATTGATATTGACCAGGACGGTTAAAACCACTGGTTTAAACCCCCATGGTTAAAACCGATACAACCCTGACATGTAGTTGTCCTGAATATAGATCGTTATCGCAAAACTGAGAAGAGTTGAGACGAACTGAACCTTCTCTTATAGAAACCAGGAGGCTTACATTTTTGCAAAAGCAAAGATTCAGATATAAAAAAAATTATTCTGTTTTCTGTCCTTTTTTGTAGAATGTTCTATTTTTCTTTTTATAAAATCGTTCTGTAATATCCTATAATATAGGTGACTGTTTAATACATTTTACATAAATGTTAAGATTTTAATTTTCACCAAATTTTTATTTAATTTTACACTATCCTTGTTTGTGTGAATTTCTTGGCGCCTCTCCTCATTCTAATCTTTTAAATTTTATGGAAGACATCACTTTTTATTCTCAAATGCGACTTGATTTTTTCATACTTTTAATCTGCAATTTTATCTTTGATTTTAATTTAAGCATTTACTGATTGAGAGACCTTGTAAGCATTTATTTCTGGCACAGCTTATCCCAAGAAGATTTTAGACCATAAATTTTCTAATCCACCAACCAACAGTAAAGAGCTCTTGTAACCTCGTAATTACTCATTTCAATTTATGTTGAACACTATCTGGTTTGTATTTATAGTTACTATTGCCTTATTTTAAAATTATCTTGCGTCTTACCTTTTGTTTGGAACAGCTTATATCAAGAAGATTTTAGACCATAAATTTTCTAATCCACCAACCAACAGTAAAGAGCTCTTGAAAGCTCATAATTACTCGTTTCTATGCATTTATCTATAGTATATGTGAGTGTGTGTGTGTGAGAGAGTAAAATTAAATTAAAATCGTTCAGCAGTCATATACGTACATCTACTATTCATACCATCATTGTACCTCTCCCTCATAAAAAAAACCTCTGAAATTATCTTTTTTAACAAAACATTGACTTTTTGTACCTCTGCTTTGGGAAAAGAATTCACAGTCAACAGCTAAATAAACAAAAATTTTTGACAGCAATAGTGCACTGAAGTTTGAATCCCTCATAAGATTACTTAGAAGCTCTGAGACTGATATTTGTGAAACCTGTCACGGTGATACTCATCTAAATATGTATGACTTTTTGTTTTGTGCCCAAGTAGTTTGTAAGAACGTTACAAATGTGTCGCTGTTGGCGCTCTACTTTCTCTACTTGCCTTTCTATTCAAAACACGATTCATTGCCCTTGTCATAGTGATGAAAGGAGGATATTATCCGTAGCCGTACTTAATGTCATAACAGTTAGGTAGCCGTGAGTTCTACTTCAAGTTAAACAAAGTTGAAAACACTTTGCCATTAATTATAAGTAATGCATCAATGTTCGAACTTTACGTGTGGAACATTTTATATTTCAAAATACGTTATGCATTTCAACCAAATTAGATACAAAGCGTTCTAAACCAAATAAGACAGTTGGTAAAATTAGTCTTAAATTGAGCAAAACATGGCGATAACTTGATATCATTTCTGCAAAAAATAGTACTTACCACGTGCCCAAATGAAGCCTGCAAATGCAACAGACAATGTATTTAGATAAGTTTTATACTCATTAAAATTTTTCCATTGTTTTGAATAGTAATTTTAAAAAATCAATATTGGTAGCATGATAGTAATTTTAAACATCAATATTGGTAACGACAGAAAAATCAGAGAATATTTTTCTTATGTATTCACTTCAGTAAATTTGAGACACCACCTTTTCAACCTTGTGCTATCAAATGTTATCGAGAACAAAATCAAACTTTGAAGCCACATATAACTAAACTCTAAACTGTCGGAGCGGCAACACAACTTAAGGACCATGGCCTATAGAGTCAATCTCCGTTTTCGAGACCAAGGGCCTTGGAGTGCGAAGCAAAACCAGTGTCCCGGTTAAATGGTCAACGTAACGCGGAACTCTCAGTGTTTAGTTCCCAATCCTGCTTGGTCCTCAATTTATGAACCCACTGAAGATATGAAAAGCTGAGTCAACCTTGTCCAGCTCGAAGATAGAACCTCGCACCTATATCATGGGAGCGCAAAGCGTTTCTTCAACGCTACTGGTTTCACATACGATAACTAATCTACTGTATCTACCAAAAAAAAATTTTTCAAATTCCTGACTTTCCCTGATTTTAGTAGATCATTTTCCAAGACTTTAAAAATCTTTTGTTAAAGTGTTTATGAATAAAACTTCTGATGTACATATAAATAAAATGTTTTTAGAGAAATTACAGTAATTTGTGATAAAAAATACTTTATAAATGTTTATAAACTCACATACATAAAAATATATTGTTGTATCTACATACCTAAGTTTAGTCATATAGCAATTTTCTAAATGCTATCAAAAAGTTTCCAATTTGAATTCAGGGTACTTGGATATTATCGAGGTGACCATGAATAGCCAAACATGATAACCCTATAATGTTTATATATAATAGCCCTAAAGATACTTATATTTTGTACAAAAATCTTAACTCATTTTTATTAAATAATTATATTATTAATAAAAATTTAATCTATGATTTAAGAAAAGACCAAAATAATATACTTATACATTTACCCACCCATAAAGCTTGCATGCTTTGAGTTTCCTTGGCACACAAGTTTTAGTTGGCAATATAATATGGTGAGTGGGATAATACATAAGTACAAAACTCAGTAACTTCAGCCAAATGTCAAGTAAAAATAAAATTAATTCAATGCAATGATTTTGCCAAACTATTTAATGCCCTACAACCAATAATAATTACTAACATTTCTACATAAATCTCAAAATTTAATGTCTCAAAAATCTCATATTTACTGAAACTCCTATTAACTATTTACAGTAAGATTTCCTTTTTTCCTCCAAAGTATGAATTTTCGAACGGCTGTGAACATCCATGCCAGTTTTATGCCTTAAATTAGGAGCATCATATAAGGTCCATATGAGTGAAAGGATCAACGTATAAAACATTTAGAATTAAATAGCTTTAGTCTTATATTTCGAAAATGAAAATGTTGCAAGCGACTCTCTAAGTTTACCTTTCGATTACAGCGCAAATGTAATTCACGTCTATTTATCTAAAGAAAAAGTTTTCATGAAAAAAATATCTTAACTTGTTTAGACATGTTTCTATGATAGTTTACACAGATCTTTTCTTTCTAACATACTTAATTTCATTTTTGAAATATTTTAATTTTTTCTTTTAAAGAAGTTTTAAAACGGACATTTTGCTTACATCTTTAAAAAAATAAAATACTTTATCTCATCTAACTTTAGTTTCATGAAAATGGTTCATTCTAAAATTAATTTGTTTTACCTATTTTCTATCATACATTCTTTACATATAGTTACATAAAACTATTTTTAAACTTTTGCAAGTGCGAGATTATCTTCAGTTAGCCACAAGGTGACAAAGATATTTACTACAAATATATCAGGAAATAAAACTTTAAACCCTGGATACCTATAAACATACGAGCTCATTCAGAAAGCTAGATTGAAGCGCCGCAGTTAATTCTCTTCGATGGAACTCCTGTTTTCAAAGTCATAAAGACAAAGCCTACACAACTTCAATCTGATTTTAGTGCTTCAAGTGACACAACGCTATACGCATTAACAAGATACCTTATCGAAATATGGGGAAATGGCGTACTATGATGACAGGCTCCACGACACGTCTCTTACTGTAAGAGCAACATTTCAAACTGAGAATTGGCATCATTTGGGAATATTTAATGATGATTTACTGAAGGCACAGTAAAATAAATCAATATTGCGGGGCTTAGATGGAGCCGAAAGCAATAACAGAACCACATAAAACGGCCGAATGGGAATCGAAAGAAATGCATCTAACACAAATAGAAGCAACAAAAAATAAATTAAAATTAAAAATTCGCCCCGTAGAGAAAAGTTTTATTACAGAATCGAAATTTATCTTTATTGCCCTAGAAATCCGTTATTAGGAGCAGCTAAGACGGAAAAACAATTTTTTAAATATTAAAATATATTATTTTGCTTAGAAAGAATAAGCATTTTACACAAAATACATACTCAAGCAATAAATACAGCAGTTCAATAAATATAAACCTTCCTTTCCAGATAAAGAGCTAAACAGAATGCTTTGCGACTTTGCTGTTTTCTTATAAAATCCTTTATCTGGAGATACTGAAAATTCGCTGTTTGAAAAATGATTTATTGCAACGGTTCTCAAAGTATTTTTCACCGCGGCTCCCCTGCCATAAGTTCGAGCATCCAGTTTGAGATCCACGAGGGTAGAAAATCGGTTATACGTCGAAATAAACTCAAAGACAATTCTTAGAACGTTTAACTGTACCACAGTAGTGAGGAAAGACAACTTAACCCCTTAATGCACATTTTAAAAAAAAATTAATATAAAAAACACAACTTAAAACGTTATCTTGCCAAGAAAATTACAAAAATAATCAAAATTTGAGTACATTGGATATTTATACAATTGGTATGATTTCAAATTTTTAGAATATTATTATTGTTGAAAGAGTATATTGTTCAATTGGTAAGCAATCTACCAATTGACAGTATGATGTGGCATCCCTTGATGCGTAGGTATCAAATATGAAACCCTTATATTTCATATCTCAAGAATAAAGTATATAAAGTGACGCCTCCAGTCAAGGATGTCTTTACAGCCAGAGCTTAGTAATAAAATAGTTAACAATTATATTTTATTTTACATTATATTTTAGTAAAATATATATTGAAAAATGAGCGAATCAGAATCTGAATATGAATACGCTGTCGGAAAGTGGCTCACAAGGAAGAGATAAGTCGTAAGTGATAAGTAGAAATATATATATATATATATATATATATATATATATATATATATATATATATATATATATATATATATATATATATATATATATATATATTATACTTGAATAAGTGTTATAGCTTACAATCCCATGTAAATGATAAATATCAATAAAACTTTTTTTTTTCTTTTACATTGTTATTTTCAATTCTCGATTGCATTCGAGTGTGAAAAATTATAGCAACATAAAATACAACACCACTCGAATTATCTCGAGTGTGCACAGTTTGGCCAGTTTAGCGCGCTCGAGTTAACTCGAGAGTGCACATTAAGGGGTTAAATATTGATTTTTAAGTGCCTTCATGCTTCCTTTAATAAATTTTACAGTTTTTATCGACTCATAGATTATTTCCGCGCCACTCATTTTGAGAGATGTGGATTTACTGTATAGTATGCAATTTAATATAACATTAAATGCAGAGAGGTGAGAATTTTTTTCCTAGTATTTTGTGTCTTTACTTATTCCCAGAACAGCTAGAAGATAAATTTCAATCTAATGAGGGGGAGGTAAGAGAGCAGCTGTTCTGCATTATCACTGTTTTGATGATACAGTTATGCCAAAAGGAGTGCCTTCTAAAGCGATACAAGAAGGAATTTTGAAGAACTAGTTACACTTTAAAAACCACAGAAAGCCTATTAACCATAAAAGTCAAAGTCGTGAGCAACCTTAATCACTTTGCTCCATGATCGTATCTAAAAAAGATTTAAAGATACAGGCAAGAAAAAATATTGTACAACAGTAGAATCCTAAATCAGAATATTCTAATATATGTTATTATATGTTAATATATTTTATTTGTATATATGCTGTTTGTTTGTTTGTAATATACGTTATTTGTATAGTTGACTACAGATCAACTATACAAATTTTATAAAGCTGAAAATTAGTCTTAGAAATATTTTCTGCTCTCTCAGCGCTCTACGGAGAAACTTCAGTTAAGGTATCCGTCTACGTTCAGAGAACTTTTTTCTTTAAACGTAGAAACTAGTTCATGTTTTTACATTTTTAGATTTATTTTTTATATTATCATAGAGAATTGCACTTAAAAAATTTATTCCTCGAGAAGTTTTTATAAAATTTCTAATAAATAAAGAAAATTTAGTAAAAAAATCGGGTTTTTTTAAAAGGTATAATTTTTTAATAAATTAAATTATTTCAATATTTTATGGTACAACACATTTCTTATACACTGGACTAGTGAATCACCCAAAATCATTGCTTAATTTACATTTGGTAAAAAATTTTGGTACTTCAAAATCATACACATTGAATTTTTTAACGAATTTTCATTGCCTTTATATCTAACTATGAGTGTTACATCATTAGAAATTATCCAAATTTAAAGCTTTTAGCTCATTCACTAGTAAATACTATCAAAAGCATTCATAAAAATTTTCAACAAAATATTTTAAGAACTTTTTGAGAAATCACATTTCAAGTTTCAACATTTTATTAAAAATACCGTTCTGAGAAAAACGCATTTGAAGTTTATGAAAGCAATTTTAACTATTAAAAAATATAAATACACGTTTAAAATTCTGCACACTTTCTTGCTTCAAAACTTTCTAATTGCCAAGTTGCTATTTATTAAAAATACTAGAAAAATGTTTAAACTAATCTTCATGAAAATTTAAAAAGTTTTTTTCCAAAAAATGTTCTTTAACCCTTTTAAGGACAGTGGTTTCGCAGTGAAACTACCTGTTAATTCTTTTCTCTGTTTTAAAAACATTAATTTTTTCCTTTGTTTTTGACACTTTAAACTATAAATAGATGGTATTACTACAATTAATTTATTTCTCTTTGAAATATACTTTTTTGAATTTGCTTTACATAGAAGAATCAAGAGTTCGATTTTCTTCCTTATCTCATGTGAAAATACTTACCTAAAACATTACTTATAAATTGTTTAGCTATTTATTAATTACATTATTTTAAGGGTAATTATTCATTGCTCTCCTGAAGTATTTAATCTTTTAAGAAAGAAATATTTTCCTGCTGTACAAGGGGAGCGTTTCACAGTTAAATTCCTCTCTCTAAATCTCGCACCCCCTCCCCCCCCAAAAAAAAGAATGTAAAAATATTTTTCTTCATATAGTTCAAATCTATAAGGCTCATAGATAAAATTTATAATCTAATTGCTTTAATTACCAAAGAATTTGTAATCGTGATCTTCAAGGGGTTAAAAGGCTTTAAATTCACTACTTCCGGTTCCGGAGTCGCTACTTCCGTTTTGTTTTGACAGCTGTCACTGGTGTTTAAACAGATGTAACTTTTCTTTAAAATGCCGTAGAGACAAAACAAAAATAGATTTAGAAATCTTAAAGTTGAAATTTTACAATAGAGAAATAAAAGGAAATTGTGATTTTTGGCAAAAAATGACGTTTTCAGCGTAGACATACCTTAATATAGTTATAGAAATTTCCAAAGTTTTTCTCATATTCAAGCGAATGCTTCTGGCCAACGAACTTTTACTTTACAGTCAATTCGACAAGTTTGATAACGAGAGCAATCAGAAAACGACCTCTACCGGTATCTATACACATAAGATAAGAACGAATTTGATGCAATGATGCAAGGAAAAGATTTACCCTGCTTCTCAAACCGGTAGATACGATCTTGCGTCTAAAATCTCATCATCACGGTTTCTTTAATCACATCATTCCTCATCTAGGTAATAGAGCGCGACTTGAGACTTCTATAATTAATGAGAACCCCCCTTAATGACTACACAAAATAACTATTTAGTCCTGCTCAAAGCATCGCATTCATTCTGGTAAAATTCCGATTACGGAGAAGTATGCCAAAGTATTTAAGCGCAGTTTCAACTTTCTTGGCGAACAAAAGAGAATTTAAATGAAAATAATGCCCACAATGGCTGGATTGGGAGGAAATAATGAATAATTTATTATATTAAAAGGAAAAATTCTTTCCATAAAAGAAAAAGGTGTATTAGTATTCAATAGCAGCAGGCTTCCAAGAACAGTAAACGGTCATTTTAAAAAGTTCTGAACTATATATAGTTCATATATGTTCTTTCACCTGGAAATACGGCCTTTTGTTTCTTGTTTTATATAGATGAATGCCAAATACTTTCAATATGTTTGAGAGTTTATAGCTCAAGGATTAAAGATGATAATAATTAATTAATAAAGTTTCGATTTTTAAGATTAATATCTGCAATGGACTTTACCACAGGATATTTGCCAAGAAAATCTAGCTGAATATTTTTCACGGGATTTTGAACGGCATTAAATCGGTATTCAAAATCCAGATACCAAGAACTTAAATAAATATTAATGTTGCAAATTCTCTACTTAAAAAATTGTACAGGAATCTAGATCCTTTTCAAACACATTTCATGAGAGAAAAAATTTGCAGTGGTAATATATAATAATGTAATGTACAGTTTGAACGGCAGTAACTCGGTATTAAAAATCCAGAGAACAAGAAACTAAATATATATTAATCTTGCTAAGTCTTTACTTAAAAAATTCTACAGGAATCTAGATCCTTTTTAAAGACGTTTCATGAAAGAAAAAAAAATTTTCAGGTAATGTGTAATAATGTATAGTTTAAACGGCAGTAACTCGATATTCAAAATCCAGAGAGCAAGACTCTAAATAAATATTAATCTTGCCAATTCTGTGCTTAACAAATTCTACAGTAATCTAGATCCTTCTAAAACACGTTTCATGAGAAAGAAAATTGTCATGTAATATATAGTTTTAACGGCTTTAACTCGGTATTCAAAATCCAGAGAGCAAGGAACTAAATAAATATTAATCTTCAAATTCTTTGCTTAAAAAATTCTACAAGAATCTAGATCCTTTTCAAATACGTTTCATGAGAAAAAAAAATTGTCATGTAATGTATAATAATGTAATACCTAATTTGAACGGCAATAACTCGGTATTCAAAATCCAGAGAGCAAGAAATTAAATATCTATTAATCTTGCTAATTCTGTGTTTAAAAAATTCTACAGTAATCTAGATCCTTTTCAAACACGTTTCATGAGAAAAAAAATTGTCAGGTAATGTATAATAATGTAATGTATAGTTTGAACGGCAGTAACTCGGTTTTCAAAATCCAGAGAGCAAGACACTAAATAAATATTAATCTTGCTAATTCTGTTCTTAAAAAATGTAATGTATAATAATGTAATGTATAGTTTGAGCGTCAGTAACTAGGTATTCAAAATCCAGAGAGCAAGAAAATAAATATTAATCTTCAAATTCTTTGCTTAAAAAATTCTACAGGAACCTAGATCCTTTTCAAACACGTTTCATAAGAAAAAACTGATCATGGTAATGTATAATAATGTATTGTATAGTTTGAACGGCAGTAACACGGTATTCAAAATCCAGAGAACAAGAAATTAAATATATATTAATCTTGCTAATTCTCTGCTTAAAAAATTCTACAGGAACCTAGATCCTTTTCAAACACGTTTCATAAGAAAAAAATTGTCATGGTAATGTACAGTTTTCTCCTCTCTAGAAGGTTACTTAGGCAGTAATTTATATTATTTATAAGAAATATGTAATTCCTTGTTTGTAGAAAATACACTTTTTTCCATAATTTTCTCTTTTTATTTTTAATTTTCTTTTATTATTTTGTTACATGTCCTAACTAATGTACCCTTACAGTTTGAAGAATATTTTTTAAATTCGAGCTTGTTGAGAATTCAAAGGAATAAAAAAATTCAAATAAAGGTATAACAATAACATGATAATAATAGGGATAAAAAAACAAAGGGATAAAAAATCCAAGAAACGTGCATTAAATTCTAAACTTACTTGTAACTCATCAATGCTCGAAAATATTGGAATGTATAAATAGGAAGAATTAGGATATTCATCAATATATATTAATTTCCCCCGAATATATATTGATGAATCTAAGTTATTGTGGACTGCGCAATAATTCATACGTGAAACTTAAACAAATTTGAATATTACAACCCGTCTCAATAGTCATTAATGAGATAATGCACGGAACAACACAATTCTAATATCCTGTAACAAACTACACACGTGTAACATCCTTCTTATAACCTACGACTGTTGGAGACAATAACAGCAATCTATTAATCACTGGTGTGAAATTCATACAACCTACACACTTTATGCTAATGCTTTTTAACCGTAAAGGAAATTGATGATTGGCATCTATTGGTTGTTTCCTTAATGTAAATCTGATAGAGCACCAGCCCTGATTGAGAAGTTACACCCGCGCTTCTTAAATTGTGGCCCCAAAAGAGGTCGCGAAAATTTAATTTAGACACATAAAATTAAACTGTCGTATTATTAATATGGAATTCAGAAAAGATTTTTATTTCCAGCTTTACCACTTACTACATCGGTCGACAAATGCGGCTCTCGTGATTATTTTGCAAAACGATGGCCAAATGTATAGGGCGGTGATCTTCGGTACTGGAAATCGTGAGTTCGAATCCCGCTGCTGAAATGGATGTTCGTAGTAGTTCGGAATCGGCTTTAAGCAGTAGGTCCTGGTCTCATTAGCCCTCTAGTTGCAAAAAGAAAACCGTAGCGCTAAACCAAACCTCATGATTATTTTCCAAATCTATTTACTTGCATTATACTTTTTTTTTTTTTTTTTTTTTTTTTTTATTCCGTAATGGTTAATTATACCAAATATTACAATTCTGCTATACATAATCTAAATTTTGTCTGTCTACCTATCTATTAAAAATCACGGAGTAGAAATTAATTAAAACGGCAATCAAATGTAGTAAAAAAAATTGTTTATTAAAAGTTTTAAAAATTAAACATAAAACAATTTTTTGAGTAAAATAGCAGTATTCGAACTCTCTTCCTCAAAATTACCTAAAAGTAATTAAAAAACGAAAAATTAATGAAACAAAATAAAGCTCTCAAATGGTGAAACAAGTAATTTCGTTCCGCTGATAAATTAATCACCATATAAAAAGTTATTAAAATTATCTATCTAGTGCCCTAATCTAGATATTTTATGACGGAGTGAGGTCTGCGTCAGGATATTTTTGTTGGGATACGTTTGTACACAATAAGGATAACAAAGCTGTATAGAAATCCGCGGTGCAGAAGTTTCTTGTTGTGACAACCAGTGTGCACGCACGTAATTTCGTTTGCTACTTTAAAATAGCTCTACTTTATTTGGTGTGATAAAAGGAAAAATGAAAATTTGGGGATTTAAAAAAAAAATACCCGATTATTCCAGATTATGGGATTATCTTCCCAATTTTGTATTTTCCCAGTCTGAGCACATTGTTAATTTATGTGATAGTGTATGAAATAAGCTTTAAAATTATATAAGTTTTGATGTTTTTATACAAAGAACAGTGTAACTTATTTTTTCTATTATTCATTTGACGTAATTTGTTTTTATTATGTTATTTTTTTTATTCGTTTCTCATTCTACTCTACAGCCAAGGGTAACAGAATTAAAAGTATTTAATATTTTAAGGGGTTATTTTTAATTTTTCATAAGAACGACCGTTCTCTTTAAATAGTCTCGACAAAAAAGTAGTACCTTTTAGGTGAATGGAGTTGAAAAGATTGATTACCAAATGTCGTCAACTAGAGTCGTCATATAAGTTTATCAAAGATTTTGAATTTAATTAAAATGTGTCATTTATGAAACATTTTCATGTTTTTTTTTTCGAAATCGTTTATGTGGCTGGTATGTATACAATCTAAAAATAAATTTAGGTAAATCAGGGAAAGGCATCCGTCCAAAACAGTCCAATTTTTGTATACTTCAAATAAGTACTAAAGCAACTTCTTTACATATGCATATATATGTGTATAATATGGCGGACTTCACGGTGGGTGGTTACAGTCATTGCCATAAAAAATGGCACCGTTTTAGTCAACGATTTTCATTAGCAAAACGTTGGTCAATGGGTTCCCACTTCATTATCTTCGGGACAAATTGGTTTAGTTTGGAGTGCTACGGTCTACTTTTTGCAACACGAGGGCTAATGAGACCGGGACCTACAGCTTAAAGCCGGTTCCGAACGGCTACGAACATCCATGCCTCTGTGGGATTCGAACCCACGAACTCCGGTACCGAAGGCCAGCACCCTAACTAATCGGCCATCGTTCGGCCGGTACAAATTGAGAGAGCAGCTAGCATGCAGTTCTCTGTGAAAAGGTAAGTAACACCTGGGTCAACATCTGTGTGAAAACCTCAGTTAAAATCTCTAAGAAAATCTACCTCCAATAGAGTGCATCTTCTTTCAGTTTAGGAATTTCCTAAATTGGCCGCTAGGGCTGTATAAAGTTTCAACTGGTTAGACCCCTTCCCTGAGGGCATGAACTGCAGCCTCAGTGGTCAATTTAGGTTAGGGGTTAAAAAGGGGAAAGCAAGAGGACATGGGGTTTTTTGCTCTTGACTTAAAATTTGAGAACCTCTAAGAATTTTCTCGGACCTTAATAAGGGCCGTCTTTACAAAATGCCTGCAGTAGTGTTCCGATCTAGTTTACGTTTCCTTTTATATATATATATATATATATATATATATATATATATATATATATATATATATATATATATATATATATATATATATATATATATATATATATATATATATATATATATACTAAAAAAATGAATTATTTCTGGTAAAATATTTCTTACCGTTATATTAAATTCAATCTCTGGGACCACGAAAATATTCCGATGATTAAAAAGAAGTCATAAATGAAAAACTAGAAATGCGGAGTTATACCACTACCTTAGCAACAGAGATATAAAAGAAGAGTGTGAAAAAAAAATTAATATAAATATTTATTTAAAAAAAATCACTTTTATTTGACGGGAAGTGATTTAAAAAAAATAATTATATTAATTTTTATTCATTTGAAATTGTTATTTTCCTTCAAACTTTCAGCAAACTGAAATTTGTAATTTATGTTCCTCTGCAAAATTTCGCAAGGTTTGATTTCTATACTTGAATAGTTAGTACCCATGAATTGTTGATTGTTTTTTATATGTATATTTTCTGCATCACTTTTACTTTGTATTTATTTTTCTTATTACATATAATTTTTTGTATTAATAAAAAGGAGAGGCTCTTCTCACGAGATGTTTCAGTGAATCCAGCTTGGAGGCCTGGTTTAGTTTGCGTTTCAAAATTATGGTTTAAGAAAATTTGTTTGGGTACTGGGCTCGATTGCTGTTTCGGTGACTAGTTATTATCCATATGGCTTTGGCTGGGACGCCGTAAGAAGTGACTTATTTAACGGAAAAAACATTAAAAATGCACTGAAGAGCAAAAAATAATTTCAAAACAACGCATGAAAGAGAAATTGAGTGAAAGTTAGATTATGAAAATTGTTAAGTGATGATATAGAGAAATTGCTTGAGGTGTTTCTACATAAAAAGGAACCAGTTATTATGATGGATTATACGACTAAAAATCAACATATAAATAGCAATAAGAACTGGTGTTTTTAATTTCGTTTCAGCATTTTATTATCGCAGTCGGAAATTATATTAATTTTCGATATAAATAAGTAAAAAAAAAATTTTTCAATTTTCTCAACATTCACAGGATAAAAGCAATCAACATATAACAATTGAATAACATATTGGTATTTTAATATAAATATTCCCTTATACAATTATACCGGCATTAAAAATAAGTTATTTTGACACTGATTCCATTTGTACCCCAGTTTTTATCTTTTAAACGCGTAACCCATCATAACAACCGGTTCCATATTCTATAGAAAAGCCTCAAGCAATTTCTCTATATCAGCACATTACGATTTCAATATTGAAGCTTTTAACAGAATTCCTCTTTCATGCGCTGTTTTAAAATTTTTCTTTTCAGTGCATTTTTTATTTTATTTTATTTTATTTTATTTTTATTTTATTTTTTTTTTTATTATTATTTCTTTTTTTTTTGTTAAATAAAAGCGATTTTAAAAAATACTTTATATTAATTTTACTATTTTTTTGTTAAATAAAAGGAATTTAAAAAATACTTTATATTAATTTTACTACAGATTTTTTTTTATTTTATTTTTATTTCTTTTTATTATTTTTTTTTTGTTAAATAAAAGCGATTTTAAAAAATACTTTATATTAATTTTACTATTGATTTTTTTAGTCCACTTATGTAATCAATTTTCATCTGCAATTTTTTCAACTTATATTAAATCAATTATCAGGCATTTGAAATGTTGCTAATTATTCTTTTTTAGTAATTGTAGATTTTACATTGTACGTTAACAATAGCTATAACTATTTTTAAATAATAAATTAAATAACTTAATTTCAAACTTAACTTAATTTTAAACAACTTTAAATTAATTTTTTAACTTAATTTTAAATAACTATTTTTTAAATAATATTTTTTTTAACAAACTGGTAATTGTAATAATTTATTTATAAACTATAATTATTTTTCATTTGTGTAATTAAAAATCATAAATGTAAATAACATTTTTAGATAAAAAAATAAATCACATAGAATAAGTTGCGTTATTGTTTTAATAAAAATCAGCAGGAAAAACGCATTGTAAACAAAGAACATGAGAGAAATCGAACCCGCACAGTGAAATTAGTAATCGCATATGTTATCTCCACGTCACAACCGGGATATAAAAAAACAGCTATCTGCAGTTACCAAATTGATTTTTTTCTCCAATTTAATTTTTTTATAATTAAATACTGTATTGTCACGGGAAATAAATCTATGTGCAAAATTTCAGATCTCAAACTAGTCAGGAAAGTAGTTAAAAAATTAATTACAAATTACCAACTGATACAGGTGACATTAAATAAAATTTATATCTGGGATAGCGAAAATATTCGAATGATTGTTATTAAAGGTCATGAAAGAAAAAAAGTTTTAGAAATGCTGAGTTATACCACTACCTTAGCAACGGATATTAGAGAAGAAAAAAATCATACGCAGGCGTTAAAAATTAATTACCAATTACCAACTGATACATGAGTGGCGGTAAATAAAATCCATATATGGGATCGCGAAAATATTCGGATGATAGTTATTAGAGGTCATGAAAGAAAAAAGTTTTAGAAATGCTGAGTTATACCACTACCTTAGCAACGGATATTAAAGAAGAAAAAAAATCATAGGCAGGCGTTAAAAATTAATTACAAATTACCAACTGATACACAAGTGACATTAAATCAAATCAATATCTGGGATCGCGAAAATATTCGGATGATTGATATTAGAGGTCACGAATGAAAAAAGTTTTGGAAATACTAAGTTATACCACTACCTTGGCAGCGTATATGAAAGAAGAAAAAAAAATCATAGACAGGGGTTAAAAATGAATTACCAATTACCAACTGATACACAAATGACGTTAAATAAAATCCATATCTGGGATCGCGAAAATATTCAGATGATTGTTATTAGATGTCATGAAAGAAAAAAGTTTTAGAAATGTTGAATTATACCACTACCTTAGCAACGAATATAAAAGAAGATAAAAAAAATCATAGAAAGGCATTAAATTCTGTAACCGTAACGTTTAAAATACGAAAGATAACCAAATTTTTAATTTTAATACAGTGTTAAATTTAATCCTGCAATAAAGAAAAAAGAAAAAATGTATACATCATTTCTTAACTGTTATTCAAACTACCCCAGATTTAAGACCAATTATAAAACAATTTACGCGAACTTTGACAATCAGCCAAAACAATAACGAATACATTTTAGACATTAAACTTGAAATATAAAAAACGGTTTCCGGGTCATTTTAGCTTTATTGCGCAATATATTACAGATAAGAGGAAACAGTGATACCATATCCTAGAGATATTTTCTTAAAGAAAAAACGTAACAAAATTTAAAAAAGACAAAGGCTGATAGTTTCATAACCGCAGTTCGTGTTTTAATAGCTGTTTCATTCTACATTGCATTGCAAATGTTTCTACGACTTAATAGCACACAAAAGTTCATTATTCACCAAACTAATAATTTAAAATTTAATAAACATTGACGCAATGTGAACCGAATCTAAAAATGAAAGAACTGGTGTTTTAATTTCGTCTCAGCATTTTATTACCATAGTCGGAAATTATATTAATTTTCGATATAAGTAAGTAAAAAAAATGTTTTTAATTTCCTCAACATTTAAAGGATAAAACAATGATAAAGCTCTAATTACACCCTCCCTTTCTACTGGCCGAATATGAATATAGCATACTTGCCAACTTCGAAAACAGAAAAATCCTTAGTTTATCGCACTAACATTTTTTAATATATAGATAGAAATATAAATTTTAAAAAGGGAAAAATATGGAAAAATGGAAAGGTTTATTTAATCTATGAAAGGTATATTAATTTAGCATTACAAATTCATTAAAAGTACAAAAAAAATGTATTGAGATAACATTTTTTAGTGTATATGTAAAACATAATTAAAAAGGTGAAAATTGTAATACTATTTATCCAATATATAAAACAAACATATTAGACTTTAGCTTTCCAAATGTTACTCTACAAGATTTTGCTATTTTCAAAAATTGTCAAACCCATTTTCAAACATTTTAAGCTTTTACTGCATTTCACAATTTATTAACCGTTCTAATGTTTTATTCGACAGAGATTGTCAAAAATCAGTTCTGATATTCTCTATTTGGCTGAATATTCGGATTTTAAATCTTGCTGGAATACAGAATTATCGACAGAGAGAAGAACAAAAGAAGAAAAGGAACTTTTAGGGATTTTAGACTATATCGCTGAAAACCGGAAGAATTAGTTTTCCGATCGAAATACCGGAAACACACCGAAAAATCAGAAAACTTCCGAGTATATCGGAAGCATTGGCACCCGTGATATAGCAAATTATAAAATGGAAATAGTATTGTAGTCATCTACTAATCACCACTGGTTAAAATACAAAATGACTGCATAAAAATTGTTCTTTTAAGCGTATTAACTATATTTTTGTGCGACAAGAACTAACATAGACAAGGAAACAACACATCTGCAGTTGATGAATATTATTCACGGATTTTTTTTTTCGGTGAAAAGTTATTTCCTTTCTCTTTTGAGTGAATAGAATGAACAGTAGAATAATAGGAACAAGTTAACTCAGAAATGCTTTACAGTCACACAGATTCCGTAATAATTTAAGAACAATTTCCAGAAATAATTTATCATGTACGGTTGGTTTCGAGCTCTACAATCTAATGTTTTGCTACAAGGAGACTAATTAAACCAGGACGTGCTGATTAAAGCCTATTCCGAAGGTCTCCGAACATACATAACAGCAGTGAGAATAGAACCTCCGAAATTCGGTACCGAAGACCAGCGTCCTATTCATTCGGTTACCGTTCGACTAATTTATCAGGAGACCAAATATATTCCAAAATCTGTCTTATAATGAATTTTTATGGAATCTGGTTTAGTTAGGTTTGTTTTGGAATGTTGGGGAACAACGTCTCTCACGTACGCGGCCACGAGCTTCAAGCCGTACGTATCCTCTGGGTAGTGCTAAATGAGAGACAACCTCAGGGGTATACTTCCTCTATATATGTAATAAGACGTACTTCACGATGAGTAGTTGCAGTCGTGGCCCTTAAAAATGACACCATTTTAGTTAAAGACTTTATTAACAGAACGCTGGAGAACGAGTTCCCCCTTCACTATAAGGACAGGACAAACTAAGGGATCAGCTAGCATGAAGTTATAAGTAAAAGGCCCTTGACACCTGGGTTAACATCTCAATCAAAATCTGTGGGAAAATCTCAAGGAAAATCTGCCTCCCATAGCTTACATCTCCTTTCGTTTGGAAATTTCCTAAATTGTCCGCTAGGACAATGTAGAGTTATAATTAGTTAGATCCCTTCTCTGAGGGCGTAAACTGCAGCCCCAGAGATCAATTTAGGTTACGGGTTAAAAAGAGGAAAACTAAAGCGTTTGCACAGGTAGGTTGGCATAGATGATATTAAACTTTTAAAGTACTAGACTCTTTAAGGGCCAGAGCTCTTATTTACTGGACTCGGTATTACCACTGAATGAGATGGCTCATTCCTCTGGTAGAGAACTGCACTTCGGTACACGAGTTCGTGGGTTCGAATTTCACTACTGGCGTGGATGTTCGTAGCCGTTTGGAATCGGCTTTAAGCTGTAAGTCCCGGTCTCATTGCCTCCCATGTATAGTTTGCAATTCGCCTAATCAGTCGAAATGCGATATCCAACATAACTGGTCATTAAATAACAAATAGTTAAGAAAATGAAGCCAAAAGCATCTAGTCACCTGGTTTTAAATTAATATTTAAAGCTTTAAGGTTGTTACTTGTTAATAAAACAGATTGTCTGGGTTAAATTGATAAAAACTTCAAACTGTTAAGATTCTGAAATATTTCTTTTTCCTCATTGCGAAACTTCTCTTACTGTGTTTACACAAACCGTCAACTTTCAATTTTCCTACAAAGTAAAAATTATAAACAGGAATAGAATAAACAAACTTTTTCACTATCATTGTTTTTTCAGTAATATTTTTAGTTAACAGCTTGATTCGTGTTGGGTAAAAGAATTTTAAAACGCAACCAAATTATTTCATATAAAAAATATTTTGTCTCGTTTATTTTGGAAATGGTCCACCGAGAGGACAGAATTAGAATTGGACAGCAAATAAAACAAAGAAAATTAAAAATTTCAGGTTTAATATAAAATTTTGATTTATTTAAGTATTCTCTTCTGAATTTTTACAGTGATTTCTTGAATTACTTTAAGATGAATCACACTGCAAGAAAGAAAAATTGGCTGAAAAACACATTGTCACTGCAATTATGTCATGCTTCATACGTTACACAGCACAATCTATATAAAGAGGAGTGTTTGTCGAGAGGAGTGTTCGAATCCTATTGCTGGCATAGATGTTCGTAGCCGATCGGGTATTCGCTTCAGCTTTAAGCAGTAGGCCCTGGTTCATTAGCCATTTGGAGATCTCCCCCCTTTGTCCAGAATTAACGACCGAAATCAGCTGATTTGTAGCCTCCTGTTCCGACTGGCTACAATGGTGTGGCGACAGAGTGTCTGGGATGGTGTCAGTTCGGTTGAATAGGCGTTAAGCTCATGATCGGTTGCTGGTAATGACCCCCGGAGGATTGACTGGAGAAGCCTCAATCGGGACATCCAACGAATGAGAATTCAGCTACTAAAAAACTAAAAAAACTAGCTTAACCTTAGCTGGAGGTCTCAGGTAACTGAAATCGTAACTGACCAAAAAACGGTTGGGGGGACCGTAACTGACCCCCAGGTATAAAAAGCTTAGAATTTTTCGACTCGGGGCTTTTCGAGATTTTTTTACGGAGGTGCTTTGACCTCGTGGTGGCTTCCGCGATTTTTGACTGGGGCCAGATTTTTACTGATTGCGTATGGGAGACTCGTAAATTCCACTCAAATAAGGATACGGCAGGGTCTCGGATACCAAACGGGGGATAGATTGGGTTTGCATCGCACTTCCTGATTTGTGAGATTATTTATTCTTTTTTTTTCCCCGACTGTGATCGTCGTGGTAATTCAGTGTCAGCAAAAATCCTCTACATTTCGACTTGTTTTGGGAGAATTAGAATTCTTGTGTTGTACATACCCCATACTTACTCTAGAAAAAATAAGTGATTTTCCAATTCTATTGTAACTGTGATCCTTCTACGCGCTACTTCTCATTCAAGAACATTGAAGTTGTCACAGCCAACACCTCCTAGAGACTATAATTAAAATCTAAACAAAGATATTTTTTTTTGTTTTATCAGCGTATGAAAAACTGTATGTAGTAAAAGAATAATTTCCAAACACACACATACACGCACACACACACACATATATATATACATATATATATGTATATATATAATATATATATATGTATATATATATAAATAAATAAATAAATATATATATATGTGTGTGTGTGTGTGTGTGATTTGATTTGCAGTGCTATGGCTTATTGTTTTGCTCACAAGAACTAATAACCCCGTGACCTTCTGATTAAAACCAATTCCGACCAGTGGTCTACCATTCGGCCATGTTTCGTGTATATATATATATATGTGTGTGTGTGTGTGTGTGTGTGTGTGTCTGTCTCTAGGAGATGTTGTCACAGCCCAGTCAGATTATAAAAAGACGACTTTAAACCAAACAGTTTCTGTAATATATCACCGCGCATCATTAAAAAAATTTCACATTCTCACATTATTTAACTGTATAATTTATTTGCATTATTTTAAATTTATTCTTTGATTAATGTCTATTGCACAATAAAGTTCCACTAACACTATTCTATCTATTCCAAGCAGGCAAAAGCATTTTTTTCGAACAAAAAAAAAAACATTTTAATTGTGCGAAACCAACTCTTAAAACATGCGTTCAATTGGCCAAGTTTATAAGAAACGTCACTAAAGGTCGGTATTATATGAAATCTATCAATTTTTATTAACTTTCGAAGAGGTTATTTTATTTTTCTATATAAAGAAAGGAGTGCTTGTCTATAAAACCCAGGGTTTTTTTTTTATTTTTTTTTTATTTTTATTTATTTTTTTTTAATACACATTATGGCGATTCAAATCCACATAACTGTAGCAATCCGTACTAAATTTAATACACGGTTGAGTCATATCGTAGAAAACGTCATAGAATGTGACTGTATTTTGAACTCTTGTGACCTTTCCTTTTTTTTAAATGTAAATCGGCCAGGGAGAATTTTATTTTTCCTAGTTAAAATTGAGCGAGAGATCCTATATGGCAGGTACACACACATGTACCAGAACGAAGGCCGCGCGTGGTACTAAATAAATTAATGTTTGTAGATGAAAATGTCACGAACGTCATTGGGAATTTCCCTATTAACTGCGAGATTGACTCCAAAGCAGAATGCGTTTACACTCGCACATCTTTCAGAATATGCAATCGATGGCCAATGAAGCCGTTGATCGCACTCAGCGTGGTGTGGAGAGAGAAAAGAGACGAAAGAGAAATAAATAAAGCAGCGGGGCAATCTCATCTGAAGTTACCATGGTGACTTTACTTTGCAAACTGAAATAGTTCAATTGATTGGGTAAAACCGAATTCTCATGCGATATCACAACCAAAAGCTGAAAATACGACATATTATCAGAACATCTGCGGGTAACAATAAATCGAAAGATAATTTTACGCTTTCAATATGGCAATAAATATTCAAAATAAAAGATAGATGGGTTTGCTATATAGGTATGAAAAGAGAAATAAATTGAAGTAACCAATGAGAGGAAGAATGAAAATATATAATTCATAAAATAAATACGTGCTACTTCTACTCAACCCCTATAAATCATGTCAATATGGTACATCTCATGGCCATATGGGCCCGGTTTGGTGTTTGATTGTCAATATGGTACAGTGGTTTAGTTGGTATAGCAAATATTCACGAAATGGACAATTACTGGTTGAGGCACAGGGGCTCGCACCGCGATATCATGACTACTCAGCAAAGCTTATTTCAGTTTGAGTAAAACATACAATTAATAACTCAACTATATTCCCGTCTACATTTTAAAGCACAAAACTAGCTTTCTGGTTTTTAATCTTTTCCATTTTATTAGTCCGCATTGATCAAAATTTTAATCCTTCTTGTATAAAGCTTATGGGTAATCCGAAATAGTAACACAACAGTGACCAGACAAAAGCAAAATTTACTGAACATTTTGTCTTCACAGTAATGAGCAAAGTTCAAAACACCACTCAAAACTCTATACAGTGACGTTTGAACAATACGGGGACTCCTCAGTTTACGACGGAGTTCCGTTACCATGACGCTAAGTGAGGAGCTAAAGCCGAGTGGGAGACTCGTAAATTCCACTCAAATAAGGATACGGCAGGGTCTCGGATACCAAACGGGGGATAGATTGGGTTTGCATCGCACTTCCTGATTTGTGAGATTATTTATTCCTTTTTTTTTCCCCGACTGTGATCGTCGTGGTAATTCAGTGTCAGCAAAAATCCTCTACATTTCGACTTGTTTTGGGAGAATTAGAATTCTTGAGTTGAACATACCCCATACTTACTCTAGAAAAAATAAAAGTGATTTTCCAATTGTATTGTAACTGTGATCCTTCTACGCGCTACTTCTCATTCAAGAACATTGAAGTTGTCACAGCCAACACCTCCTAGAGACTATAATTAAAATCTAAACAAAGATATATATTTGTTTTTTGTTTTATCAGCGTATGAAAAATTGTATGTAGTAGAAGAATAATTTCCAAACACACACATACACGCACACACACACACATATATATATACATATATATATGTATATATATAATATATATATATGTATATATATATAAATAAATAAATAAATATATATATATGTGTGTGTGTGTGTGTGTGTGTGTGTGTGTGTGATTTGATTTGCAGTGCTATGGCTTATTGTTTTGCTCACAAGAACTAATAACCCCGTGACCTTCTGATTAAAACCAATTCCGACCAGTGGTCTACCATTCGGCCATGTTTCGTGTATATATATATATATATATATATACATATATATATATATACATATATATATATATATATATGTCTCTAGGAGGTGTTGTCACAGCCCAGTCAGATTATAAAAGAAGACTTTAAACCAAACAGTTTCTGTAATATAGTAATATATCACCGCGCATCATTAAAAAAATTTCACATTCTCACATTATTTAACTGTATAATTTATTTGCATTATTTTAAATTTATTCTTTGATTAATGTCTATTGCACAATAAAATTCCACTAACACTATTCTATCTATTCCAAGCATGCAAAAACATTTTTTTCGAGCAAAAAAAAAAAAAAAAACATATTTTAATTGTGCGAAACCAACTCTTAAAACATGCGTTCAATTGGCCAAGTTTATAAGAAACGTCACTAAAGGTCGGTATTATATGAAATCTATCAATTTTTATTAATTTTCGAAGAGGTTATTTTATTTTCCTATATAAAGAAAGGAGTGCTTGCCTATAAAACCCAGGGTTTTTTTTTTCTTTTTACACATTATGGCGATTCAAATCCACATAACTGTAGCAATCCGTACTAAATTTAATACACGGTTGAGTCATATCGTAGAAAACGTCATAGAATGTGACTGTATTTTGAACTCTTGTGACCTTTCCCTTTTTTTTAAATGTAAGTCGGCCAGGGAGAATTTTATTTTTTCTAGTTAAAATTGAGCGAGAGATCCTACATGGCAGGTACACACACATGTAACCAGAACGAAGGCCGAGCGTGGTACTAAATAAATTAATGTTTGTAGATGAAAACATCACGAACGTCATTGGGAATTTCCCTATTAACTGCGAGATTGACTCCAAAGCAGAATGCGTTTACACTCGCACATCTTTCAGAATATGCAATCGATGGCCAATGAAGCCGTTGATCGCACTCACCGTGGTGTGGAGAGAGAAAAGAGACTAAAGAGAAATAAATAAAGCAGCGGGGCAATCTCATCTGAAGTTACCATGGTGACTTTACTTCGCAAACTGAAATAGTTCAATTGATTGGGTAAAACCGAATTCTCATGCGATATCACAACCAAAAGCTGAAAGTACGACGTATTATCAGAACATTTGCGGGTAACAATAAATCGAAAGATAATTTTACGCTTTCAATATGGCAATAAATATTCAAAATAAAAGATAGATGGGGTTGCTATATAGGTATGAAAAGAGAAATAAATTGAAGTAACCAATGAGAGAAAGAATGAAAATATATGATTCATAAAATAAATACAGACTACTTCTACTCAACCCTATAAAGCATGTCAATATGGTACAGTGGTTTAGTTGGTATAGCAAACATTCCCGAAATGGACAATTACCGGTTGAGGCACAGGGGCTCGCACCGCGATATCATGACTACTCTCGCAAAGCTTATTTCAGTTTGAGTATAACATACAATTAATAACTCAACTATATTTCCGTCTACATTTTAAAGCCCAAAACTAGCTTTCTGGTTTTTAATCTTTTGCATTTTATTAGTCCGCATTGATCAAAATTTTAATCCTTCCTGTATAAAGCTTATCCGAAATAGTAATACAACAGTGACCAAACAAAAGCAAAATTTACTGAACATTTTGTCTTCACAGTAATGAGCAAAGTTCAAAACACCACTCAAAACTCTATACAGTGACGTTTGAACAATGCGGGGACTGCTCAGTTTACGACGGAGTTCCGTTACCATGACGTCGATGAGTGATGAGCTAACGCAGAAAATATAGCAGCTTTATAAAATAATAAACATTCTATAACGAACTTCAAATTTATTCATAAAAATACGTCCGTATTATTATTTGCTTACTTAGAGCTGTAGACGGTAAGAAAGATGACGATGAAAGGAAAGTTGTACATTCAAAGCAGATGTCAGAGCCGAAGAAATTCTCGTGTGGTTTCCTTCGCTAACTTCTTTTTTATCCTTGATAAATTTCTCTATAACACTTTAAAACTTCACTCATTCCATGTTCGCCTTTATTAAAAGGTTTAGTATTGGGATTAAGAGCTTTCTGTTGAACATTAACAATTCTCCACAGGATGTCATATTTTATCTTTCCATCAACATCTATACTGTTTTGGGGTCGCAAATTTCTAAAACATGACAAGGTTACGTAAGGACTGCTTCTCGAATTGAAACTAACTAAAAAAAAACAATGCATAGCAAGCATATAGTACACCCAATGCGTATATCACGATTCGCCACCAACCAATCGAGTTTTAGGGGGTACTCCGAATTGTAGGTTGAAACTCGATTGGCCGTTAACTGGATAGGTCGTAAAGTGAGGAAGACCTGTATTCACATACTATTTATTCACTTTACGACCGAGTTGCGTTCTGATAACTACGTCGATAAGCCCACTGATAAGAGAGGAGCCTATGCCAAGAATATAGGAGTGTTACAAAATTATAAAAATTATGCAACAATCTGCGAATTTATTTATAAAAATACATGCATATAAAAATATTATCATTTGTTTATTTGAAAGTTTAGAGTGCCCGAGTAAGTGAGATTACAATTAAACAGAAGTATTGCCTACAAAAGCGGAGGTAAAAACTATAATATTTCAAAAGAAAACACAAGTCTGGTTTGCTTAATAATAGTATTCTTTCTTGACTTTTTTTATTGTACTTTAAAACTTCAGCATTTGGATCGACAACTTACTATCATTTCTTAACAATTTCTCTCGATGATGCCATGATACATGTTGTCTTTTCGACGACGTCTCTTCTGTTTTGGGGGTTACAGCTATCTAAAAAATGAGGAGGCTAGCTAGACAGTGGCTGCTAGAGAAAATGAATCTGATTAGAACAATGTATAGCTAACCTATAGTACAAAGTACATGTCATCATTCGCCACTAATCAATCGAATTTTCGGGGATTCCCTAAATTCCAGGTCGTAAGTGCGAATCATCGTTAAGATGATGAATAGGTCGTAAAGTGAGGAGTACCTGTAAAAAAGAAATAAGAAGCTGCATCGAAAATTTTCCCATAGCCCTTCACATCGATAACGATTTAGAATCACCCACAGGCCGACAGCAAATCCGATTTCGAATATCTCTCAATCTTCCGTCATTTTCGGGAACATTGTCTCAGAGATCATCTGATCCGGAGAAACTGGACATGTAGCGTCTGATAATAGAAATTCGCAGATTTAAGAATTTAGTGTTCCAAAAGAAATATCCGAGTCTTTTCTTTGTTCAAGGCACATTCAATATGTTCAGGTACTATCCAAAATGCAAAATACGAGTATGAGCACATACACGAAAAATACCATTGAATATCTTTAATGTAATTCACATTATATGTTTAAAATAATTTATAGTACCAAGTAATTCATGTGCCAAAAACTCTCGTTTTCATGTAGAAATAAGATTTAAACCTGAAAGACGATATAAGATTTAAATATAGTAAGTGGCCACGGATAAAGAAATGAGAAAAATGTAGACAAAAACATTTTAGGTGCATACTGCTTAAGTTTAATACTTAAGGTTTCAGTGAAAGATACACACTTCCTATAAAAGAATAAACTTCGGTTAATTATACCAGCTAATAATTTTATTTATCCTAAACTGACCTATATAGCAGGGGTAACTAATTTCCGCTAATTTAAATTTTGTTATCTTACATGAAAGGCAAATTCAAAAATTCGTATAGGGAAATAATGAAAGTCCTTGTGATAAGCATAATTTGAAATTTATTAATAAGAACTAAGCTTTACGTCTGAATTAAAAATGAGTTAGAGTATCGACTTAATATTTTTTATGTCCAGTTTAACAGTAAAATGTAATATTTAAGTTAACGGAATAAATAAACTTCCTTTGACAAAAAAGAAAATTACAGTAATTAATAATCTAATTTTAAGTATATGGAGGAAATGGTACATCATGCCTCCTATAGCTAAATATTTTTATTTTACCTAGATAAAAATATTAAGCTATCTAGGTAGAAGAAAATGAAGAAAAGAAAGAAGAAAATGAAGTTTTTCCACTGCCATTTGGATGGATGGCAGTTAGTGAGTCATTTTGCGCATGGATTCTCCCATTTCTTCAGAAAATTCTGCCCAAGTACTGCTAAGCGTTTCGTAAGAACAACCACATAGCGCGGATCGAAATACACATATGGTTTTTACAGTTCTAATGCTTTCTACTTCTAATACTTTTTAAATACACATATTCAAATAGTACTCTAGTAATATTTGATGATTAATAACTAGGTCGAAATTCATTTAATATTATTTTATAATTGATTTTTTTCTGTAAGAGAATTTAAGAAAATTACAAAAGTTTGCAAATAAAAAGCAATTTTATTCAAGTTTTAATCTATCACTAGTTTAGACAAATAGATGCGTACAAACTTAGACTATTTGGTAAATAATTACTAAATAAGAGTGAAAACTATGTGGCAAAGGGTAAATTTTCGATACAAAGGGGAATGCAAAAAGTAAATTTTCGAGAATACTACTACTAAAGATTAAAAAGTGTTATTTTACAATAAAATATAAAATAAAATTACAAATATAATAAAATGTATTCAAAACTAACTAAGAATTAATTACCGATTTCTAGAAATAAGACACAAAGAAATACACTATACCTAAAAAATATATGAGAAAGATTTTTACAAATTTTGCACCTTTTAACAAAACTTAAGATTCAATTATCACTTGAATATTTGAAAGTTGTACTAAATATTGCAAAAAGATCTTTTTTTATAACAACAGGAAATTACTTAGATGACTGCCTAATCAGTGACTGCTTTATTTTTAAGGTTCTCATAAAAATTGCTTACATCTACATAGGAATTTAGAATTATTATAATTTAAGCAAAACTTTTATTTGAATACATTTTGACATTTAAATTGCATAATTGCTTTAAAAGTGACTATTAACATGAATAAAATATTAAGTGATAAGGTAACAAGTTTTAAAAAGTTTAATATTTTAACTCAATAAAAAATGTTTTTTACATATTTTGATATTGAACGTCTTCATTCTGTTAGTTTCATATAAATTAAACAATGAACAGAAGAATGTTAAAGTAAAGGTTCAAAAAATTAAAATTTTACAATTTTAATAATAAAACAGAATTAAAGCAAACAAAGGTCATAGAAAAGAATTTTGTAATTTGAAGTAAAATGATTTAATATATCAATACCTTTAATCTATCACACACAATGAAAGTATATATATTTTTGAATTTCTGATGCAACTGCAACATTAAAAATTATTAATTTTTGAAATTATTCAAAACTGAAAAGCGGATTACCATCCCAAGTTTATATTTTGTAGCCTAATGATATTATAATCTAATTAGAAAATAGCACTGATTTCATATTTAATGTCATTTTTATGATAGTACAAATTATACAATAAAGTTTTCTGTGATATAATTCTAAAAATCCTCACCAGAGGGAAAATAATTATGAAAGATTGAATAAATAAATAATATAATTTAAACCATATAACTGTTTTCTTTTCTGAAATATTTCTTCCACTGCTAACTTGAAAAGGATCTACGTAAATTTTTTTACATCTTGGTTATAAATATTATTTTAAATTATTTACGCTCATATATTCAGGTTTTATTGTTATTATTTTATTATTACTTAAAATGAGACCTATCTAATATGCATAGCATATATATATATATATATATATATATATATATATATATATATATATATATATATATATATATATATATATACATATATATATATATATATTACACAATTCAAATATCTTTTTTATAAATTTTACCTTTGTTATAGTTTGAAAGACGAAAAGGATTGGTGGTTTAGAAATGAATACAAAAATCTACTTTAAGCATAGACATTTTAGGCATTCCTAGAATATAGACTATGTAATAAAAATATAATTGACAACTATTTATTCTCTTTGGTATGTTTCCATACATATTTTTTACACTATCATTGGTCTTAAAATTTCATATTCGGTATTAACAGAGAATTATTAACTTACATAATAAAAAAATGGTATAAAAAATTGTAAAATATTAAAAATAAAAAGTAAAGTATTTTCAAATTAATTAAAAACCTTTTAAAAGATAAAATATTGGGTTTTATGAATGACCAAACATTACTGTAGCATAAAATTAAAGGCTACATCTTAAAAATAAATATCTACGTAGTAAGAGACGTTTTTTTAATACATTGCAATGCTAAATTGCCATATATTACCATTGTATCTGAAAGAACCTTCTCCACTTTCGAGAACTATAATAAAACATTAATAAATACTACTATTTAAAAAAAATTAACACTGATTAGTTTAATATGCTGACAAACTTTGTAAAATAGTGATATTCATTTGAATAAGTTGCATCTAAATTACTTCAAGCATAAACAACGTAACAATGAATTTACAAGAAAAGTTAACAAGAACTTTTTGTATGTTTTACATACTATAGGTGCAATTTAAATGATTTAGTCAAGGGACCTTACTTAGCAGATGTACTGTCAATCTGCTCCAATCTTATTCTGCCATTTTGCAGATCTTTTAATAAATATATTAACGAGCATACCATTCACAGAAAATCTAAATATTTGAATTTAAATCCATACAGAAATATTTTTAAACATAATACAATGCTATAAAGTTATAAGATTCTGCTCCAAAATACATCAATTTGTCTTTCTCACTGTGGCAATTTCCATAGCTTTAAATGAAATTTTGTAACAGTTAATTTTTAAGAGCAACTATAAGTCAAAATTGAGATTTCCTCCAAATAACTTGGCATACATTTTATAAATAATCCTGCTTTTAAACAATTTAGAATACAAATATAAAAAAAATGAAGATGCCAAAAAGAATACTCATTCTGTCGAATTAGTCGAATTTACATTTCATAATGGAACAATCCTATTTTACAACATAAATGAATATTTTACATAAATGTTATAAGCAATTTTAAAACTAACTTTTAAGGTAAGTTAACTTAATTGATTAAAAATATATTCTCAGTTAAGATTTCTTAAATTCAGTTAATGCATCCTTTGCTAGAAATATTTTTATTGCAGTCAAAAATTACTGAAAAATGAATTAATTATTATACAAAATTTAATCAGAAATAGAACAACAAAATCCAGCGTTTTAATTTATAATCTATTATATAAAAAATTCATGTTAATATAATTTTATATTTATAAATATGAAATATAGTAATGAAATAAATATGTATGTGTGTGTGTACTGTTAGTCATTTATAGCTTAAAATATGATATAAAATATGAGTGCATGAATTTAGAGTAGGAAAGAAACACTCAGTTGATATAAAAGTATATATATATTTGCAGTAATTAATCACTTTACACGTTTAAAAAATCCAAGTACAAATTTTATGCATTTGCACTATATTATCTACATAAAGCAAAAAAAGGTTAAATAGACGTAAATAGAGCTAAAAGTGTTTGTGCATTAAAATTTGACTAAATTATACATATTTAATACATTATACTGATAAATCCTGTTTTATATGGAAATTAAATTTTAATATCTATGTTAAACTGACATTTCATAATTCCGCAGTTACTCTTGAAATTTTACAAAACCATACCTGATAATCATACTTTTAAATACATTAGAAATTCAATATTTGTCTTATGACTAAATCTTCATATTCTTCTATTCTGATTTTACACCATGAAAATCAGTTGTAATTACTCATTTATTAAGAAAAGCTAAAATCAACTATAATCAGCAACTAAAAATATAAACTTAAACATTATCCCCAAAATGTTAAAGAAACACAACTGTGTCATTTAATATGTTTTTGTTTATCAACACATACCAATGACAAAGGAGAAGCACAAAAGCATTTAAAGTTTAATTTCTCTTAACAAATTATATTATAGACAATTGTTTCAGCTAGAAGACAGATGATTAATTCATTTGAAATTTAATTCAATATAAGCTAAACCATTAATTTTAGCTAATATTAAATAGATGTAAATAAAGCTAAAAGCGTTTGTGTATTAAAATTTGACTAAATTATACATATTTAATATATTACAGTGATAAATCCTGTTTTATATGGAAATTAAATTTTAATATCTATGTTAATACCTATGTCGTTTAATATGCTTTTGTCTCTCAACACATACCAATGACAAAGGAGAAGCACAAAAGCATTTAAAGTTTAATTTCTCTTAACAAATTATATTATAGACAATTGTTTCAGCTAGAAGACAGATGATTAATTCATTTGAAATTTAATTCAATATAAGCTAAACCATTAATTTTAGCTAATATTTTCATTGTACACAAACATAAAAATAAGTGTTTATAAAACCGAAAAGATATTTTTAAAAAAAACTAAGCTAAAAACAGTAAAATTATATTAAATAATATAACTATTGTTCACTTAATTATCATAATGCATATAAGAAGCATAATGTATTTTTGACAAGAGCTTTTTAGATGAACCAGCTAACAACACTTTGTTTTCATTTGCTGTAAGAGTTATGATTCACACCTAAAATTATTAAAAATTTTAAAACCAAATATATAACGCACTATCAGGTATATGAAAAATGAAACTGTAAAAAGATTTATAATTCTTTTGTGATTTAAAATCTCATAACGATTATGAATACAACAATTTCGTTTTCGCGAAAATATTTTTCATGCATTTTATGAATAAGCATTCAAACAGGGATAGCTAGCAATTGTGACTAAATGCCGCAACGGGTTTTCATTATCATGAATCGGAGTGCAGCGAAGTATGAGATCCTATCCAGTGTTAACGAACACAATGAGGTACTCGAAGTGCAGCATGTTATAGTGAATAGGATATTTAAAGCGATCTACCGCCGTCTCAAATATCGTTGTCTCAATAACCGATACATCGATAAGCTGTAAGCATTTGTCACTACGAAATGTTTACATTTCACCAGATGTAGCTCTTATTACTAGTACGCTGCAGCGACAACAGGAAATGGATAAATTTAAACTTACCGTTTTTACAGCGTCAAAGCGAGAGAACGTTAATCCCAAAAACAGATGCTATAGAAGCACAACACCCTGAGCATGGCTACACTTCATCAGCAAAATACGATGAGTCACAGCACACAATACTCTACACTTGTAAGGGCATCCTTCTCTTTCGTAGGACTTGAATCCTTCACAATAACTTCCTTCAAAATACAGACTCGCGTCTCTTACAGTCTTCCATGTGCAAAACTCACCACAACCTCAGTAAAACACGCCGCCATCACTAACGCCTCTGCAGGGTTGCTGGTTGCGTTAATATACAGTGGCGCCTCGCTGCAGAGTGGGTATTTTATCGCCAAGAGAGAACATTTTTAGAGCGCCAAATTCAGCGAGAAATTTAGATAAGCGGAGTCTCTGAGAAAATAAATTACAATTTAGGCTTTAAAATAGGAACACGTAAAATTTAAGTACTAAACTTATTGCTTTGAAATTTAAAAAAAAAAAGAGAAAAAATTAGAGTCTGGGCTTTTATAGCTTAGAAGAAACAAGTACATACTCGAAAGCAAAATAATGAAAACGTTTATCAAAATAAATAAATAAATATATACCATGTAAGAAAAGTATTTGTACAGTTTACATATAACTTTGTTTTTTCGTTTACTCTCCTAATTTTTAAATCACTGTTAGCTTCATAGCATAAGTTTATTTTTTAATCTTTCAAATAACAGATTGAAAATAACACAATACCAATATCGTTTTTAGAAAAAAAAGAATATTCTCAATAAAAACCACAACAAAAAACTAAAAAATATAGTTCTGTTTAAATTAAAAAATCTTTATCACACTTTAATCTCTTTCAGTTTAATTAAGTTCTAGTTATAATTTTTATAAATCATGATTTAAACTCCTGTATGGATGTTTTACATTTTAATTAATTTGACATGAAAGCTTTTTCGAATTCCTCTGTAACTGTAAATATAAAACCATGTATAATCATATTGCATGTGTAATCATATTAAGTTATACAAAGTTTTTTTTTAATATTCCAACACAACAATGTGTTATTATTCTTCATAAAGATATTTAATGATCTAAAAAGCATAGAAAGTTTCAAATTGATCGAATTATTTTATTAGATTAAAGGGCTTATAGAAATAAGACTTTTCAGTGTTTATTTGTGAATCTAGTAATTAGATTTTGCACACTTAAGCCTTCTCAAAACTTGTTTTTTAGCCTTTCAATAAACCGAAAAAATTTCTTTGTTTCTTATCCAACTCGCATAACTATTTTTTTCTACTTCTGAGCATCCAAATTTTTGGGAATGAAAACACTTTGAAAGTCTTTCTATGTTTACCCTTTGAATTTTTTTACACTAGAAATAAATAAAATTCACTTGACTTCTATTCATATAATTCATGATAATATCTAGTAAATGCATAATGTGTGTGAAACATTACTTGGAATATGTTATTTCTTTGATTTAATGATAGATACGACGTTTCTAAAATAATTCTCCAAAACCAGGTAAAAGTAGACGCAAAATTCACTTTTAAAAAAAAGATGTTTATATTTATTGTAACTGTAAACCGAGTGAATCAGTCTAAATATATAGAAAACTTTGCGTGCGTTATAACCGTGTCAAATGAGATAATGAAAAAAAAGAAAATAAAATATAGAAAAGTTTTTATCGCTTTTATTTATCAAGAAAAGAGATGAAAATGCATTAGAAAGCAAAAATTTGTTTGAATTTTTAGTTATACCGCTAGCAAATACAGAGATACAAGTTTAAAATTTCTGCAGTTCAGATCAAGTACGCTGAACAATTGTTGTGAATTTACCAAACTGATTCTACTTTTCTTTCTCCAATCTAATGTTTTTATGACTGAATATTGTTTTATTACCGTAATTGAACCTATGGTAAAAATTTCAGATCTCTAGCAGCTCTAGCCCAGATAGCATGCATACTTGCAAGTTTGATTTTTTCTGGACAATATTTTATCATAACAAATTTGAACAAACCTGCAGCAAAACTCCTGGAAGTTAGACGGAATAGAGCAATTTGTCGCAACGCCACGAACTTCTATAATACCCTTCCCATTCATTTTCAGGTTTACAATAGCCAATAGACAAACAATAAACTGCCTTTCCGTTTGAAACTAAAGCCAGAATTGTCATAAATTGAGATTTGCCCTACTCCGTGAAACCGCCTTATATAAAGCTGCCACTCCTTTGCAAAGCTATTTTGCTGCAAAACTGTAGCAACCTTGTCATGACAACCTTGAAGCAAGCGAAAATTCTTAAGGCGCCTCCACACTATGGTCCACTACAAGCCATCACCACCGTCTGGAGGGGCTTTGGCTTATCGTGGCCGATGGCGGCAGACGATAAAATAGCCTTGGCGGACGATGGCTTCGTAAGCGGTTTTTCTCCAAAGATCAAAGGCAGCCAGATGCGCAACTTAAGTGCGCAGTATACCCTATGAACGAATCAATGAGCTCAGCTCCTTCAGTGGCCCAGTGTGTGGATGCGACCCGTGAACCATCGTTCGAGGTCACCATCAGGAAGTGGTGAACAACTGGCCATAGTGTGGAGGCTACATTATGTAGACTCCACACTATGACCAATTGTTCACCACTTCCTGGTGGTGACCTCGAACGATGGTTCACGGCTTGCATCCACTCGCTGGGCCACTAAATGAGCCAAACGCGTGGATCCGTCCATAGGGCACTTTAGTAGCGGATCTGGCTGCTTTTGATCTTTGGAGAAAAACCGTCCCCGGAAGCCATCGTTCTCCAAGGCTATTTTATCGTCTGCCGCCATCGACCACGATAAGCCAAATCCCCTCCAGACGGTGGTCATGGCTTGCAGTGGGCCATAGTGTGGAGGGGCCTTTAGACTTCCTGTGGTCTTGTTTCAAACTTGCAGAATTGTCATGCTGAACTTGGTGCAAGTTTGCAGGCTTGCAAAGCAAGACTGCTGCAAGTTTGCTGCAAACTAAATTTGCCATCCGGGGGGAAGGTAGTTAGAAATCGATTTCAGAATATCAACTAATACACAAGTGAAGTTAAATAAAAGCGATTAAAAAGGAGATTGATTAATCAATTTTTAAGGCAGTTGAAAGCTCATACACAAACTGTCATTTTAATAAACGAAAGAGAAACACAAACAAACAAACTTCCATAAAAACAATGAAAAGATTCAAACCTAAATAACCTTCATAAAAATTTAAAAAATAGAAACAAAAATTTGTCTTTTTACTCTTCTCCGGAGCATTGAAATGATAAAATTCCCTTTTCTTCGCTTTTCCCATTATAACAACACTATTCGAGTCACTCGCATATATGTCATCAACAATTCTCATTGTTACTGCTTTTCTAATTAAAGTTTTTCTCTAGATTTTCCATTTCGCTAATCACAATGGATTTACCTTTGACTGGCATGATATCACTGATAAATATTTGCTTACCTTTTTTTTTTGGGGGGGGGGGATATTCTAAAAATTTACACGGTAACTAAGAACTTTTTTATACTTCTTTAAAATTTCTATACTTCTTCAAAAGGAGAAGCTTTGTTTAAAAAAAACCTGGAATTTTTTTACTTTGTCTGCTTTTCAGCAATTATATTTTCGTGAATTTTTTTTCAGCTGCATCCTTATTTACCGCTTGGACTGCTTTGCAATCTCTTTTCATTTCTTTGACATTATGAAGACGTACTAAAGCAAAAATAATGTTGCGACATAAATTGTTTAAAATAAAAAAAAACAATATGTTCATTAATATGTATAATCTTTTGATTTAAGCAGGATATGATGCAAAATAATTGAAATAAAATCCCCAAACATTTTTTGCTTAACGTAAAATTGTGTAAATTTGGAATCGTGTCATGCAAATCGGCGAATGATTTTTCATGCTGATGTTCGAGAATGCTTTTGTTTGGTATAAAATTTTTATGGTAAATGAACCTTTAATAAATATAATGTACCAAACAAATGATGCCAAATCTAATAATATAAAAAGATTATTTTTATTTTGATATATTATTATTATTATTATTATTATTATTATTATTGTATCCAGGGTTAATGTGTGGAACTACTGAATTTATTCTAAAAATTCTTTTACCAATAGAGCAATTTGTCGCAACGTCAAGAACTACTATAATGCTCTTCCCATTCATATTCATGTTTACAACAGCCAATAGACAAACAATAAACTGCCTTTCCGTTTGAAACTAAAGCCAGAATTGTCATAATTTGAGAATTTGCCCTACTACGTGAAATCGCCTTATAGACATCTATATTATATTTGAGTAATGTAAGTTATATTTACTATACATAAAAATAAGTTTTCTGATCAAAATGTCATTATTTGTAAATAAAATCGGAAGAAAAAGTGCAACTTGGCTGCTTTATCGGCGTGCGCTGACAAAAATGGTTAAATATACGTGAAATTGATGTACTACAAAAAATATTTGACAGTAAAATAAGTTGACAATGTTTTTCAAATACTACGTGGCATCAGTAATTATATTTACCTCTAGACCATGGGCTGGGCTCAAAACAACTCATAATTAATAATTTTATTAAATAAACGGTCGACATTGGTATTAGGCAAAATCTACTAAAATGTTGATTATTTTTAGTACTATATTATTCTATAAATGGAATTGCTTTGGAGCAACTCTGCTACCGAATATTAGCGCCCTACCCATTTTGCCGTTTGGCTAAGTTGAACTGCACTTAAATCAGGAAACCATCGCATCAATATACAATAATTTTAAGGGAGTTACCAGTCTTATATTTATTATAAGCAAATCTATTCTTTTTTTAATTTTGCATTAATAAGTATATTTCCAATGAATTTTTCGTGAAACGAAATTTTAAAAAAATTCAAAATATTCCCTGTGCATTTTTTTTTTTACATTATGAAATTTTCTATCTTTTCTACATATATGTTAATAAAACTTTGCATGAATTTGTATAGTTAATTAAAATAACCTTTTCAAAATAAAATAAACTGAACTTTTAAATATAATTTATGAATAAAATTTTAGAAAAAATTCATTTACAAATCAGATTAAAAATAAGTAATTAAATAAAATATGAATATATTATATATATATATATATATATATATTATATATATATATATATATATATATATATATATATATATATATATATATATGTAAGGAAAATTCTCAGGGGTTTTCAAAACTTAAATCAAGGGTAATTCATTTTCCATTCCCCTTTTTAACCCCTAGCCTAAATTGACCACTGGGGCTACAGGTTACGCCCTCAGAGAAGGGGCCTGGCCAATTATAAACCTACATGGCCCTAGCGGACAATTTAGGAAATTTCCAAATAAAAAGGAGATACACGCCAGAGGAGACAGATTTTTCTAGAGATATTTTCCCACAAATGTTGACCCAGGTGTTACTTGTCTTGTACATAGAACTTCATGCTAGCTGACCCTTCAGTTTGTCCCTATGATGAAGTGGGAACCCGTCCGTCCTTCAAAGTTGTCTTAATAAAGGTCTTTAGCTGAAAAGGTATCATTTTTATGGCCATGACTGCAACCCCCCCATCGAGAAGTCAGTCTCATTACATATATGTGTGTGTGTTTGTGTGTTTGTGTGTTCATGTATGTGTATATATATATTGGTGTACAGACCGTGCATTCACACCAAATATCTAGGGCAACCGATAGAATAAGTAACATTAAAATATACTAACTGAAGCTTTTTTTAGTAGAAAAAGAGGATTTTATTAAGAACACATTTAGTGAAAAAAATAGTTATTTTTCTCTCTGCCTTTTCGCGTCTGAGAATAATTGTTGTTTTTTATGAATACTTCTTCACCTATTTTTTTTATTTAAAAACAGATTGATATATTAAGGCACTTTAAAAGAAAATCTTTAAAAAAAATCAGAAATACCAGCTAAAAATGCAAATAAATATGTGATAAGAGATAAAATGTAAGCCAGAATAGTATAAGTTTAATAACAAATTGTACTGTCTCTCTATCGCTATTAGCAATTAAAGAGAAACAATATAAAAATTTTAGATTTCTCCAATATTGTTATTGTACTTACGCGAGATAAAATAAGATAAGATTATAAGAACGCGACACGTTTATGGGTGCATTTTTTACATTTTGTAATAGGATATCCATTTTAATAAACTTGAAATAAACTTATAATGCATTAATTTTTTATTACTTCGATATCTAGTCATTTATATTGAGCACTCATATAAACACAATAGTAAGGTTCTGTGCATGAATCCTAGTTATGAATCAACTGAGAATCCGTAATGGTAGGGGACTGCCAAACATTAATAGGGGGCGGACCACTTTTGAAAAGGGGTGGCAAAATTCTATCTTGCACAAGGGGATCCCAGAAGCGGCCGTACATGTACCATTCAGTGTACAGTTTCTTTTATAAGGGGTGATAAATAGATTAAAATAAAGTTCACATAGTACAAAAAAGGGTGTTCAAGATACATATTAAATATTTATTATACATTTTTTAACAAGAAAAGACAATTGCAGCTAACCCTTTGGGATCTGGCGTACTACTATTAGAACATCAAATTTAATCTCGCTTTACTAAAAATATTTACAAAATATTCCCTGATTGCCTTGTGTTTTATTGAAATGACTTGTATTTAAGACATGTATTTCCTGAAAGACGGCTGAAGTATCGGAAAATGTTCATTCAAAATGAATTATTCTTCCACATAAGATTCCAACATCCAACAGGAAAATCACTTTAGTTAATTCTGGTTTTGAATACTGTACACAATTTTTATGATAATTAAAAAAATTTGCTCTAAGAACATTACTTTAGATGCGGTTTCGTGCTTTTTTTTATCATAAAATATATTTATATTTGTGATTTAGGGGTATTTGACTATGTCTTAAAATCTAAATTGTTTGTTGAAAGTAAGCAAAACTTGACGTAAGCCTTTTTATGCTTGTTATTAGTCAAAAAAAATATTTGACCTTAAAATTAAGATTCAGAAGGATTAAAGTAGGCATTTTTCTTTTGTCCTTCTTGTTTAGAAGCTCAATAATGTACGTCCTTATTGTGGGTCTATACTAGCCATATCGGATTCCTCTCTTTCAATGTTATCCTATGGAAAAAATAAAATTTCCTCTGGTAGGCTCACAAGAATTAAAGAATTCTTTAATTTAAAGAATTTAAGAATTCTTTAAAAAATGAAGCTGTGCGACAGAACAGCAAATTTACTATGATACTATCTTTCTATTGAAAAAAAACATTGAAAAAACTATATTTAATTTGAAATTATTTGGTGCAAATTTTGGCGTTTTTTTTTTCAAACGCAAATAACAACATTTAACAAAGATAAATTCAAAAACAAGAAAAGATAGCATCTTAGAGAATTTTCTGTTCTTTCACATGAAATAATTTTTTTAAAGAATTCTTTAAATGCTAGCCGGCCAGAGGAAATTTTATTTTTTGGCATTGTCTTCTTCAAACGCAAATAACAACATTTAACAAAGATAAATTCAAAAACAAGAAAAGATAGCATCTTAGAGAATTTGCTGTTCTTTCACATGAAATAATTTTTTTAAGGAATTCTTTAAATGCTAGCCAGCCAGAGGAAATTTTATTTTTTGACATTGTCTTTTTCAAACGCAAATAACAACATTTAACAGAGATAAATTCAAAAACAAGAAAAGATAGCATCTTAGAGAATTTGCTGTTCTTTCACATGAAATAATTTTTTTAAGGAATTCTTTAAATGCTAGCCAGAAGAAATTTTATTTTTTGGTATTGTCTTTTTCAAACGCAAATAACAACATTTAACAGAGATAAATTCAAAAACAGGAAAATATAGCATCTTAGATGAATTTGCTGTTCTATCACATAAAATAATTTTTTTAAAGAATTCTTTAAATGCTAGCCGGCCAGAAGAAATGTTATTTTTTTTCCATAAGTTTTCAGAGACTAATCAAATAACAGGAGAGCGTAATTTAGAAAATTAGGTTTTTAATTTTAATTTTTATTTAACAGAATGATATTTAATTATGCTAGTATCCTAAAGAATGTTATTTTCATAAGTTAACTTTTTAGCTAGCCCGCGAGCCTTTTATAAGCACGGCTTTATCAAATTTTTTTTTATTTTTAATTATATATACAGAAAATGGTGTATTTTAAAATTATTATGTAAAGAAAATATTATGCCGATCATTGATAATTATAACATTAATTTAAACAATTCGCATTTATTTAATTATTAAGTAGAAATACGATATTAATATCTATAAAAAAAAATAAACAATCAAAAAAAAATTAAAATTTATAGATTATAAAAAGAAAAAAAAGCTATGTATAAAATACTCAGAATTAAATTAAAAAAAGTAAAAAAAGAATTTTATAGTAAAAAAATAATAGCATGTATATACCCTCACAAAAAATAAACTGCAAATTTCTAAAAACATAAAAAATTTTAGATAAAAATAGCAATCAATGTTCATTAGTTATGGCCAAATAAAAAAAATTTTATCACATTAGGAACAAGAAATTTATCAAATTAAAAAAAGAATTATTAAAAAAATTAATTAAAAATAATTGACGAGTTTTCAGAATTAAAAGTGAGGAAAAAGGCAGTATAACCAATCAATCTGGATATATTTCTTTATTATTGTTTCTTTTAATAAATTATGTTTATTTAATTTTTGTACATGTATATTATATTTTTCCCTTTTTTTCTAATTCGATAATTAAATAGAACTGCATACTATATTCTTTAAAACCAAACTACCAAACTCAAAGTATGTGTCATGACTGAAAAATAGGCCCGGAATTACAATGTTGCAGACGGCCCGTTTTAGCCTTAGTCCGCTACTGGAAATGAGTTATGTAATGGGTAAATTCGCTTGTTTTTATTTGCTTTAAATTGGAGTGGACACAAGAACCTATTGATCAAAGTATATTCCAATAAAGTACAGACATTCATGCCATCTGATGGACTTGAATTCACATACTGTTATAGTTCATGATATTCATAAGTCCAGTTGTCTGGTCATCATTTGATAGACTGCTACAGAAAGAAAATGAAAGCTCTATGAACACGTTGGATTTTTCTTTTTTTTTATCAACAGATAATTTCATATCATCTGGTATTATATTTCATGTTATATCCAATTTGTGGTCATTTTTACAGGAAAATAATGTTATTACAACATTCCCTAATTTAAACATAATTCTGAGAATTTATTTAACCCTTCCAATAAGCAATGCAAGCGGTGAAAGATCATTCTCAGTAATGGCCAGAATAAAATTTTTTTTAAGATCCACATTAGGCCAACAAAAATTAAATAGTTTATCATTACTTTATATAGAAAAAGCTATTAAATAACTCTATTAATTATGACAAACTAATTAACGAGTTTGCAGAATTAAAAGTGAGAAAAAGACAATATAGCTAATCAATCTGTGTATATATGTTTAAGTATAATTGTTTGTTTTAATAAATTATGTTTATATTTGTTTGTTTAAATAAATTATGTTTATTTATTTTTTGTACATGTGTACATTTTTTTCAGTTTTTTCTTGGAATCCGATATTTAAATAGAACTACATATTATATGCTTTAAAACCAAACTACCAAACGCAAAGTATGTGTCATAACTGAAAAATAGGCCCGGAATTATAATGCTGCCTAAGTCCCGTTTTAGCCTTAGGCCGCCACTGTTTGAGCGCAAGGAATCCAAGATGACAGGTACAGCCTCGCCTTAATATTTCCTACCTATATGATGCAAAACAAAAAAATTCAGCCTGAAAACCCGCTATCTCCTTAAAATAAAAACAAAATTAATGAAAAATATGGAAGAACACGAGGAAAAAAATTTTTAAAAAATAAGTAAATAAAGTCAGGATAAAAAACAAAATATGATGATTAGATGATTAGACATTACGGTACTTTTAACAGTTAAAAAAAGTTAAGATGGTGAGTTGTTTCAAGTTCAAGAATTAAAAAAAATGTTAATCACAATGACTGTTTAAAGTTTGGACACTTGACGAGCACGTACTTCAGAGTTATGACAACTTAACAATATTGGCAAATGACAGAAAGCTCCACAAGTAGCAGGTGACGATGTGTTAAAAGGGTGTGACCGATGTTAAGCCGAGAGAGAATGGCGTTTTATTTCCTCGGTGGCAGCAACAAACGAGTTTCAACTCTTTGTGATAAAAAAAATATAAATGAATTATGTTATTTTGAAACAGTCGTTGCTGACACCAAAGTGTACACAATAGCAATTTCTCAGTGTCTTTGTATGCAGTGGCGTAGCAAATGTAGGATGGTATCCGGTGCGAAGTTATAAAGCTTGTCCTTTCCATGTCAACCAAAATATTAAATGAAATTTATTGAGAAAGGATTTTTTAATTAATAAAGTGAACAAAATTTTAATTATTTTACAAACAATTTTTTTTAATTTAAAAAAGTAAATTACCTCTATTAATAAGCCATATTAATTTTACAAAAATAAATAATAATAATAATAATAATTGTTTTCACTGAAATAGTATGTAGAGAATAAGTTTGCTATCATTATAATATAATTTAATGAAAACTCAACTGTCTACAAGTTTCATTTTTTAAGGTCTAATCCAACGAACTATACTTTGACATGATGCCTCGAATCTCTGCTTTCTAACTTTTATTCTGCAAATTTGAACTTTCTGCCATCAAAATCGATATTGTTAGCTACATTATTTTCGATTATCAAGTTTGGTTTAGTTTGGAGAGCTAAGTCTACTGTTTTTACTCAAGAAAGTTAATGAGGTCGGGATCTAGTGCTTAAAGCCGATTCCGAAAGGCTACGCACACCCATGTCAGCAGCGGGATTCGAACCCAGGGATTCCGGTATCTTAGAGTAGCAATTTACTATTCGACCATCTTTCGGTTTTCGATTACCCAAGTAGCTAAGTTAAAAAATCGCTTCTTAAGTACGAACCTGTGCAAATGAAAGAATGACTAATTGGGTGTATCGATAATTTTAGCTGGTATGATTATTAATTTATTCAAGTGTTCTATTGAAATAATGACCATTCCTTCACAATCCGTCACCACCGTTTAAATGGAAAATCTTCTGGTAGTATAGGAAAGAGCCCTAATGAGCCAGGAATCTTTTTGTTATCCACACAGCTTTGAAACAGTGTTATTAAAAAATAATAATAATAAAGTGAGTAAGAGAGAGATACTATTACCCAATTCTTCTAATACAAAAGGATACTTCCGAGAAAACAAAGTAATAGGTCCAAACTTTTTCTACGTTAAATGTGAATGAAAAACGAATATTCCGAGAATGAGGAATTTGGGGTAAAGTAGCACTGTTTCTATAGGACTAAATTAGGATCCAAATGAATCAGACAATCAACGCGAGAACGATATATAGAGGTTACAACGTAATTACAACGCCACATGAAAGAGTCTCATTTTTAATCTGGAATAGTAAGACTAACTTTAAGATAACCAGACCAATATTACACCAGTGGACTTTGAGCTCGAAGAGTTGTCTCTCATTAGGATAATGTGCTGAGATAAAACATGCAACAGCAAATTTTCGTGAACTGTAGTATTACCTAACTAAATGAAATTAACTTAAAGTTGTGGTCTTGCACAAGTTTCTGATTAAACAATGCAGTAGAACATATCCTCCTTAGCGGTTCCTTTCAATGAAACACCTATCACTAATTATTTTGATTATAAGTGCCAAACCCTTTCGACATTCCAATAAAAATTTTATTTCGCAGAAATTTCTGTTTACAGGTCATCTAATTTTACATATTTAGCATTATCAACAAATATTTTTTCAGCGAAATTGTTAGTGAGATACTTTTCTTTTATCACTGTGTTACTTAAGTTGTGGAAAAAAATCCTTTATATTTTTCGATGTTGTATTAAATTTTATGTTGTGCTTTGCATATGTTACATACAAACGTAACTACATATATTTAGTTATTTTTATTGTAAATATTCTGCAGCTATTATTTATTTATTATCCAATTATTTCTGTAAGAAAATGACTTTTTTTCTGTACGTTACATATTAAACTAGAGAGTATATAATCTGTGAAATATAGATACACCATTTGAAAAGAATTTTACCCCAATGCAAAATTTCTCTGTGCATCATCCTACAAGTGCTATGCATTTCCATAGAGAAATGTTGTAATGACCTTCAAGATACCAAACTGAAATTCAACAGAAATGAGTGCTTGCAATCACTAGGATAATATGAGACTCTATTTGCGATTCGCTCGTTCTGGCAATTACATATAATGCTCCTCCACTCTGATGAAGAATTAATGAGTTGGAACTAGCTTCTATCCTCTTATCTTACTTTACAATTAGAATGTGCGAGTGTTCAGTTGGGTCATTCACTAAGTTTCTCTAAGTTATCAAGTAAGTCTCGCAAGATATCAAGCTCATTCTATTGTGAACATTAACAGTTTAAAAATATATCCCCGAATGACAATGTCCCATAAAAATGTGTTTTTATCCTTTCATGGTAACAACAAAACTAAATAAAATAAATGTTTCTGCTTAAAGAAAACAAACAATTTATTTAAAACGCAAGCAAAATTTTCCCAATATCATGCTATCCATAAATATAAATGTGTAAATCCTTAAAAATGTTTACTCATATTTTGAAGCACAACCTCGATTTAACATCTTCTGGATTAAATATTTCCTCGTGTTTCACGAAAAATTGTATAAGGCAGTTTGTCGCAACCTCACGAACTACTATAATGCCCTTCCCATTCATTTTCAAGTGTACAACAGCCAATAGGCAAACAATAAACTGCCCTTCCGTTTACAACTAAAACCAGAATTGTCATAATTGGAGAATTTGCCCTACTGCTTGAAATCGCCTTATTGGGAAAATGCATTGGTTGCTATGTAACCTAACCTTCTAATCAATAATTTTTCAGGCACTAAGATTTTTAGTACCTTTTTGGCAACAAAAATATATGATTAATAATACTAAAAGAATACCAAAAAATATATGATGGCCAAACACAATATCACTCATATTTTCATGTGGGTTTTCACAAAACATCATATCAAATCAAACAAGTTTTGAATTACATTAATCAAAAGGTGCTGCATGAAATTTGATATGGATCAGCATGTCAATGAAGCTTTTGAAGAAATAATTATAATGATACGATATACTATATTTATAAAAAATAAAATAATCATGAATAATTTAAAAGAATAAATGTATCTTGTTTCGCTATCATGAATAACAAATGCACTAAATATTGACGAGCACTCATAATTATAACGCATTTGCTTACAGTTATGATTTATGTGTACGTTTCCTTTATTTAACTACAATGCTTAAAAATACTTTAGTCTTGAACGTGGTACCACACACATAGTAGTGTGTATTAAGAACGTGAGCTGCGTAACTGATTTGTTATTGTAACACGAGAAGGCAGCGTTTCAACTCGAGTGGATGAAAAAAAAAAAAAGACTTACTCAACAACAATAATTGATGCAGTTTTAAAACCACCGGGATTGATTTAAGTCCCATAATTAGCTAAGACTTACAGTTCCACGTTCTTCTGTTCTAAACAACCATTTTCTGTGTTTTGAAACGCTAAAAAATCTCTTTTTCTTTTTAATTTGTGGATTTTGATTTCGTTTGCATATGTGGCTTCATTCTATAGCTCATTTTTCAAAATTTCACACAAGAATGTGCTGCTTATGAGAATACAGAGTGCTTTCTGGTTCATTTCAGGCCTATCAAATTAACTTTCGAGATTAACAGAACCCGTATATAAGGTTAATGTGATGCTAAACTGTAGAACACAGCGTTCTACAGCTTAGCATCAATGGCAAGACATAAGCTATAAATTGCAAGGACAATGTTGTAGAGATGGAATTCTATATTTTACAGTAAAACAAGGAATCCTAAACTGAGCTTTTTGTAGATAGATTTTCAAAACCACTTTCATTGCAACTAGTTCCGGTGCAAAATTTCATAATTTTGATTCATTTCATAAAAATTTTTATTTATCAAGAGAGGTTTAATAACTGTTCAGTTTCTTTTTTTAGAATCTTTTAATAATACAAATAACATTTTATTGTATAAATATTTCTAACTGTGCATACTTGCATCGTTCCACCATAAAAATGTGAATATTTTGTGTTTTGACTACCTCCCTATAAAGATATCAGTGCCGATTTTTTTAAAAAAAGCAACCCTAGAAGTCAGTCAGACCTCATTGACGAAAGAATCATCAATTGAGAGATATGTAAGTTAGAAAAAAACAACAGAAAAGATAATTTTTACAACTCTGATACAATAAGTAATTTTTTCCTGATAATCCTGAACTAGTAGTTGTAATACTAGTTAATAATAAAAAATAATGAGCACTGAAGGATGCCCAGATTACTAAGGACGACCTTGAGAGTCATAGCATATACAGTGAACTCCGCTTAATGTGATCAGTTTGGGACATCGTGATTTTCATAACAATAACCGATTGATAAGAATAAACGATATGCAAAATTAGATAAATTTACCAATCCCCTTTAATTCACACATACTAAATTTGAAAATAAAATGAAAAAACTCACCTTATATTTATGTATTGTATATTATCCTTTAAAACATAAGAATTATATACATAATTTAAATAAGAGATTTGAAAAAAAATTTTCAATTTTACAACTCCTCTTCAACCTCCACTCAAAATACTTGATTTAAAGTAATTTTACAATTTACACTAAATTACAAATTTGTGATGAAAATCACACTCAGTTTATTTAATTTGTGATTAAGTGAATGTTTCAGTCTATTTAGTATGAATGTTATGTGTTTCCTTTATGTTTTCTTTGTTAATTCAATTAGATTTTAAATATTCAATTTTTGTAAAATTTTTCCTCAAAATGTTGTTTTTGTTTATGTATCAACTTGTTGAGTTACGATCCCCTCGCCAGATTTCAAACGCCACGCTGCAAGCACGCCACGCACGCAAGCTGCAAGCACGCCAATTTCGCCAAATGTGGTTGAAGCACCAACAAGATCCACGATTAGAAACAGGAGAGTGGGCTAAGAAGAGGAGTTGAAAAACTGATCAATTGTTAACTGTCTAGAATTTTTTCTAAGAAACTCATTGATAAATTGATCGTAATCATAATGTTTTTTAAAGTCATCGGAGCGGTGTTGTACTCCACGTTCAACACTTTCAATGCAATTCAGAGGCTGAGAAATGTTTAACTGCGCTTCAGCATTGCTCTGACTCATTATTGGTAACTTGTCATAACGATTTAAAATTTCGATCTTTTGTTTAAATGTTAAATCATTTAGCTTTCTGGCTTTCATATCGACAAGCTACATGTAAGCGAGCAAGGCATAAATTGTGAATATGCTCCTTCTCAGTTCCTATAAGAATGTGTTTCCTTCTGCTTATTTGACAACCATTGACCACCAGCAGGGTTTGTGTATTTCTGAAACATTCCAGAAACGTGTAATACCCCACGCCTTTGATCATTCCTCATTTCCCTAGTGGAAGAGGGAGAATTCTCGGAAATTAAAACAGCAGCGATAGGAAAGATTGGGTTCCTTCTGAATGCATTGGGAATATTCCTTTGCCAATAAAAATGAGGTTCGAAAACTAATAACATTAACCGATGTAACGATCACATAAAGCGATCATTTTAACATGCAGTTGAATAGAGAAAATCGGGACCAAGTGATTTCGGTAATAATAAGTGATTGATAACATTAATCGCGATCACATTAAGTGGAGTCCACTGTATTTACCAATCATGATGTATATGCACTACGCTTAAATTCAGTGAAAATATTAGTTTAAAAATCATTAAATCTGCAATTATGTACAAACACATTACGCATAGCTTCTTCGCATGGGTAGACTGATAAAAGAGACAAAGACAATCGACAAATATTGAAAGAGATCATATTTTTCTTCATTCAGATAAAGGTGTTATAAGGTACAAAAAATAAAGTATATTGTTTGAGCTGTCTTTGTTCGTGAACCGTTGAAGTAAGGAAGTTTTCGATTTTAAATATTTTTTTTATCCAGTCTTTACATTTCGAGCGTATCATTTTATATGAGAACAAAAATAAAAATTTCCCCTCTCTCCTTCCGAAAACATCTATATGAAATCAGCAGAACCTGCAGCCTATGCGTCATCTAAATATGTAACCAGCCGTGGATGAAAGTTATAATGCACAATGTCAAATTCCGGATAAAACAGCACACTACAAATAATACTGCATATAACAAATATACAGGAAGTATACAGGCTTGATTAAGTTTTAAATTTTGGATTTGTTGCTCATACGTAGGGAAATAGGTACATAGACATGAGTAGTCCTTAGTTTCCTTAGAGCATTGAAGTTCTTTATTTTCAGTAACAAACATAACTGATTCTTTAATTTAATAGCAAGAAAAAATACAAATAAAAATATTAATAAATAAATTTATATATTAAAAGAGAAAATGTAATTCAAATTGTTAAATAAAAATCGAAAAATTTTCAGCAAGAAGAAAATACTTGTAAAAGTTTTACATCAATTAAAATTAAATTAAAACTATATTATAAAAATCAATTAGAGGCTGGATTAATAAGAAATAATATTAATAAATAAATTTATATATTAAAAGAGAAAACATAATTAAAATTGTTAAATAAAAATAAAAAATTTTCAGCAAGAAGAAAATACTTGTAAAAGTTTCACATCATTTAAAATTAAATTAAAATTGTATTATAAAAATTAATTAGAGGCTGGATTAATACGGAAAAATATTAATAAATAAATTTATATATTAAAAGAGAAAACATAATTAAAATTGTTAAACAAAAATCAAAAAATTTTCAGCAAGAAGAAAATATTTGTAAAAGTTCCACATCAATTAAAATTAAATTAAAATTATATTATAAAAATTAATTAGAGGCTGGATTAATATGGAAGAATATTAATTATATATTAAAAGAGAAAACATAATTAAAATTGTTAAATATAAATCGAAAAATTTTCAGCAAGAAGAAAATACTTGTAAAAGTTTCACATTAATTAAAATTGTATTATAAAAATTAATTAGAGGCTGGATTAATACGGGAGAATATTAATAAATAAATTTAAATATTAAAAGAGAAAACATAATTAAAATTGTTAAATAGAAATCGAAAAATTTTCAGCAAGAAGAAAATACTTGTATAAGTTTCACCTTAATTAAAATTAAATTAAAATTATAATATTATTAATTAGAGGCTAGATTAATACGGAAAAATATTAATAAATAAATTTATATATTAAAAGAGAAAACATAATTAGAATTTTTAAATAGAAATAAAAAAAAATTTCAGCAAGAAGAAAATACTTGTAAAAGTTTCACATTAATTAAAATTAAATTAAAATTGTGTTATAAAAATTAATTAGAGGTTGGATTAATACGGGAAAATATTAATAAATAAATTTCTATATTAAAAGGGAAAACATAATTATAATTGTTAAATAAAAATCAAAAATTTTCAGCAAGAAGAAAATACTTGTAAAAGTTTCACATCAATTATAATTAAATTAAAATTATATTATAAAAATTAAATAGAGGCTGGATTAATAAAGGTAAAAAGAGAGCCTGCTTTTTAGAGAGCGGACTTCAAGCGAGGACAATTTGCTTTGCAGATGGTACCCATGGAGGAAGCACCATCATCCCCCTAAGGCAGAAGTCGACAGTTTCGTGAGAGAAGAGCTAAGTTGTTAATGAAATAAGATAGAGGAGATATCACAGAGCCATTTATATCTATTACTCGCTATTAATACAACGCATATAGATAGAACTTTGGATAGTTGCTGATGCCTATGCAAAGAGCCGCATATGACTCGCTACGGACTGTTGACTCCTGCCCCAGGACATCGCTGGCGTTCATTAGAATCGTAGTCCGGAAGGCAGAAAATCTCGATATTATTAATGTTAAAGAAGTTCGTAGTCAATGTTACAATTGAAGCCCTAATAATATCGATTATTAAATCATTGCGAAGAAATTCGTTACACTTTAACCTGCTCGCTTTTCTAACAATAGTACTTAGTGTTTTATTTTAAGTGATCTTCAATCTCTGGACATGAGAATACGCCACTGACTCTCAAACAGGGGTTGCATTCATTATTTGGGAAGATTCATTATTATGGGGAAAATAGTTTTATAAAGAAACAGCTTTTTGCTTAAATTCAGAAAGAGTTATGTCGCAGTGACATGGAAAAAATACCTTCGTATTCAAGAAAAATATATATTCAAAGAAAACTTGTATATCGTAGCCTCACATCATCTGAACCTCATATAAGGCTCCTAATTTACATTACAAAAAACAGTTTAAAATAATCTTTACAAACTTATTTTCAGTGATATGTGTTATACATCTAGGTCTCATATGTCTTTTCAAATCTGAATTCTCGATAGCGGTTGATAGTACAAGAGTTCAAAATTGATGGTTGAGATTGGTAAAAGAAGTGAATACAGACAAAACATTTAAATTTGAAATTTCTGTCTTAATTAATAACTATTTTGAAATACAATTTATAATGTAAAATTTTAAAACAAAATTTAACATGTAAATGCATTGTCTATTTTGTTTAATATTTCAAATCTCCCTTCCCCCCAGCCATTTATTTAATCTTCCTTAATAGGATCATAATAAAAAAATATTTCTCGATATAATCAAGAATACCATTTTAAGTATAACAATTTTTTCTTTGATTTTCATATAAGGGAGCAAGATAGTTAAATGTACCTATTTAGTCATATATAATATGCACCCAGTTTGAGTAAAAATGGCGAAAAATTATATCTCGTGTATAACTCTCACCTATAATTTCATATACAAGGGACTTTCCAGATTGTCAACTAATTGCTACCTGAATCCAATGCGTCAAGATCCAACTCTCTTTTGCTTTCATTCTAAAGAGGATTTCATTCTTTACGAAGTACTTTACTCTTGTTAACAATCGTCTTAGGGCATTGGGGAGAGGGAAAGCTGGCTACTATGAGTTGGTCATGGGGGCTGAAATTGTAGACCTCGTACATCATTTATTTTAAAAAGATTGTAATACGAGGGATTTTATTTTCTTTATTCCTCGTCATTCTGTATGAAAAGAGAGTTTTCTGACAAGAAAGAAGAGTTGGAGAAGAGATTTAATCATACTGTAATTAAGCTTTAACCCTCATTCGATGTCATTCTAGAGATGAATTTCATTCTTAACGAAGTGCTTGTTATCGGTATGGTCTATCTTCAGCCTTGTTATCGGTTGCACTTAGCTCACTGAATGTATTTCAACTATCATGAGATGGCCGTGAGGGGAGAGAAGCTGAAATTGAAGACTTCGTACACCTCCTATTTTACAAGGCGTTTGTGTACACGTTGTGCAGCAGTATTGCAGCGTTTAGTGGCAAGTAGTTCGGAATGCGAAAGATAATGGGAACATGCTTCAAGTAGTAAATTTGGCATTCAAAGTTAATAATTAGACTTACTATGAAAAATGTATAAACGAGTGCAGTAGTAACGAGACGAAGATGCAATAATACTTCTATTAAGATATTTTATTTTAATTTCTTCCTTAAATATCTGTTTTTATTCATACGTAGATTGGGCAATTACATCTTTTGATCTAAATTTTTCTTTTCAAAGGGCACATTATACATGAGTAAATACAGTAACTCAAGTTCACATTTTTAAAAATGCCGATGTATTTTTTATTACTGGTTACTAATTTTAAATCAATTGTCAAACAACACATTCGCGTGTGTTTAATGATGGAATTGCTATTCAGTTTTCTTGGGAACAACATATAATACATTGAATACCAGAATCAAAAGTTAATCAAAAGCATCTATTCCCCCAAAAACTTAAATGATCAGTAAAAAATATATTTTTATGTTCCCTTTTTCGCTGACATTTGAATTTTCTACTCCGCTTTTACAAGTAGCTGTATTTCTTACATAAATTGGGACATCGTTATGCGTTACGACTGAATGGTCTAGTTCTATTTAAGGGAGCATAAAAAATTATTAAAGGCTTCCTTTTTTGTCTCATAATGAAAAATGAAAGGAAAAAGACATTTGACTTCTATCAGATCGGTTAAAGACTAAAGAAAGAAAAATTTCAAGATCGTAGCTAATGAATATCCTTTTGATTTTTTTAACCATGAGTTCTAATCGAAACAGCGTATAGCTACTCTTTTCGCTGCAATTTTATACCTTATTCTCTTAATTACAAACAAGAGTTAGGATTGCAAGGGAGAAAATTGGATAAACTGGCTGTCCCTATTTTAAAAATAGACTACTCTAAAACATTAGATCAAAGTGAAATTTTTTTTTAAAATTATTAAAGTTAAAAAAATAGAAAATCAATATAGCTTTCAATCGCACAGAACAATCACAACAATCACACAGGAGGATATTGTCTGATCTCTTTGGACCTGGCCCTGTAGATCGGGACTACTGTTGGATGGCATGGAAAGATAATTGATATTAAACACTGTATGGAGAAGATATATTTATATAAGTACAACTTTAGTAACCTACATTAAGATACTTAAAATAAAAATAGGCTCTACGAGTTCAGTGTACGAATTTGTGCTGATATAAAAATATAAATACAACCTTAGAACACAGAGCAATGAACAAATTATTTAAGAGTTAGATATTAATACAGTTAATAGTTTTTTTTTCCCTCACGAGTAGAGAGGAAGTTTCGCACTTTTCTCTTTCACTATATTTTAAGAAGTTAGTATTTCGTAGTTTTACTAATCAGGATGCTTCTTGCATTCAGGGCTCCGAGTTTTATGAAATGAGTCCACTTGTCAGAGAGTGGTTCTCATTGCAGCCTCGAAATATAGGCGAATTGTTTCACACTGAAGAATTCTCCTTTCGACTGAGATAATCTAAAAAGCACCTTAATGGCCACTCTACACTATAGCATATGATGAGTCATTACAGTGATCGCTATGATGGCTATCATCGTCAGTTTCACAACACAAACTAAGCCAGAATGTGAGAAAGTCTTGATGAGAGTAACTATTATATGTAGTCTGTAATTGCTTTTCCTTTTTTTTCCTTTTCTTTTCAATTTCCTTGTCAGCATGGGGGTCGATTGAATATTGTCTACAGATATGTGTCTGGGTATGTCGTTAAATTGTTAAGTACAAATGTAAATGACTAAAAAGCAACTAAAAATGATCTAAATATCGTGAATGGTAACTCTTAATCACAACATACTTAGGTAAATTATTATTTTTATAATTATTGCAACATTGCAAATTTCTTATTTTGTCGTATTTTTGTTTGAGGAGGTTAAAGTTCCACTTTTATTAGACGATTTCATGGTGAATCAAAACAGAGCTCATGAAACTGTCATCTCGAGAAATTGGCAACTTTATCCGAATGGATTTAGCGACTCTGAATATTTTCTGCAAAACATGTAGCCGAACATTTCAAAAGTAAAATAAAATGGTAGTATGCACACGCCCTCTGTTTATTGTGCTCTTTGCTTGTACGGTCTGACTTTCTTTGATGTATGGAAAAAACAGCTCCAAAAACCAATCTTTAATCATCAACCCCTACAAGCCATCCTCCTCTGCACAAAGGTGATAGTTTACAGTAACTCCTCATGAGCCATAGAGATAGGCCATGGAGCTCTTTCTATTCTGCCTCATGGGTCACATACACATGTAAGAGCTATGTGCTTGATCATTTTCTTTACCTAAAATTTCTCTAAAGCATAAAGCTCAACAGCAAAATGGGTGTCTTGTGAGCCCACTCCTATGGCACAATCAGGGGAAAAAAATTTTGTGGCTTGGTGGTAACCAATAGATCTCCGAAAATAGAAATAAATAACTCCTCTTCTCTTCTCACTTTAAGAAAAATATTATTATAAAATTCAAATCAACAATTCATGTGATAGATGAATTGTTGATTTGAATTTTATAATATTAAGATCTATTGGTGACTACCAGGTCACTATAAAATTTTCCCTGATTGCGCGATAGGAGTGGGCTCATAGAACCTCCATTTTGGTGTTGAGCTTTATGCTTTAGAGAAATTTTAGGTAAAGAACATGAACAAGCACATAGCTCTTACATGTGTATGTGACCCATGAGGCAGAAGAGAAAAAGCTCCATGACCTATCTCTATGGCTCACGAGGAGCTACTGTAAAGTATCACCTTTTTGAAGAGAAGCATGGTTTGTAGTAATCGATGATTAAAGACTGGTTTTTGGATAGATCTCCGAAAATAGAAATAATAAATTACTAACCCCTCTTCCCTGCTCACTTTAAGAAAAATATTGTTTTAAAATTCATATCAACAATTCATCTATCACATTCCCCTTATGAAAAACAATCAATCTAATTAAATACTTCTTAGTAATAGAGTTTATTTTGTGTTTGTTTAATTAAACGTTCGCTCATTTTTATAAATATTGGAATGCTGAAAGTTAATTATTCCCTAATTTATTTTATGGAGAACTTGAATGAGTTTAAAGAGGTGAGAAAAGACTTAATGTTCTCTCTATCTTTTTCTGTTTGTGCACTGATTATGATAGAAAGATCGTCATTGATTTTTTCTATTTGGTTTCTTGTAGAGAATCTCCTTTATAAAATGTCAAAAAATTTCTTTCTTAAATTACAAAAACCTCTTTTTTTCAGAAAAAATAATAATAATGAAAGCTTTTACTTCAACTTTTACTTAGCTGAAAAGCTTACTAAAAAAAACTCAAATATTGACGAAACAGCCAAAATAAAAATAACTTTTATAAAATACAAGGATTTAACTTTCTAGTTCTTCTTTCTTTTAATCACACTTTAAATTTAAAAATTACCTAAACACATTACATCTGTCAATTTGCTGAGTTTATTTCGATTTGGATCTCAGTTTAGTTTGGTTTGAACCATATAACTTATCAATAAATGCTATACTTTAGTACAAATGTTTCGTTTATAATCTATTGGGTTGTTCGGAAAGTCATTTCGTTTTTTTTTTGGGAACATGAAAGACAGTTTTCGTATAATGAATAAATATTTTATTAAATTATATATTGGCCATTCTGGTCCAACACCTTTTGCCATCTTTCTGGTAGTAGCATAATTCCACGCTCATAAAATTTTTGGTCTTTGCTGGCAAAAAACTGATCGAGGTGGTTTTTGACCTCCTCATTTGAGGTGCAGGTTTTACCGTCTAAAAATTTTTGGAATGACTGAAACAAATAATAATCCGATGGTGCCTGGTCTGGAGAATTTGGTGGGTGTGGTATTGTATCCCATTTAAGCTGTAAAAGCTTTTGGTGAGTGACCAAACTTGTGTGAGGTTTCGCGTTGTCTTGGTGAAACAGTACACCTTTCCTGTTGATTAGTTCTGACCTTTTCTGTTGAAGTTCATCATTCATTTTGTCCAGCTGATGACAGTAGACTTCCGAATTAACCGTTGTGTTATCCGGTAAAAGCTTAAAAACGATTCCTTTAAAATCCCACCAAACAGACAACATCACCTTTTTTTGGTGAATATCGACTTTGGAAATGGTTTGAGCCGGTCCATCTTTTTTACTCCATGACCTCTTGCGTTTGACGTTGTTGTATATAACCCATTTTTTGTCCCCAGTGATGATGTGCTTCAAAAACGGATCATTTTCGTGACGTTTGAGAAGCGAATCGCAGACGTCAATGCGGCGACACAGATTTCTCTCTGTGAGAATATAGGGAACCCATACATCGAGCTTCGAGGATAATACCAGGCCTTTCAAGTGGTCATAAACTGTTGAATTTGATAAATTTAACCTCAATCTGATCTCACGTGTTGTTATTCGCCGGTTCGCATCAACTAATGCCTTTATCGCGTCTTTATCAGCTTCCACCGGACTTCCCGAACATGGTGCAGCTTCGACATCAAAATTGCCGGATCGAAATTTAGCGAACCAGTTCTGGCACTGGCGTACTGTCAACACACCTTCTCCATACACATCGGTCAATTTTTTTCTGGCTTGAACAGCATTTTTACCCTTTCTTTAGTAAAACAGTAAAATATGTCGAAAATTCTGCTTATCGCTCTCCATATTTAAGAGGGTACCAACCAAAAACTACTGCGTAGAATTAATTGGAATTTTTCACACACAAGCCTTGCTATATGAGCTATCAAAGCATATAAAAATTATACGGCTTAAATGTGAAGTTGGGTGAAAAAAAATACAATTAAATCCTCTGAGGGAAAAAACGAAATTACTTTCCGAACAACCCAATAATTTCTCCTTTTTGACATATACTAGGAAGATATCGCTAATGATTAATCCTTGATCGAATAACTTTTTTATTCTGGAAAAATCTCTTTAAAACCGAATTACAATCAAGGCAGCATTTCACTATTTTTCGAAAAGAAAATTTGCAGATAAAGTTAGCATTTCAGAGCGCTGCAAAAGTTTTCAGCCAAAATGGGAATGCCTCGTAGTTACTGTAGTTCATCAGAAACATTTTCTTTTTACTTTTCCCAAAGACCATTGAAAATTTTGTATAAAGTACTCTTCCTTTCTAGAGTTAAAAAAAAAGTTCTTGAGTTAATAGAAAAAATTCAAGTGAAAAAGAAATAGCATCGAGTTCTGAACGTAATTTGGATCTCAAGTCGTCTTATACCTATCGACATTTTAAACATAAAACTGCACAATAAGTGTAATAGCTGCAGTATTAACGATCTAATAATTATAAATAATAAGAAGGTTTCAAGGATATGTAGACGATCAAAAGGATTTCTAGCTCATCAGGGGCTTTCCTAGAGAACTAGAGGGAAAGTAACCTAACAAGTAGTGGGGTCACAATAGTGAAGGACCTATGCACACAGAGCAGAAGCAGGATCATGAGAAAGGGCATGAGGAAGACGAAAACGAACCTTCTCAACCGAGTTTTTCTGAAGCACGCGAAGCTTTGTCAAAATTTATATCACTTATATACTATTTCAGTGACAGTGATTGTCTATTTGAAGTAGTAGAGAAAATAGAATGCTCCTCTTTCTCAGTCAGAAGATCCACTTGTATAAAGCAGGCATCAATTACTAAATATTTTCAAAATGTGAAGTATTAGTTTAAATATAAGTTATATTTTATAAAATGTTAAATTCTTTCAATTATAACTGTAAACAATCAGTTTATTCATAGTCCGACATTTTTACGAATTTCTACTTCTGTTTTCCGTATCCATTGTTTTCCCGCATTCGTCGTTTATAATTTCTGTCCCCTTGAAAAACGCTGGATCAAACTTCCACTGTAATGTATATATATATCCACGAAATAAACGTTTTTGCTAAAAATATAAGACGAACTCTTCGTGTATGGATTATGAACAATTTCTCCAACTAGAATACCTTACGACAGAATGCCTTATAAGAGGACTTTATGAAGCTACAAAATATATATATGATGTTTCAAAAATGTCCGGTATATTTGAAAAATCAATAAAAACTAAACGGATAGTGATAGAAATTCACAGTTTATTGCAATGTGCTTGGGACAATAGTAAATTTTCAGGCAGGCAAACTTTAAAAGTAGTTACAATATTCCATAACAGATGGCGCTTCAGTCTGGAAAAAATCTAAACTACGATATTTTTCTGTGGGGACTCTTAAAAGACCTGGTGTACCGCCACTATCCAGAAACAATTGAATAACTGGAACAGTACATCTGTTCTGCATGTGAAGCCATCCCGCCCGAGACGTTTACATAGGTTTCTGATAATTTCGTTCTGAGAATACGCCATATTATTGCTGCGCATGGTGGATGTCTGGGAAATATCGTAGTTTAGATTTTCCAGATTGAGGCGTCATCTGTTGTGGAACATTGTAACTAATTTTGAAAGTTTGTCTTGGGAAAATTTAATATTATCCCAAGCATATTGCAATAAACTGTGTATTTCTATCACTATCGGTTTAGTTTTTATTGATTTTTTAAATATACCGGTCATTTTTTAAACACCTTATATGTGGAAAAATGGTACAAATATTTTAAAACCTTCAAATGCTATTTTTCTGCAAGGGAATTATTACCAGCAAAAAACTTTTAATTTATCGGTAAACATTTTCAGAATATGTTTGAAAATTTACCGCCATTTTAAGCCGTAGTGAGAAGCAGTTTTGTAGCTCCACACCAAAATTTTATTAAAATATTCATATAATAAACTCTATTTAATTTAATCTATCTACAAGTCATCAATCTTTATACTTTCTTGGAAATATTTAACCTACATGAACTCACGAATCATTATTTCCCTTTTTTTGATTTCCTTGATTGTTAGAAATCTTTGTCAGAAATATTTCGACTGCGGGGCTACGCCCAGCATAGTGTGCTGCATACAACGTTCTCTGATTCCTTTGACAGATGACCAGTTCGATCTTTTAGTATATAAGTTAGAAAAAAATTGCTTCAAGGCTTACTTTTTATATCGGACATCCTTGTCAAGCCAGGAAATAAATGGACCTTTACCGAACAGTTACTATGGAAAGATTATCTGATATCCAATTGGATTTTGAACCATTCGAGTCCCTAAAGACACATTAATTTTAGTGGAAGCTTTTAATATATTTTCTTTGTTAATCCAGTTTTACAGGATATTAACCTATAAACACTCGAATCCTTTCCGCTGTAAATCTATTGAGAAATATATGAAATTTTAACTATAATGGAATCGAGAAAGTTATCAAAAAAAACTAAAAGACCTGACAAAAAATTATATCAAAAAATTATAAATTGGACCACTTTGAGGGAAAAGTAAGAGAAAAAAAATATATTACAAAAACTTGATACCACCACGTGTACAGCCACCACAAAAGCAGTTAGATTAAATTAACCCCTTCCGATATGATTTAATAATGAAAAACTGTGCATGAAATAACCATTTAATTTTTATTTAAAAAACTTGTTTCATTTTACAATTCTTACATATTCTTAATTAAAATCCACTTTTTACATAGTGTTAAATAATATCAGAAACAGTAAAATTAAGAAAATATCAAAGCAAAACATTAATAAGGTATACAGATAATAGTCTTCAAGCTAGTGGTACTTTTCAAAACAAAGTGCAAAGGAATTCTTAATTGTTTACACCGCCAAGTAGTCTCACTTTTAATTTGATTCTTGTATCACACACGGCATTTCTTAGTAGGTTTTCTTTTATTCTGACTCATTAATTTGGCAATGACTTGTACCAAGAAATTCTAAGAAACAATATGCAATAGTGACTTGTGATTTTCACAAGTGATAAAAGTGTTGCCAAATTCAGTACACTAGAAATTTTAAACTAAATTAATTATCATATTTAACAGTAACTTTAATCGCATGACGAGTGTAGCTCGTCATTGTGCGGTATGGAATGAAAAACTAAAATTATATCATTTATAAATAAGAAAAATTTCTTGATAAGATATTTATTTGCTATCATGCATAAATATAATCCTGTAAGGTGAAATTTATAATAGATTTAGCTATAAGTTATGATTTCGATAATGTACAAAGCTCGGAAAATCATAAAATGTTCTCTGAAATAACAAAATTATAAAGAAAATCAGAAAGTTGATATTTTGGAAGGGATTTATAGAACTGCTTTCTACCCAAATGAAATGAAAGAATCGTTCTAAGAAAACATAAAAATTCTGTAGATTATTTTTTAATCTTTAATATGGATCCAGTGTGTTAATCGATTAGCCAATTATTTCTTTAGTCCTTCTACTTTTATATTCTGATAGTCTAAAAAAACGAGTTTTTTGTGAAATCTCGACCTTAATGTCTTTTTATTGGAATGCTTGGAGTGCTTGGAGTCCACTTTTTGCAACACGAGGGCTAATGAGACCGGGACCTACAGCTTAAAGCCGATTCCGAACGGCTACGAACATCCATGCCAATGTGGGATTCGAACCCACGAACTCTGGTACCGAAGGCCAGCACCCTAACCAATCGGCCATCGTTCGGCTTATTGAAATGCATTTATATTTATCAGTAAAGTACTTCCTTATTAAAATGAGAAATAAATAATTTAAGAAAGGCAGAACAAAATGATAATTGGCGAAATATGCGTGGGTAATAAACTACATTCTAATAAAGAAAGGACTCTAATATTAGTTTTCTAGTTTTGTTATTATATATAATTAAATTAAAATTTTTAATGATCATTTTATTATATATTGTAACGATCCGTTACATGATCCTAGCAAAAGAGGAGCGGAAGGTGACCTTTCGCAGCGGACAATTACGGTTAGCGGCAAATAGAAACGGGTGGTCTTAACAATACATGTTTGTGTACTAGGTCCCAGACTTAATTGAAAACTGTCCGTGTGCTGGAGCCAGCGCGTCTGAAACTTTGTGATACTATTTGAGTGAAAAGACTCGGGGAAATGATTATAAATTGAGCTACATTACAGTGCCACATATGCACCCATTAGCGGTAGCGAAAAAGGAAATTAAGTTGTTTGGGTCGGCTGATTTAAAGACGGCTTTTTGGCCACATCTGGAAACGAAACAGCTGATTCAGGCGGGAAGTGACTGCAAGATTGCATCATCCTTGTTCTCGAAGGTTCCAGAAGAACCGGGACCGCTATAAAAGAAGAGTGTCGAAGCCAAGACGAAGCTTTTTCTTCTTGAGAGTTGCTTTTGGAGCTGTTGTGTGGAGCTCGAGAGGAGTCCACTCGTCTCTCCGATTTCCGGAGTTTGCTTGTTTTAGAGACCGCCAGCGTCTCTGTTTGCTAAGAAGTCGACTTTCGACTTTGGGATCCCATTCCCGTTATCTTACTATTTTTTTTTTTACTTCGTGTATAGAAGTAGGTCTCTGAGCATGACCCTTGCTCTCATTTTGAATCGACTTGCATCCCGAGTTTCCTTCACGAACTCCAACGTGATACGCACTCTGAGCGTTTGAACCTTGGTGTGAAAGCGTACTGTACTAATCGTCAGCTCGGAGGTGATAGTGTCAGCGTTTCGTGCCAGCACTAATTAGCGAACTGTTCCAGTGATTTAGAAGACCTAGCCACATTGTACCCACGCATCGTAATTGTGTAAATGTTATCTCAGCAAGAGATCCTAGAAGATTTAGAAATCTACTGAACCTGTACATAGCTGTACATAATTTATTCACCTGAATAAAATATTTAGTCTAGATTAAACAGTTTTCTAGCCTGTTTCATTGACGGCTTCGCCTACCATATCTCCAGTACGTTATAATACAATTAAAATTTAATCTATAAAATAAAACAGAACAAAACTGGAAGACGTGTGCCGTACTTGTCTATTTAATATTTTTCTTGTCCAAATCCACCGTTTCGTAGATAATTTTATGTATGGTACACCATACAAGCGAGCATTTTCTCTGCTCAAGAGTAAATAGTTCAAATTAGTGAACAAGCACCGTATGCGGGATTTGAACCTTCACTCTCTGTGGGAGACTGCCTCCATGTCGACTGGACAGCTGGTGTTTCACAGTTATTTTACACAGAGAAATGCTCGTTCAAAGTGGACGTTGTAACCGCAATTGCCATTTTAACGGGGGCTAATGCACTACACTGATACGTAGAATCTTTGTAACAGTATGCTGGCAGTTTCGCTCTCTAATTTGACCAATCAGACTTTACTAGATAAATAAATGAATTACTGCAAAGAAAATTTACATGTGTGTTACTCATTGATAAATCAGATATAAAATACAATCCATTTTTAGGGTCTTCTTTTAGAGGTATTTTTAACGCATTCTTTTAACTCATTCCTGTACTTTTTATACAGTTGTGCTTTAGACGTTATTTTCGTAGTCATAGATTTACTTTGTATTCTATTCAAACAGTTATTTTCTATAAGAAAAAAGCAGCTACTAGACTCTAAAAAAAGGTAAAACACTTTATCAAATATTTATATATTTATGCAAATAATTAATTTTAATAATCGGTTAAATGGAACGCGTTAATTAAACGTCTTTCAACACATTACCAATAATATAAATAATCGAGATCATTAGCTAGAAATTATTTTTGCCTTCTTTTACTTGTAAATTTCCACCACTAAATCCACCACACTCGGATTTCCAACATTTAATGCCGAGAAGCTCTTTCGAATCTGTCGTAATGCTGCGAAATATATAATTTTTTTTCCAACCCTCGCTAATGAGAAGCTAGAGGAATTCGATCAGTATTCGGTCTGTGTTTCCTCTCGTTTTGCCAAGGACGTGGGTTCAATCACTCTTTCATTTTGTGTACTTGTGTGGAGCGCTGCTTTTTTCTCTGCCAGCGTATCTCGTTCAGATCGTTGCCAAATGCGGCTAACAAGTGCCAATAATGTTTTGTTTTCCCAAAGATTTGGCCCCGAACGAGTCGTATATGTAGATGCAACGGAAGGGAAGCTGTTAAAAAAGACCATACAGCCCTTGGCAAGCGGGCGTATTGCTTGTGCATAAATAAACAGGTTCGATTGACGTGCTCAGCGTATCACATTACAGAAATCGAGAGGAAAGATTTTCTGCTTTTTTTTAAGCGTATGCGTAATATATTTTAATCAAAATGTATGAAAAGTTTACAGTTTCGTCATCACATTGTATGCAAAGTAGTATTTAAAACTTAAAGACGCTCAAGAAAAAATTCTTACGGAATATGCATAAAGTGCCATCATAGACTAAATAAAACTTTGTCACCAAAATCTGGATAAATGTCGGAATTTTAGACTTAAAGGTGACTTTCAGTGTTGACTGGGAATTCGATATTTTTTCTTAAAAAATTGCGAAATAAAACTGAAAATTAAAAACATTTATAATACTCATCATCCTGAAGTGCATACAATTAATAACACAAGACTTTTTAATTGTGTATTTACTTGTATTTACTTTTGTAAAAAACTTACTTCTTTATTTTAAAAATTTAGAGCAAAATCTCAAGGTGCACGTTGCACACTGAAAAATTTTACTGCTTACTGAAATCACACAATAGTTGTTTGAATGAAGACTAGTGATCAAGGAAAAAAATTAAAAGGTAAAAATTTTCATAGGAGTATTGCTGAATCTATATTTCATTACAATTGCACTATATTTATAAAACACTGCTGGAAACAACTTTTAAGGACGAATTTTTTATTTCAAATAGTTTCCATTTTTTGTCCTATATTGCACTACTATCAACTTACATACTAAAGTATAACTAGATATCTTATCACGTAGTCACAAAATACTCTTTTTATTTATCTATTTTTACATTTTTATTTATTTCTATTTATATATTTATTTATATTTATATTTTTTCATCTATATTTATATTTATTTATATATTTGTTTTTATATATTTTTATTTATTTATATTTATATATTTATTTATATTTATATTTTTTTATCTATATTTATATTTATTTATATATTTGTTTTTTTATATTTTTATTTATTTATATTTATATTTTTAATCGATATATATTTATTTATATATTTATTTTTACATATTTTTATTTATTTATTTACATATTTATTTATATTTATATTTTTTCATCTATATTTATATTTATTTATATATTTATTTTATATATTTATTTACATTTATATTTATTTATTCATATTTATATTTTTATTTATTTATTTATATATATATTTATATATTTTTTATTTTTACAGAACGGAGAGGAGTAAAGAAAATCCATTAAATTGCACAACATTTTCTATGATACTAGCTTATTAAATCTTCAATTTCGTCTCATAGTAGCCCTCCATCTCTGATCTAAGACAAGTGATAACAAGCATGAAGGACTTCAATAAAGACCTTATCACACACCAACCTGTAATTGAAAAAGGCCAAGATTCTGTTTGCGATTCCTTTTTCGGAATACGCGTATTTTTTGTATCATAGTGAAATTTTTTTAGTGATTAAAGGCCTCACCAGACGTCAACCTGAAGCAATATAAATCGGTCGAAAATTTTTCTTGAGAAAATTGCAAATATTTTCACCGGGGAAAATAATCATAAACTGAATCTACTGCTTTTTCAACGTGTACAGGTTGAAGTGTGACAAGGCCTTCAGGATATTTTTTTCTTTTAAAATACAAGGTGGGCGCTGTTGTCCAGAGTAAATGTGGTATTTTTTTTTCAATAGAAATATATTTTTTATTTTATGAATGCCTGAAATATTCATAATGTATTACTAATTCATTATTTTCAAATAATCTATTATTTATCTTGCAGAGCATAAAATAAAAATTCCTTGAAATGCATCCATTTCGAATTACGTTAAAAATCAGGATTTTAAACACTATGAGATCACTCAGTATTCTTGGGAATGTAATCACTTTTTTGATTTTTTTTCATCTCCATCAGAATTTCAGGATTACGAGTCGTATATGTAGATGCAACGGAAGGGAAGCCGTTAAAAAAGACCAACAGCCCTTGGCGAACGGGATCGGGAAATCAGGATTTCAGGTTTTCAGGATTACGAGTCATATAAGTAGATGCAACGGAAGGGAAGCTTTTAAAAATGACCATACAGCCCTTGGCGAACGGGATCAGAAAATCATGATTCCTTCATCAAGAAATCAAGATTTCAAACACTATGAGATCACTTAGCATTCTTGGGAATGTAATCACTTTTTTGATTTTTTCCATCTTCATCAGAATTTCAGGATTACGAGTCATATATGTAGATGCAACGGAAGGAAAGCTGTTAAAAAAGACCATACAGCCCTTGACGAACGAGATCAGGAAATCAGGATTTCAGGTTTTCAGGATTACGAGTTGTATATGTAGATGCAACGGAAGGGAAGCTTTTAAAAAAGACCATACAGCCTTGGTGAACGGGATCAGAAAATTATGATTCCTTCATCAGGAAATCAGGATTTCAAACACTATGAGATCACTCAGCATTCTTGGGAATGTAATCACTTTTTTGATTTTTTCCATCTTCATTATTTAAAATTGTCTTTCAACACTTAATCATTAGGAGCCTTCCATATTATCGAAAAATACCCTGTTGGTTAATGATATTAACAACATTCTTGAGTTTTCTGAGATTTAGATATCGTTTATATAATTGTTCCATGTCAATAAATGAATAAATAAATAAATTTCCTCTCTTAATTATTTACCTTTTTCGTTCATTGCATGCTTCCGTTTTTGAATCCTAATAGCCGCCTCTAGGGGCGTGCTAGTGTTAGCTCGTTGCATGTGTTCTTGGATTTCGGTGCACGTTAGTATATAAGCCATTGGCTTCACGTACTCAAGGCTCAGTCCACTTTTACAAGTCTCTAAGTTCTTTTTGCATTGAGAATGTTGTTCGTTGGTAGCAATGAAACAGTTGTATGCGTACAGTATAACAAGGCATACAGTAGCATGCGACAACTTAAGTAAGGCATAAAATAGAGAGAGATATCTCTCTATTTTATTCCTTACTTATGTTGTCATTCTATTTTAAGCTATATTGCGACACAAAGGTTTCACTATTTTGTATGCGTATGAATATCTAAAACATACTCTTAGGTATTTAAAATTTTTAATTTTAAAAATTAAAGATTAAGTACATATCCCCCATATAATAATAGCCTAAGTTATCTGTCCGTCTGTCTTCCAATTTATGAAGCGGTTAAACCTGGAATGGATAGAGGTATCCAGGATTATAGGATTCTTATAATTATTCTTATTATTATTCTCTTAGGATTGTAGGATTATTATAGGATTCTTGATGAGTTAGGGTTAGCAAAATTCAAAGAGAGTAAAGTTTATCTTCTCCTAAACTATCGATCCGATTCTAAAATAAGTTGGTATAAATGTGCTTCACATCACAACAAAAAAAAAAAAATGTTTTTAAAACGTTCGAAATCCACCCCTTTCCCCCTTTTCTAGCGTTTAATGCCATTATTTCAAGTCCTGTTTTTCCCGGTTAAGAGCAGGCGATTAAATTTATTAATTTATTGCATGATAAAGAAGTAATAATAACATTTTTTTTCTAGCATTATGACGTAATTCCTTTAACCATCTCATTGAATCATTTCTTATTTTAAATCATTTAAATATCATCTGCATTATATTCATACTTTTTATCACTGAACATCATATGGCGTAAATATTTTTTTATATTTGGTTTAAATAATAGATTAGGTACATATGGGATAATTTTAAATTTAGTTATCGATTACTTTTTGTTGCAAGGAAAATTTTATCACAACAAATTCTATCTACCTCCAGGGTGTAGTGGAAATGATAGTTCCATTCCTTTACTTCCATTAATTGCTATGGCAAAAAATAATTGAGAAGAACTTAACGATAATTTCGACGTAGCTAAGAATACTTTGAATTATCTTTCTAAATGAATCCAACGTGATTTTAAACTGCATTCACAATATCGGGAGACTTTAGAAGAGTATGAAGATAAAAAAAATTATTGAGCGTGTGCCAGATAATTCTCAGTCAAAAAACAAACCATTTTTTTACTTGCCTCATATGGTAATTTACTATTCTGAAAAATTAAAAACTTTACTGATCCCGTCATATGACGGGCTATATGCTAGTTTTAAAATGACCTAGACGTATTTCTTTTCTGTGAATCAAATAACCATTCTTTACAAGTTAGTTTTATATTTTAGAATCAATTACAAATGCATCACAAGAATTAATGGCCGCTTTTTCGAAAAAAACTGGAATTTTGTTAAAATGGTAATTTATCCGTTTGAATAAAAACAATTTATCCATCAGTATTTCAACTTACCATCAAACATTTTATAAATAATTTTTTCAATCATTATTTCAGCTAACTTTTATTTAGGATTGTATAACTGTATGGTTGAAATTGAAGTTAAATAATCAGTCTCGTAAAATCTTTTTGGTTAGAAGGGCTACGGTTAATTTTTAGCTACATGAGGGTTATAATTAGAGCTGGACCTTAAGACCGATACCGAACTGCCAATCACGAGGGTCGAATGGGCAGGACATTCACACCGATCCGGACTGATATGGCCGTGAAACCCTCCGGGCTTGCCCAGGCGGCGGTGGGTAGGTTGCAAGCGCTGGTTGCAAGTATCCCCCCCCCTCACGGCCGACTCCTCAAAAGTGCCCGGTCAGCTCCCGTCGCACCGCAGGCGTCACGAACGAGCGAGCGCAGGGGAGTAGCGAATTTGGGAAATGGGTAGAAAGCAACTCTTTGGTACCGCAGTTTGCGGGTTCGAATCCAAGTAATGGCATGGATGTCAGTAGGCTTTCATAATCGGCTTTAAGCGGTATGGTTCGGACTCGTAAGCCCTCTTGTAGCAAAACAGAAGACCGTATAACTCCAAAACAAAACAAGTTAAACCAAACAGCTCAGCTCATCTATGCCAGCAGATTCAAATCTTTGGTCCACAAAGCAGATTCATACGTATTCATCCATTGTCCAGCATAAACTCGTAAACTGACTACCTAATTTCACATGGAATTCTTATTATTCCTTAAATATTTTGGTGAATTATCAACTGAAGTTAATTTGCGTAATCATTCGTAATACTTTTATTTTACTGAGGTTACCGGTAAACCCCTTGGCATTCAACGAGTTATTTAATGTAATGCACTTTATTTTTTCTCTATGGATGTAGTTCATTAAAATTGAAAAATCACTATTTTTTATCAACCCAGAATTCAAAATTTAAACCCATAAAAATTATTTTAATATCCAAGAAATATAAAATCTAAAGCAGAAAGGAACGAAAATAGAAACAATAATGCTCGTAATGCTTGAATTCCATACTTTTATTCCTTATTTTAAACCACACTTTGACCTTGATTTTTGCAAAAATCAGTATTATGATTCCTCGATCGTTTTGCGAAGAGATAAAATGATGTAAGAATATCTTTTCTTATAAAGTACGATGAATATGCAGAACGAAATGTAACTGGCTCTAAAACTTTTCTTTCATATTCTGAAACATCTTTCATTATATTCTTTTTTTGTTCCTGAGCAACTCAAAACATAGATATTTAGAGATAACGCGTCGTAAGTAATGACCTTAGCTGAATACGTTACATGGATGAATGAAAGCGGAATCTGACACATTTCTGGTTTCTTTAGATTCGCCGCGTGCAATCTGCAAAGTTACACTGAAAATATGCAAATTGACAGATGGTGGGTTATCTTGAGAGGGCTGTTTTATCCAGGAGATCATTCGCATCACAAAATGCTGTATTATCTGTTATTCATATTCAGCATATTAAGTAAATTGCTCGATTTAAATGACGACTTTGCTTGCTGAAATAATAGAACACTTTATTCATTTGCACAATTTGTGTTAGACCTCATTTGTTCTTGCTCCTACCCCATTTTTTCTGTTTTCTTGTTTTCCTCTCCAACTGGCATTTTATAGGCCTTCGATTGTCGATAAGCCAATCAAGAGTGACGCAGAACCGCGGTGGCTCAGTCGGTAAAAGGCAACGATCTCGAACTGAGAGGTTGCGGTTCGGAACCCAAGCCGGTCTAACATCCACCATGTTCGTTAAAGAAGACTGGGGCGCTTAAAATATTGTGACGCCTTCAATATTCTCGAGTGAGAGGTAACGTAAAGAATGGATCACAGTCAAAGATAAAATTGGAAATTTACTTTCATTCTTGATTAACTACGGTTATTTACAAAGAAATGTTAATTCCTAAATCATGTAGAACTGCAAATGATGGTTGCCGGTAAAACTTCCTCACGACGATCACAGTCGAAAGAAAAACAAGAGATTTAATAATCTCTTACAAGTGGGGAGGCTTGTCAGGGTGCAATTAAACCCAATTTATCCCCCGTTTGCTATCCGAGACTCTGACGCTCCCTATACGAGCGGACTTTACGAATCTCCCGAACTAGTAAGCTGGCTCTAGTAAAAAAGGCGAAAGCCTCCACGAGATCAACACACCTAAGAAAAAAAAAATGACGATGAATCGCAAAATTGTAGGCTTTTTATACCTGGGGGGGGTCAGTTACGGTTCCGCCAACTGTTTTTTGGGTCAGTTAAGATCCCAGTTACTTGAGAACTCCAGCTAAAGTTACAGTTATACTTTTTAGCTGAATTCTCATTCACTGGCTGTCCCTTCACGGAATTCATTAACGAGATCCATCAGGGGGTGTAATCGTCTATTCAGTCCGATTGTCAAAATCCCAGACTCTGCGACGCCACGCTATTGTACTCCGTACACAGGTGTACTCCGATCAGCTGTTTTGGAGCGTGCTTGGACAAAGGGGAATCTTTACAATATGTTCGTAGTCACAATATCCTCCAAATTCTCAATCAATACCTCTGGGGGTAGCAGGCCAAATCCATGGGTCTTCTGATTGGTGCTTGCTTCAAAATTACGAGGACCAACTTCAGCATAAGTCGCACTTTCACTCTTGTGGTACTCGTTTAAGCGAAAGGTGCAATCCCTTTGACTTGGGACCGTATTAGCCTGGTTGGTAGAGCGTCAGTCTCGTAACCGAAAGGTGGCTAGTTCTGTCCTCGTCTCTGCCAAAGACCGCCGTGTTGCTAATGGTAGTTGGGGTACGTTAAATATGACGTGACTGCAAAGTCCTTCAAGTTCCCATACCAAATTATACCTCTGGGGGTACTGAATCAGGAATGAGTCGGTCTCTGGTTTGGATCTAAATTCTGACATGCAGATGAATGAATGAGTATATGAATGAGCTCGACCGGCTCCTAAAAAGGTTGTGTAGTGTTTGTTTGTGCAAAGTCTTACTTTTACTTTAACGGTGCTCGTTAACAACGGAAGGCGCAAACTCCTGCTTAATTCGAAAGAGCAGCGCTCATTCGGGCTTGGTATGTCCAAGTGGCATTAGACCCCTCCACCCCTGAGTGACGCAAGTTCACTCTTGATTAAAGCATAATCCCGTAACAAAAGTACCAGTGCGAACCTAAGTAATTTATGGATTTTGAGGTGCTGGACAACCCTTGTGAAAATGTAAAATATTTTGCAATACGACTATTCCTATAAAAACATGGCACATATTTATAAATCATGATTTACTTTTATGGTTATATGTGCCAAAAATAAATAATCAAAAATTTATTTAATAAATCATTTAATACACAGTTATACATAGATATATCAGAAGCATATCATAATTCGAATGTTAGGAGGAACAGAGAATGTCGAGCAAAACTTACCAAAACTGAAATAGATTATATATTATTTTTTGTATTTATTTGAGGAAGGACTCTTAGAGTTATCAAATGGATGTATCTTTTTATGCAGTTCTCTTCGCAAAAGTAATTTAAAACAATAATAAAAAATCTGGTGCATTTTACCATTGAAATAAAAGTGTATTTTTAAATATAATTTTTTAAACTGCATGCATATGAACATATTTAAACTTCACATAAAAGTTTAAATTTTTTAACCTTATATCAACTTTATTAATTTCAATATTTTTGCTCCAAATTGTTTCAACATTTACTCAAACATATTACACATAATAGAGCATTAATTTCTTTTATATATACATAAAATTTTATATAATACTAGATGACCCGACAGACATTGTCCTGCTTTAACGCTGTAAATCCAACAATTGTAAAATGTTTTTAAATAAATCATAAATCGGACCATTTTGATGAAAATTTAAGGAAAAAAATTTAAAAGTATTTGACGCCACCATTCGTACAGTCATTACAAAATTAAATAGATTGAACTAAAATTCCCACATCGCCTGTACGGGGAGTCGATAATTGGACTTCTCGTACTAACGCCCGTTGCGCTGACCACACATACGTTGGCCACGAAGGGTTGCAAGCAGAATAATAATAATCTCAATAAGCACACAATGCTGGATTTTCAATAAAAAAAAACATTTTTTATCGGATCAAATTGTGAATCTAAACCATTCTTTAATAAACTTAATTACATACACAAAATTTCATCAAAACCAGTCCAGCCGTTTAGGAGGAGTTCTATTACAAACACACAGACAGAAGAATTTTATATATAAAGATAATGGTATTATTAATAAACATTAATATTAAATTTTACAAAGTTTAATCCTGTTATTAATAGATATATTATATTGTAATTGAATCTTATAAAATTATTATTGAATTGTATAAAATTTATTGAATTTTATAAAACTATATTGAATTATATTAGATATTGAATTTTATAATTGAATTGAATTTTATATTAATTTTATAAAATTTTTCACTAAATTTTGCTTTTTAGCTCAAAATTAGTAAAATATAAAATTGGCTTGATTCAGTTTCAGCCCTATCCCCTTTCCCCCCTTGAGCTAAATTTTGACTACAGTTTTGGATACATAATCAGAGATATAAAATGTACAGCAATAAAATGCCTCTATATCAAATGTATACAACATTATTTTACATCGGCTCTCCCATAAAAGCAATTTGAAAATTACGATTTGCTTTCCGGATAGTACTATTATAATGGTTTAGGCTTGCATTGTGATGCAAATCAAATTATTACCTTAATTCAGTCATATTGTCTCGCAGCCTACATTAAGTGTTAAAAAATATATATATAAATGAAGGAAATTTCATTTAAATCTGCTTAACGTCCCCTCGGCGACGCTGTTCAGTTCGAAGAAGTGATAAAAGTAGCTTATCATCAATAATGGAGCATATTTAACGGACCTGCCTCCGGACAGAGAACACCTCTCTTTTGTTGAATCTGATTTGCAATGTAAATAGATTCCGCGGAAACGAGCTCGCTGAAAATGAAGGCATTTATCATAGGCTACGCTCAGATGCATTCGGCCAAATAATGCGATTCCCAGAACACTGATTCTTGGGGCGCCCCTGGGAATTTATAACTACTCACAGGGAATTATTCCAGGGGGAAACTATTTACGAGTTCGCGTTTGTTGAAATCAGAGTAAATCTGGGATTGGAATAGAATTCTATACGCTTTTGTGCAAGAAAATGATGCAAATTGGGACGGAGAATGTAGATTTAGATGTTTTCAGAACCTGAGCATTTAGAAATTGGTTTGGGGTTCGGGGTTTGGTTTTCTAAGAGTGATACCGTGGACTTTTTTACCCAGATTTAGAACTACTACTTAAATAAGATTCCGACCACTTGAAAACATCCAAAGGTGTTAGGCATCTGAGATAAAACAGGTTTTCGAGATTTACCATATTGATTTTTATAACTTCCGGCATCTGGGTAATGATCAAATGTTCGGTACCATAATTTGAGATGGTAGATGTGTGGGGTGGATGGGGAGAGTTAAAACCAATACTGATATCGAGGAATTCATAATCGAATTTAAACTCACGCTTATAATTAATTTGTAAATCTCTACTGTAAAATAAAAAGATCCTGTGCATGTATGTCGTCAAATTTTCGCATAGAAAGTAGATGGTAGTCACCAAATTTTGTAAACATGTAGATCTTTACCAAATTTAATCCCATACGAAGTCCACACAGCCACAGAGAGAGAGATGGTTAACGGAGTTTCCTGGGCCGAGCCCTCTAACTCCAAAAAACTATCACACAGGCAAAATGGGAACTAGCGATGGTAAGAACTAGAACCTATTAAAGTTAAGTTAAATAAAATTTTGAACAGAAGTCCAAAATTATGCCAAGGCGATCACTGGGATCAGTAATATTGTTTAGGTTATTTAGAAGTTCTTTAAGTTTAGTTATGAGAGCTTTTATGTTAGTGACACCAAGAGATATTATAATTTCAGAAATTAATTTGCCAAATTCAATAATTTCATTAAAGGCAGAGTTATTCTGTTTAACGTTTTCAGCATTAGAATTTTGGGTGGTTTTATTTTCCGAGGAGTTTTGCAGAGTTTGAGCATAAGATTTACCATTAAAAGTATTCGTATTAGGAGGTTGTATATTTTTAGTTTCAAAGGAAGGTTTGTTGGTTTTAATATTACTAGGGGGTTTTGGGAATTTATTACACTTAAACCTGTTTTTGTGAGGTCTTTTTTTGTGCGGTTTTTTTTTGTGCGATTTTTTTTGTGCGATTTCTTTATGCGATTTTTTTGTGCGGTAAATAAAAATTTCTATCAAATTGAACATAATTGACGAAGTTATCGAAGTTATCAATAATGACATCGGCGGAGATGGGTTTAATAGTTTTAGTGAAAATGATCTTGTCGAAATGATTCAGGATGACACCGTAAGGGAAGATGAAATTATAAATTACGTAACAGAAGTTACTGATGGGCAAGAAGAACCCGATCATATGACAGCAGATAAAATCTATGCAGGACTCCAACTCTGTCATAAATTAGAATTTCATTTTTTTGCAATCGATGCCAATTCTGAAAGAACTTTAAAATTCCAAAAGGAGCTTCAGTCGTGCATATCTGGCTACCGGGACATATACAAGCGTCTAGTGAAACAACAGTCGTCGCAAAAACTAATCACTGACTATATGGTACCTGAAAAAAAGTCAACTCTAAACGAGTGCGAGATAGTATCTTCAAGTGACGAAAGCGATTTTGAACCAGTTTATCACAGGAAGGTTCGCGTATTGTCAGACTGCGAAGGATAATGTTTATACTTTTTGAAAAGTTTTGTATGTGTAAAATAATCACATAATATGTAAATAAAATATTTAAAAATGTTAGCAAATGTATTTTTTAAATCAGATTCCAAAACGTTTGGCGAAATTCCAGATATATACTAGTTATTTCGTAAGGTTTTGAGTTATTTTAAACGTGAGACTTTTTTTATGCGGTCCCTATTCACCGCATAAAAAAATTTTAATTGTGTTCCTAAAACTATATTTTATAGCTATTCGTGAAGTTTTGTGCAATTTTTTTATGCGGTCCCTATCCACCGCACAAAAACAGGTTTTGAGTGTACATCCTTTGTAACTTGCAGGATGATTTCCATTGCAGTTACAACATTTTATAAAATCAGCACTTTCAGAATTTTCTCGCGTGTACGGACATTCATTCGTTAGATGATTTTGTGCACATTTTACACATCGTGGAGCCATCCAACAATTCAAGCTATTGTGGAAAAAATTTTGACAACGATGGCATTGAGGTATTGGGGATCTATATTTTTCTACAGTCACCATACGAAGTCCTTGTGATTTTGTTTCTTTAGTACCGAGCGATAGAAACTTAAATGTGGTAACCTGCAATAAGCTATCTTAAATTCATATGTAGTTAGCTAAGTACCGAACGTCTTGAAGAACGGTACACACATTGAGAGCCTCTCAGTAGAACTGAACAGAACCAGTATATAATGTTGCCATTACTGAAACTATAATCCTGTAATTGGCGAGAGCAGTGAAGCCACAAATGAAACAAGAAAGTGACAAGAAATTATACCTCGTCGCCATATTAGAATTATAAAGCATTAAGTGTTTGATTAGGACTTAATTATTGAGATAATTAGAAATCATGTGATTGTAAACGTGTATTTTTTCGGAAATGTGCAATGAATTATTATTTAATTGTGGATTTTCTTTAGTGAATCTACAATTGAGGAACAATATGAAATATTGCTTGCCCATGCCCATAGACTTGATTGTGGATATGAATCACTCCTCCCATGGCGACTATAAACCTTTTTGGTTGGACGTGGGAGTGAGTGCTATATGTATACCTATGGGGAATATAAGGTTCTTCTGGCTGCTTTCGGAATTCTTGAAACAAATTAGAACACGTGATAGAACATCAAATTCTCTAGGACTTTATCTTACCCTTTTTATAAAAAATAATTTTGAAAAATATATTTAATTTTGGATAATTTCCAAACATAAATAAGAACATTTAAAAAACATACATTCAAAAAGAAAAAAAAGGAAAGGATAGCATCATAAAGAATTTGTTATTCTATAACATGGCACAATTTTTTAAAGAATTCTTAAATTGAAGTCGGCCAGATAGTACTTTTATTTTTTTCATAGGTTAACATTGAGATAGAGGAATCCAAGATGACATGTGATAACCCACCTTAACCAATTAATGCACAGTTTTTTGAAAAGGCCAGCCTAAAAAAATAAATTTTTTAAATGTAAAAAACACAATTAAAGATCAACAAAAATCATTTAATAGACAAAAAATGAAACATTATAAAAACATTAATACTTGAATAAGTGTGTTATAGCTTACAGATATGGAATAATAAAATCAATAAAACATTTTAATCTTTACTCTAAGTTCATTCAGTTAAAAAAATTATAGCAAACAGTGTACAAATTGGTTATTCATGTGCACAGTTTGACCAGACTCGAGTTATTCGAGCCCATTATAGAAAGAATTTATGTACACGAAAAAATTTTCAATCTTTTTCCTCTTTTTCTGTTATGCATATCAGACCTCAGTTACAGGTAATTATGCACATAACAACTCGTTGCAGTTTTTGTCTGATCAGATATTAAAAGAAAAAAAAAACCGAGGGAGATTTTCATTTTTTGTACCACTTTTAAAAACAAAAAAATCAGTGTAAAAGCGTTTTATAAGAAGAGTTAGTTGTAGTATCTATTTAATACATATAGCAACATGCTGCATTTAATAGACAAAAAATTAAACATTATATAAACATTAAATTCATTTTGTGTTACAGCAAGGATAATAAAATAAATCATTTTTAACTTTAATTTAAGTTCATTTAAAAAAGAATAAAACACAGTCCAATATTGGTTTCATAGGAAGAAAAGACTCCTATTCCCATTCAGAATGAATTTATGTACATGAAAAATTTTCTTCTCTCACCCCTCTTTTTCCTTAGTGAGTTTCAAACGAATTATGCGCATAAGCAGTACACATTCTTTCCAGTGATCAGACATTTAAAGAAATACAGAGGAAGTTTTCATGTACAACTAAAAGATCATTAAAGATCAACAAAAAATCATTTAATAGACAAAAAATTAAACATATAAACATTAAATTCATTTTGTGTTACAGTATGGATAATAAAATAAATCATTCTTAATCTTTAAGTTCATTTAGTTAAAAAAGAATAAAAAACAGTGCAGTATTAGTTTCATAGGAAGAAAGGACACCTATTCCCATTTAGAAAGAATTTATGTATACGAAAAATTTTCTTCTCTCCCCCTTGTTTTTCCTAAGTGAGTTTCAAGCGAATTGTGCGCATAAGCAGTACACATTCTTTCCGGTGATCAGACATTTAAAGAATTACAGAGGCAGTTTTCATGTACAACTACAAGATCATTAAAGATCAACAAAAATCATTTAATAGACAAAAAATGAAACATTATAAAAACATTAAATTCATTTTGTGTTATAGTATGGAAAATAAAAAAAATCATTCTTAATCTTTACTCTAAGTTCATTCAGTTAAAAAAGAATAGCAAACAGTGCAATATTGGTTTCATGGGAAGAAAAGACTCCTATTCCCATTTAGAAAGAATTTATGTACACGAAAAAATTTTTTCTCTCTCTCCTCTTTTTCCTAAGTGAGTTTCAAGCGAATTATGCACATAAACAGTACACATTCTTTCCAGTGATCAGATATTAAAAGAAATACCGAGGCAGTTTTCATGTACCACTACAAGATCATTAAAGATCAACAAAAAGCATTTAATAGACAAAAAATTAAACATTATATAAACATTAAATTCATTTTGTGTTACAGCAAGGATAATAAAATAAATCATTCTTAATCTTTAAGTTCATTTAGTTAAAAAAGAATAAAAAACAGTGCAGTATTAGTTTCATAGGAAGAAAGGACACCTATTCCCATTTAGAAAGAATTTATGTATACGAAAAATTTTCTTCTCTCCCCCTTGTTTTTCCTAAGTGAGTTTCAAGCGAATTGTGCGCATAAGCAGTACACATTCTTTCCAGTGATCAGGCGTTAAAAGAAACACAGAGGCAGTTTTCATGTACAGCTACAAGATCATTAAAGATCAACAAAAAGCGCTATGGCCTTAAGACGAAACCTTGGGGACAGTAATTAGCGATTGAACAGGATTAGGTCTTAAAGTAATTGGTTAATGAGTTGGCTACAGTAAACAAAATTGCTCTATGCGATGCCTTAGTTACTTTTTGATGGTTGGAAAAGTTAAACTACAATTCAATCGAGCTACTGGAATTTCTCCGTAATTCTCCGATTTTGTAAACGTATAACTTTATATTTACCGTTACATTGTAGAATGCAATATTTACTGAATGCTATTTAATTATATAAACTTTTGCAATTATCTAATTACTTTGTCGTTTTATTCACTTAATCTATATTAATAGTATAAAGAAATAAAAATTTGCTAGTCTGTTTTTATATAGGGGGTAATATCTGGAGCTACTAGACCTATTCCAAAACTCTTTTTACTAATAGAAACTTACACTATACCTCAGTATTATAAGATAGATTTTATTTAGATAAAAATAAGTTTTCAGTTAGAAATATCAGACGTGTGAATCAAGTCGGATGAAAAAGTACTGACTGACTACTTTATCAGCGTGGGCGGATCAAAATGGTTGGATATACATGAAAATAATGTACTACAAATTTACCAAAGCCAGTCTCAAATCAAAAGCTAGCCCATAACGCAATAATTGGCAGCGTAGAAAATGACATAGGTATATTATTTATTTTGATACTTCAGGAAAAACTATGAACACATTCTTCGTAAATTTAATATCGGCAAAAATGAAATAAAAAAAAATTGTTGAAAACTGTTTAGTAAAAGTAAAATCAATATTTTAAACTAGGTAAATGATTATATATTTTATAAGACTTCTCATCATTATTATTGTTAGCTTAATATAATAAGTGTATCAAACTTCAAATTGATGCATACAATAGATGTTTAAATATCAGACACGTAAACTGTTGGAATGCTACGGACTACTGTTTTACTACCAGGAGGGTTAATGAGATCGGGACCTACTGCTTAAAGACGATTCGGAACTGCGAAAATCCACTCGAGCAGTAGGATTCTTTAACTCCGGTATCCAAAAGCAACGCTCTACCATTCTACTATTGTTTCGGAAGCGTAAAGGTTTTATCACACGTTAACATGTACGTATTAGTTTATAATTCCTTTTAGTGGTAAAAGTGTGCAGATTTCTTGTGCTACAATGAAAAAGTTTCAACCGATTAATTTAGCTCAGGTTGACTTGATAAGGCCTTTAATGAGTTGACAATTTTTCGCTATCACAAGAGAAATCTGAGTATTCCTCATCCGAAAAAGGAATCGGAAATTGAATCCGTTGCTTTTTCGACACATATGCATGGTAACGAGTGATAAGGTCTCCATCCCATGGTAAGGAGTTATAAGGGTAATAAAGACCTGCGAAAACTGGGTCTTGAATAATATAAATTTCAAACCACTCTTAAGAGTGGAATGCTACTAGATTTTATATAGTTTATATTTATTGAAATTTTAGTTGCTTGATTTTTTTTTTAAATTACACGAGAAATCTGAGTATTCCTTAACGGAAAAAGGATTCCTAAATTGCATCTGTTCCTTTTTCAACACATATGCATGGTAACGAGTGATAAGACCTCTTTCCCATGGTATAGAGTGATAAGGGTAATAAAGGCCTACGAAAACTGGGTCTTGAATAATATAAATTCCAAACCACTCTTAAGAGTGGAATGCTACTAGATTTTATATAGTTTATATTTATTGAAATTTTAGTTGCTTGAATTTTTTTAAAATTACACGAGAAATCTGAGTATTCCTTAACGGAAAAAGGATTCCTAAATTGCATCTGTTCCTTTTTCAACACATATGCATGGTAACGAGTGATAAGACCTCTTTCCCATGGTATAGAGTGATAAGGGTAATAAAGGCCTACGAAAATTGGGTTTTGAATAATATAAACTTCAAACCACTCTTAAGAGTGGAATGCTACTAGATTTTATATAGTTTATATTTATTGAAATTTTAGTTGCTTGATTTTTTTTTTAAATTACACGAGAAATCTGAGTATTCCTTAACGGAAAAAGGATTCCTAAATTGCATCTGTTCCTTTTTCAACACATATGCATGGTAACGAGTGATAAGACCTCTTTCCCATGGTATAGAGTGATAAGGGTAATAAAGGCCTACGAAAATTGGGTTTTGAATAATATAAACTTCAAACCACTCTTAAGAGTGGAATGCTACTAGATTTTATATGGTTTTTAGTTATTAAAATTTCATTTTATTTAATTTTTTTTTAATTACACGAGAAATATGTGTATTCCTCAACGGAAAAAGGAATCCTAAATTGAATCTGTTGCTTTTTCAACACATATTGCATGGTAAAGAGTGATAAAGTCTTAAGTTGCGAAAACTGCATTTTGAATAATATAAATTTCAAATCACTGTTAAGAGTGGAATGCTAGTAGATTTTATATACAGTGGACTCCGATTAATGTGATCGTGGTTAAAGTTATCGATCGCTTATTGTTATCGAAATCACCTGGTCCCGATTTTCTCTATTCATTTGTATGCTAAAATTATTGCTTTATGGGATCGTTACATCGGTTAATGTTATCAGTTTCCGAACCTCATTTTAACTGGCAACGGAATATTCACAATGTATTCAGGAGGAACCAATCTTTTCTTTCCCTTCGATGTTTGAATTTTCGTGAATTCTCCCTCTTCCACCTAGGGAAATGAGGAATGTACAAAGGAGTGGGAAATTAATTACCCGTGGAAAATTTCAGAAATACGCACGCCCTGCTGGTGGTCAGTGGTTGTCAGATAAGCAGAAGGCAACACATTCTTATCGGAACTGAGAAGGAGCGTATTCACATTTTATGCTTTTCTCTCCTCCATGCAGCTTGTCGACATGGAAGCTAGAAAGCGAAATGATTTAACATTAAAACAAAAGATCGAAATTCTAAATCATTATGACAGGTTGATCATGACTACGAATCAGCTTCTTAGAAAAAATTGTATGTAGTCAACAATGGACAGTCAATTTTTTAATTATGTATACAATGCTTATGTTTTAAAAAATAATATACAGTACATAAATAGTTCGTGTTCGTAATTTAGTTCATGTGAATTAAAGGGGGGAGGGGTAAATTTATCTAATTATGCATATCGTTTATTGTTATCAATCGGTTATTGTTATCAAAATTACGGTTTCCCAAACTGATCACATTAAGCGGAAAAGTTTTTATTTATTGAAATTTTAGTTGCTTGAATTTTTTTTAAATTTTTCTGCTAGTGGCATAAGATCGAGGAAACAATAGCCATCAGATAAACTAATTTTAAAACACTGATTTTTTGAAGTTTTAAAGCTAATGTGTTTTCTAAAGAGACACAGTACATTTTCAACCGAAACAAATCTCATCATAAGAAATTTTAGATTCATCATAAAAACTTATTTTAAAAGTTTTTATCAATACTCTAAATTTTAAAATTATCATTTAGATTTGTAACTCCAAGAAACATATATTTTAAACATTTAAAGTATACACCAAATGAAAAAAAAAACTGTAATTTTCTTCTCTCAAGATCATTTTTGAAATATACACAATTTAAAAGTGAATTTAAGAAAATGAAGTCAAATTTTTCCTTATATTATAAATCTAAAATTTAAATTTATCTAAGAGTTTAATTTATTAAAATTGGAGCTTTTGGTATATTGTTCTGCAGTTTGTGGGGTAGTATAAAAAAATAGCTATTTAATAAGCTAAATTTTGAAAAATCGATTATTTTTTCAAGTTTTAGAGTTTATGTATTTTTCTTAAAGAGATGTAGTACTATAATATAGATATAGTTTGACCCGAAAAAGCCTCATCATAAGACATTTTTCGATTCATCATAACTAATGAAAAATTTTATTGTAAAACGAGGAGAATTTCTTAATAACATTCAAAATTTTAAAAATGCAATTTATTTTTGTAATCTCAAGGAATTTATATTTTAAACATTTAAAATAAGTATCTTGAATAAAAAAACTGAAATATACTCTTCTCAAGATCACTTTTGAAATATAAATTAAAAGTTAATTCTTTTAAGAAAACGAAGTTAAAAAAATTTTTAAACTGTAAATCTGAAGTTTATCTGAAATATACTTTTCTCAAGATCACTTTTGAAATGTATATAAATTAAAAGTTAATTCTTTTAACAAAAAGAAGTTAAAATTTTTCTTAAACTGTAAATCTGAAATATACTTTTCTCAAGATCACTTTTGAAATGTATATAAATTAAAAGTTAATTCTTTTAACAAAAAGAAGTTAAAATTTTTCTTAAACTGTAAATCTGAAGTTTATCTGAAATATACTTTTCTCAAGATCACTTTTGAAATGCATATAAATTAAAAGTTAATTCTTTTAACAAAAAGAAGTTAAAATTTTTCTTAAACTGTAAATCTGAAATTTAAATTTATCCGAAATATACTTTTCTCAAGATTACTTTTGAAATATATGTAAATTAAAAGTTAAATCATTTAAGAAAACGAAGGTAAATTTTTTCTAAAACTGTAAATCTGAAGTTTATCTGAAATATACTTTTCTCAAGATCACTTTTGAAATATATATAAATTAAAAGTTAATTCTTTTAACAAAACGAAGTTAAAATTTTTCTGAAACTGTAAATCTGAAATTAAAATTTATCTGAAATAAATTTTTCTCAAGATCACTTTTGGAATATATATAAATTAAAAGTTAATTCTTTTCAGAAAACAAAGTTAAAATTTTTCTCGAACTGTAAATCTGAAATTTAAATTTATCTAAGATTTTAAGACTCACTCGTAAGAAATAAAGTATATTATTATTACTAGAAATATTTTAATGCATGTATTAAGCTATAAAATAAAATACATTGCCACTATTAATATAATTGAGATTCACATAATAGAAGAAGTACAATGTGTCCATAAACTTTCCTACTTTACAGTTGAAACTAATGTCCTTAAAGTTATTAAATACTGCGTGGGACATGATAAAGGGATGGGTTGTTTTGGTTCGGTGTGGAGCGCTACGGCTTACTGTTTTGCTCTCGAGAGTTAATGAAACCGGGACCTACTGCTTAAAGCCGATTCCGAATGGTTACAAATATCCATACCAGCAGCGGGATTCGAACCCGCAAATTCCAGTACTTAAGAGCAGAGTTCTAACATTCAGCCATTGTTTGGCATGAAGGGATGGGAATTTCGTTTGAGTGAATTTCGATAAATTATACGAGTAAATTTAGCCAAGGGGTAGCCAGAAAAATCAAAGTTTTAACCTATTTTGAGGTCTCGAAGTGGTTAAAAAAATTTATTACAACAAGACATGTTGGCCTCAACGTGACAGTCACTATTTTCAGCTACCATTTGAAAGTTAACCGCAGTGTGTCCGGGAAAATGCCGAGATTATGCCGTTACATACTATATTTCAGATCAGGCATAGTTCTTGGTTTATCAAGATTGAGTAAATGTTTCGAATATTACCAAAGCCAAACGTCGCATGGGTTGTGGTCTATGGATCGGGTTGGCCACACATTAAGAAAGTAGTGACTGGTGACACGTTATTTTGTTAAGGGATATTTGAGAACGTTCTTAACAGGCATGCTAATGTGTGGAAGAACTCCATCTTGGCCCTTGAGGACCAGTAAGTAAATGCTATACGATTCGACCGTTGTGAAAACCATTGCCGTTCAAGCATTCTAGTTACTAAATCTAGCGTTTAAAAACTAAAATAAAACGTTCAGATCTCCTATTAAGCATACACGATGCTGGTTTCTCAATATCAACCGTATATCATAGCGTGGAGGCGACGCTGGACTGATAAGAGTGACATCGCTGAGTCGCGTATACGAGACGTTGGTCGCGAAGGGGTTAAGGTAGCCTTCTAAGGTTGAATCCCATAGAACATTATCACACGTTAATTTGTAAACTTTGAAAAGCACCGGATACAGTTTATGATTTCTTTTCTGGTGAAGAATGCGTGGATTTCTAGGATATCAAAAATTTGGACTGATTTATTTTGGCTTAGGTTAACTTGTGATAAAGCCTTTAATCGGTTGAAAAGTTGTCTCTATCACACTAGAAATCTGCGCATTTTTCGTGCGACAGAAGGATTGTAAACTGAATTAGTTTTCAATGCGCACAGATGAAGTGTGATAAGACTTTTAGAGTCACTGCATTATTTGTCGTCACACACACACAAAAGAAAAAGTTAACTGGCCCATTAAAAGACAGTCTGTCATTCCTAATGTCTCCATTCACAAAATATGGACATGAATAGCATCTAATGCGACATATTTTAGCTCACTTTATTGCATTACGAACTAAGAAAGATAAAGATCACAAATCAATGACTCTTGCATTCAACCAGTTTATTTACATATTTATTGCAAAAGACAGTGATTGTTTTTCATTCAAATATGTCGTTAAGTCAGTTTTACTTTTGTATCATAGCTCTGATTTCTTGATCAACTGGCTAGCTAGAATATTAAATAGTTTAATCCTTTGTTAATCACTATATTTAATTGATATACCCACAGTAAGGATTGACAATCCACTCTTTTCTTACCTATTTAAAAATCAAGTCAATGCCATCATAAAATTCACCTCAGTTTGGGTAAATATGAAACATTTAGATATGGATAATTACGTACAACTAAGTACAAAAATTAATTAACTAAAAAAATAGTGTTCTTAATCTTTAAACACTATAGAGTGAGATAAAACTGTCACCAATTGTTCATTTCAATTTATATTAAACTAGCTTACAACTTGGTAAGTGAGCTTGACAGCGTGCTTCAGGAAGATAATGAAAAAAGCACTGATTAATTATAGCTTAGAGGCAAGGGTTTCCAACTTGTAAGGACCCGAGATCCACATGATTGTGAGCTCCACTTTCATAATTCCCACTTTTCGTTTAAAATTCTACAAGTAGGACATAGATACTAGCATGAAATAGCATGAATATTCATATTTTAACTAAAATAAAGTTTAAGTCATTTTAGTTGCTTAAAACAGATATATTTCAAGCATATTTCCGGGGGATCGGGATTTATTGGGCATTTTAAATGTAATAATAAACGGGGAAAAAAACGGAAAATAGCCATAGAAAATAGATTTTTTAATGTTTAATCAAACTTATCAAAGTTCATGTAACATTAATTATTTTACGATTGCATAAAAGAGTGAAATTAAAAATAAGCAAAATGCTAGAATATCCCAAACAATTGAATTTTGAACACCATCACACAACAGTGTGTCATTCTATTTGATGTAATATTGACAGATGGGAAGAATAAACCTAAAAATAAACTAAATTAATAATGTAATCAAAATAGAACTTTAAAGATAATAATTTACTGAGAATATTGTGGATGGTCACTTACATCAACCAATGAGCGAATGTTCAGCAATATCTCTGTTAATCGTCTGCAGTCCAAATTATATTTCAATTTTGTTAGCAACAGCTTTCAACGTTTTTAAGTGTTTTATTTGAAATATTCCTATGCGAAAAAGTAGAAACAATTTGAATAAAAAAATGAAGAGACAAATTCAATTAAATGTTAGTTTTATTGACAGTATTGTAGGTTTCACACACATAAAAAAGGATTTGTCTCCCTCCTGTGACGTCGCTACATCCCATTGGTTTTACAAAGAGGTTTTATTAAAACCCAGGCCAAGGTGACATTCTGTCTGGGTTTTTGACACTAAACTACAAAAGGTTTTCGGTTCGATACGCCTTGAGATGTCCGAGGTGAATAGAAGGTCGGACTCGACGCTGAAATGTTAGACTGTCAGGCGCCAACGAAAGAACCAATCGGAGACTGGCAGGACGGCGACGTGAGAAGGCAAAGTCAATGAGAAGAGGAGAAAGGTGATGTAAGGCGGCGCGAGTTTTAGCCGGAGAAAGATTGACTACGAGAAAAAAAAAGAACGATCGAAGGCAACGAGAAGTTGCTGTTGTTTTATTGGAGAGCCATCTCGAGTTTTGTGTTGGACTCAAAGAGTCCAAGTTATACCCCTGTACAACCGTATATCTGTCGGGTACCTGACCACAGATTGTTATTTAGGTTCACCTCGAACCTGGGACTTTTGGGTCCGTACCAGCTCATCTGATCCCTGTGATTTCCATTCGGAAAATTTGTAAATAGCTTTATATTTAGTCAAGAATAAAAGTTGTTATTGTTATAAGCTCTATGTCGTATCACTACAACTTCGCGCTACCAGAGGATCCAGTGATGTTACTACAGTATGCAGGTTTCACACACATAAAAAGGGGATTTGTCTTCTTCCTCCAGGTATCTTTCTATTTGATTGGATTGGATTTGATTGGATGTATTGGATTGGATTTGAAAAAACATCTAGTGAGACTCGACAAAGGAGTTCCTGAGATATATAAAGTGATACCGAGTCATTCTCGACATAGGAGTGATAACTGTTAATACTAATCTCAGAACATAAAGCAAAAACAAATGTTCAAATCGAGTTTTGTACTGATTTTAATGGATTTCATGGGAGAATAAAACTATGGATCTATAAAAAAATTTTTAGTTTTCTTTTTTTCAAAAAAAGAAAAAAAAAACCTCCATGGGCAACCAGTTTAATGTTTAGTTTATAGGAGGGAAAATGCATAGGGATAAAAACTGTGAGTGAGAACAACAGCAGTTAAATGTTAACACTGTGGTTCACTTATTATATGAAAATCAAAGGAAAGCATTATTTTGTAAATTGTTATGCTTAACATGAAATTCTAGATAATGTCGAAAAAAGTAATTTTTCCAGCATATTAATGAGGGTATTTTAAGGAAGCACTTAATGTGCCTCCTTAATTGTGGGGAGGATGAAAATCAAACAAGACAGACACTGCTTTTAAATGACAAATTTTTACATAACTTCAATTCTTCGGGATGTGTTTCATCATTAAAGACAGTTTCATTCAACAATAGACTTCTGTTTTAGCTCATCATTTCGGTTTTACAGATTTTTCAAATCCAATTCAAAGGATTAAAAAATAAAGGTAAGTAATTACCTTATTCAATAATTGATTACCATTACTGCTGAATATTATACTAATTAATTGGCTTAAAAGAAAACCAAAATTCAAGATTCATGGTTATTCAAAGTAAAATTCTTTCTATTCCATACAAAATCTTTCTCCCTGAAACCTTCCGGTGATAAATGCTTGGTAAAATACTTTCGTTACCATTACAGAAACAGTTCCAGGGCCGTAAAATGTTCGTTCCGCAGAAGCCGTTCCTAAAGTGAACAGCTGTCTGCCCTAAGGGTAAACTTGATTTTTTTTTTATTATTCTAAGGTAGCAACCAAGCCCCGTTATTTAGAAACTGGCAATTTCCATTGCACTTTTGAGTTATGAATAAGCTCAATGTAAGTACGGTAACGTTAGTTTCCCCTAGGTTCGAACTTTTAAATGGTGAGAAAAGACTTCCGCTAACCTTGTTTTCATGAATAGCGACCTCACCTTAAGAGGTGCTGCCCTGAAGAGGGTAGATACAAACTGTGTCACAGTACATGAGTCTTGGTTCTCTCTAGTATGTTAAGATTTTTCGCGAAACTGGTGTCTGTTTATAAGTAATAAAAAGAATCCATTATGTAGTATCTAAGTACTTCCAGTTATTCCATCTACATCTGAAGAAAATTAGTGGAAAAGGACATAATCAAAAGGGCCAAGAATATGCGGTAATTAAAGATAAGTGGGAGAAGTTTTTATCATTAGTAGATTAAGTATGCTTCCTGCAGCTGACCAGATTTTATGTAATAACCGAAAGCGCATAAAACTTTGTCAAAAGAGAAAAGTGATAGTTTAACGCCACTATAAAACTTAATGAAATCTGATGTAAATCTGGAAAAAATAAAGAATTTTGATTATGCCTGTTGAAGGAAAATCCAGATATAAGGAGCCGTTACCTGGAAATATTAAAATGAAACAGTCTTGCTACAAATCAATTTCTTACTACAATTTATAAAAAAAATATTAATTTTAATTATATTACAGATTGTAAACAATTAAAAACCTATAATTTAGTAATACATTTATAACACAATAGTACTTATTTATAAAGTATAGAAATGAATGTAAAATATAAAATTATTTAATATTTTAATACAGATTTATTAACCTTTACATGCATTAAAATTCATAAGACTTCAGAGTAAGTAAAAAATTAATGTGTGATAAGTTTCTGGTTTGATTTTTCATTTTAAATTGGTTTGGCTAGTTACAGATAATGAGACTTATTGTATGAAATCGGAAAATATTTATTAAATTAGTTCTGCTGCATAAACCAAGCTGCTCTCTTTTCTCCATATTTATACCTACAAAGTATATTACATTACAAAATATAAGAAACATTTTTGTGTGGTTTAAAAATGCGCTATGTAAAGTATTTTCATAAATGCATAGCAAATATATGTAAAGGTTGAATTTTCTCACGTCTAGATCTTGTTTTTATATCAGGATTTTGAAAGAAAAGTAAGTATCTGCTTATTATCGTGAACTATAAAGAGATAGACTAGGGCTCGGTTCGCAAACTGGATGCCACGGCAATAATTGAAAATTTGTTAAATTATTAAAAAGGCATGAACATGTTTTAAAATTAAAATTTAAGTTATTTTCTCTTGCCACTGTGCAATTGTCAAAACGGCTAAACATCATCCTTCATACATCGCAATGGGCAGCCTATCCTGACTGGCGTAAGGCGTTCGTGATGCAACACTGGACAATACCCTCAATTTCGATTACCCTCATTAGAGGGGACTTTTGCTCCTAATTCCGTACCTTTCTCCTGCCTTCCAGCGAGATAGTATTCAGAAACACAAATTGAACTTGCACGTTCTCTACGCATACAGGAAGATGTGCATGCCAAGCTCGAATCTGGCATCCCTAAATCCCAGCAAAAAATATACCCTGATTTTGAAATGAAAGTAATTATCTACTTATTATCTCCAACTATAGAGGGATAGACTAGGGCTTGGTTCCAAAGAATTCCCCTTGTATTTATTTATCTTGAGGTTACTATATTCTACCGCTGCGGTTCTCAAACTCTTACAGCGACCTCAAACGGTGCCGCAACGAAAAGTTTGAGAATAGATGGATTAGGAGTCATATTCTGCTTAGCCTCGATTTTTTTTTTTCGTTACTGCGTGCTAGCGTCTGATATATGTATACTGTATTTTAAGAATATAAGTTGGCATTAAAATCTATTTTGTTGACATTAAAATCTAATTTTTTAAATTTCCTACGTAGTCACCTCTATACTTAAATTCTATTTTTTTAATTAAGATTTTGTATAAATACTGAGTTTTTTCTTTTTAGGTCTTCCTGTACAAACTACACTGGAATTATAGAGAAATAATGCTGCATTTTCAGTGGGAGCAAAGAAACTCAGTAGCTATAAAATCAGACTGATGCCGGGAGGCAGTGACAGAAGATTATTATTATTACGGCCGGTCTCACCAAAGTCCTTTCACGACTAACCACGATTAACCCATGCACCAGCCAATAGTGGGAGGCAGAAGATTATTATTATTAGGGCCGGTCTCACCAAAGTCCTTTCACGACTAACCACGATTAACCCATGCACCAGCCAATAGTGGGAGGCAGAAGATTATTATTATTAGGGCCGGTCTCACCAAAGTCCTTTCACGACTAACCACGATTAACCCATGCACCAGCCAATAGTGGGAGGCAGAAGATTATTATTATTAGGGCCGGTCTCACCAAAGTCCTTTCACGACTAACCACGATTAACCCATGCACCAGCCAATAGTGGGAGGCAGAAGATTATTATTATTAGGGCCGGTCTCACCAAAGTCCTTTAACGACTAACCGCGATTAACCCATGCACCAGCCAATGGTGGGCGGCAATTCTCGGTTTAAACAAAGATTAAACGTGGTTAGCCGTTAAACCACTTTGGTGAGACCGTCCGTTAGTATTATTATTCTTATTATTGATTGTTTATAGCCGCGGTAGATCAATCGATAACGGCAGCGATCTCGTAACTGAAAGGTTGTGGTTCGGGGCTGTAGCCGGCTTAAGATCCGCCGTGTTAGCTAAAGGTGACTGGGGTACGTAAAATATGTTTGTGGTCACAAAGTCCTCCAAGTTCTCAAACGGTACCTCTGGGGTTGACAAGCCAGCCTGTGGGGTCTTCTGCTTGGTCCCTGATTCTAAATTACGAGTACCTAGCCGGGGTAATGTTATTAGCATCCGTAGCATTCCTTAAGCTACACGTACTCACCGGTGGTGCTAAATGAGTAACAGGTTCGCAGCCTCGTTAAAGCATTAGGATAATACCTGTATCGCCTGCTGTAGTGGGAAAAATTGATTCTTTATTCTTTAAAGGAAAAACATATAAAACTGTCTTTCCCCCGCATTTGGAAAATTTATAGATCCTCTGCATTCGATTTTTAAATGTCTTTCATTCGTGAATCACCAGACATAGGCACCACAGTTTTTGCTCTTATATTGCCTTATGAGGTGGAATCAAATAGGCAGATTCATAGTCTTCCTGGGGAGAAAGAAATGCAGTAACGAATGAAACAATGAATACCAGAATAACGTTATTCAAGTAAGATGGAAGATTAATGGTGTCTAGACACATTTTCTACAAATTACTTCAGTCACTAAAATTCAAATGCACACGAATCCAAAGACTTCATCGTGGAACGCCTCGGTTTCTCTAAAAAGAAGTGACAAAACAAAAATGAGAAAATTCCCGTATAGGTATTCATACTTAAAATTTTTTGAATTCAGATGCTTGGGGTAATGAATGGTGATTAACATATAAAGTGCCGTATTTTTTTATAAAAAAGAAAAACACCTGTTGAACTTGATGCATTTTCAAAGGTCGTGTGTTGACACCTTATTTCGGAGGGAGGTGTCCATTTTGCGCCTGAAAGTGGGCGTTGAACAGTTTTTCGCATTTCGCCCTCTATTTTCATCTTGCTTTGTTTACTATTAATACTTATTTTTCCCACTGGTACCTCAAGACAGATTAAGGTTGTCAGGATATTGTTATTTCAGTCTTCTCGTTAATGGGCGTGAGCTAAACATGCCAAACCGCGGACTGCACACATTTCATTGTGATCGAAAGTTTGTTGAAGCTTAATAAATTGGTTAAAATTATACATGCACACATAAAAGCCCACCTATGTATATCGACTGATGCTTGCCATCTATAAATCCTAGATTTTTATTACACTAGCAAATGCGAAAGGAAAACCTAAACAAATGAAAGTGTTCTCATATGAATTTCACTTGCACTACCACATAAAAGTATCATTTATACCTCTCAACATTTTACAGCTGTTATTCAACAACATTTGTCAGTGTTCTCCAAACCTTTTTGATTACACAATTCCCATTTTTTTTTTAAATTCACGGATCCATCTACAATTTCTACAATAAATAAACTTCTTTTTATGACTCCATACATTTCTTTCATTATTTTAATGTACGCTATACCAAGTGTTGACATACTGTGGCTAGCAAGACACATGAAGCTCTTTGCATAGGTTTTACGATTGTTCATATTTCTGTTTCTAATGAAGGTGTTTCCAACAAGCAGCCCGCAAAAGCATTTTGAAAAAAAAAATTCATAGCTTCATAATAGATTTTTCCTATAAAATTCATTAAAAATCAGTACAGATCTTGACTGATCATATTCTTCTTTTCCTTATCTTTGAAGATTACCAGTAGCATAGTTCGTAGCGAACATCTGTTCATTAGTTACTGCAAGTGACCTTAAATACTTCCACTAAATTATACTCTTTTAAGTTTTCCTTGATTAAAATATTACTTTTAGTTTTCCATTAAGTTATTTTTCTTGTCATTTGTTCAAATTAATTCATATAAACTATCAACATCGAGAAATCTTATTTAAAATTCAATTGTTTACGGTATAATAGTTTTTGTTTATTTTTAATTTCGTTCTTTTATGCAGTTGTAAACTAATTAATGTTAAAAGAGCTTAAAATAATTTGTTTAAATTTTAATAAAACTATTTTAAAGCTTAAGTAAGTTTTCCATTTTTATTTTGTACTTTCTCTCGTTATTTATACATTGAAATCGCACAAATAGTCGGGAGCCTGCAGAAATGTATTTTATAGCAAGGGAGTTCCCAACTGTTTTAAGGTTTTGTTTGGAGTGCTACGGTCTATTTTTTGCAACATGAGGGCTAACAAAAAC
>CM063504.1:84743123-84780623 GCA_032207245.1 Pardosa pseudoannulata
CTAAATCCAATGATATATTTCACTATTTTTTAACTAATAAAAGTGCAAAATTTATAAAAAAATAACATAAATTTTAATGTTAATATTCAATATTAATAATAGCATTAAAATTATATAATATTTAACATTATATATATTTAAAATTTCATGTACAATCTTCTGTAATATAAGAAAGTTTTGTAAGTGTATAACAAAATTTCAAGCACAAATATTGAAATGTAAAAGTAAACAGAATTTTAGAAAATTTGATAAGTATGCTGATTTTTAAAAAATTATATTTTTAAATCTAGTTTTGTTTCAGAGATAAAATAGAATACAGTAAACTTCACAATCAGGAGGGTTAGGGCGAAGAATGATTACCGCTCACTTATCTCACCTTATATGAAGCTCCTTATTTAAGTAATAAAAAAATATCAAACATTACTTTTCAACAAACATTTGTCTTCAGTGACACTTTGTATAGATTTAGGCTCGTATGTGTTTTGATATATCATTCAGTTTCAGTGTTCGAGTACAAGTACGATAAGTTGGTGTCTCATTTGTGAAATCGGTGAATCCGGAAACAAAACATTTCGTTCGTATTAGATTTTTGTCTCTTAAGTACTAATAATTTCTCGAGACACCATTTATAACACCGTAACATATTAAGATAAGTATAAAATTTAGCATTTAAATGCACTGTTTGTTTAGTATAGTTTGTCTAAATGTGCCTACATTTAAAATGCAGATACATTTTACGAAAAGTAGAAGGTACAAAAATAAGTGATACATTTAGATTGAATCGATTTTGACTAATTTCGGGGTCAATTATACTTGTACGAACGTACTAAGAAACCTTAAATTTGGAACTTTACATATTCATTTTGACTATTCTTAAATCCGTTTTGACTAATTTTGACGAGATGTGTGAACGTACGTATGTGTCTCGTATAGCTCAAACGATTAGCTGTAGAATGTTCAAATTTTAAATGTAAGAATGCAGTAGCATCTAGTTGTGCACCGCAATCTCTGATTGCAATCTGCATTTTTAAAACTAAAAATCTCAGCATATATTAACTCTGCAGATTACTGAAAGAGGGAAGTAATCTTTAAGTATATATAATCGGCGGTTTCATATGCAGTTGAAACAATGCCATTAAAGACCATTTTTAGAAAACAAATTAAAAATTTATTGTTTTCAAAGAATTCAGAGAAATTTTCTTTAAAAAAATGTAGTAAAATTTAATAGGTATACAAGGAAGTTATGTGATTTCCAAATCAAATTTTTATTATTGTGTCCTAAACATATGAAGCCGGTTATAATTTAACCATTTGTTTTACTATGCTACAGATCTTCAACAACTTAAACCTTGAAGATAATGTTCAAATTATAGTTCTAATGACTCCATTTACAATCAGAGTGTAAAATAATGCGTATAACTTAATAAGAGTATAAGAAAGTCATACGGTGTCTACATCAGGTTTGGTTTGGTTTGGAACACTACAGTATATTTTTTTGCAACAAGAGGGGTAATGAGACAAGCACCTAATGCTTAAAGCAAATTACTAACGGTCCATCGTGTATAATCTTGTTGCAGATCTTCAACGTATATAACTATCAAAGCCATTTCCACAGAGAGCTTGAAAGGTCCATTTTGTTGGTTAGTGCAATCTTAAAATACGCCAACGAAATCAGTTTGCTCGAATAATCCCTATCAAATGGCGGTACTAATTTTAATTCTCGTATGAAAGTACCAATAATCGTTTGGTCGGATGACATGTTTATGACTGATATAAGTTTTAGATTTGTTAAATTAAAAAAAGGGGGGTAAGTTTCAAAAAAAGATTTTTTACTTATCAATTTTATAAATTATTATTATTATTTTTTTTTTTTGGTTAAACGTTCAGTATCCCTCTAAATTCTCAAGTGACTATCACTTCCTAAACTATCTCTCTATATAAAAGTATACTGACACCCTGTCATACGAGAACAGCGCTTTTTATAACGTAATCTGGAAACTGGAAATAACGACATGTCACTTTTGGCTTTCGAATTACATATTCTAGACTTTCACTCCAACAATCAAAACAATTAAGTTAAACCTAAATAAAATAATAAGCTCATTTTCTAGAAAACTGAATTCTTCAGATAGTTTAGTATAATAAAACTTTAAACTTATTATTCAAAATATTTGTTTTAAAAACCGAAACTTCGTAGATTAGGCTTATTAAATCTTGTAATTATAGATTGGAATATTATTTTTATATAAAGCTGTACTTAAAAATCATGTAAAATATATTACGATGTTTAGTGCTGGCAATACCAATATTTATTAGAGTATTAAATGTTGTAACAGTAAAATATAAATTTGATGACTTGCAATTTAACAAAGGAAACTTGCATTCCTCATTACATTCCTTTTTAAAAACTTGAATTTTAAAATTAGAATGGCAATTTTTTTACTTCTGTTAAAATTCTTGTTGTTTTGTCGATTACATTTAAATAAAAACGATAACCTATGTGACTACATATTCTATTAATTATTTAATTTCCATACACAATCAATTTTTTAAAATAATTCGTTATCTACCTAAGATAATGACTTTAATTAAACCTTGTTAATGTATTTTATAGCTGGAGGCTATAAACTGTTTACATGACATTCCTTCAGGACTTTCAGGATGTTTGTTAACAGGGTTCTATATAGGTCTAGTCTGTCAAAGATGAGATTTTGTTCAGTTAGCAGGTAATAACAGCGAGCAAGAGAAATTAACACTTAGCATGCGAGTATACTTCACCGCCAACTAACGCTTGCAGCAGGCGTTTTTTCGTGAATCGCGCGAAAGTTTAGTTATTCAGAAAAATCGTATTAGATCGAAAACTACTTTGTTTTTATGAACTAAACTTTTTTTTATTTTACACTTTAATATATACTGTATGATTATTTAACAAAACAAACAAACAAACAAACAAAAAAAACAAAAAAAAAAACCAAACAATATTTTTACGAAATCACAAAAATAAACGATTTTTAAAATTAAAGTCCGATAATCTGTCAGCGCATATTTCTTTATCACTATCTTTGTCACAACGGCTCATTTTATCAATTTTGTATTCAACAATAAAAAAAAACCAAGCTTCAAATTGACAAAACACGACTTGTACGTTCTGGAGCTAGGAATTCGATTGAAGACGAAATAACGCAACAAAAGACCGAGTAACTCGACAATCATAACTTGTGGAAAGAAAAAATGCAAAGCGTTGCATAGCAACGAAAACAATACGCTTATAATGTCACACATACATATAATTATACGTATTTAGTATATTTGTGGTGGTTAGCGGGTATCCACCACAAATTTACTAAATAAGAATTTTTACGTGACCAGCGCTCCAGGGACAGACTGCAAAAAACGTAAAAATACGTTACCCGTACCGGAAGTGTTATAGCTGAAAAGATGTGAAAGTATTGATAAAAACAGATTTGGGATACAAAATAACAAGAGAGGATAGAGTTTAAGGTTAGAGACAAAAGATATTTTAGTGGCTGGAGACACCCGTTCACATTGGAAACTCAACCAGGAATCAATAGTTTTGAAAAATCCTAGGATTAAAAATTGATCTCAACAGCAAATGGAAGCTGAGCACGACGACCAATGAAAGTTGTCTAGCATTGGTGAAGAAGTGGGTGTGAACGATGGAACACTACGTACCAATGCAATTCAAGACACTTAAAATGAAGAATCAATTTCTTCTTGTGGTGACGTTTTACATCTAAATTTATTAATGCATCTCACAAAACCTAAATCCATTTAAGTTTAACATAAAGAAATATAGCAGTAATTTAATAGCACTGCATAGAAATACATTTAAAAAACTCTTAAAGTTCAAACATGCACTTTTTAATGTTTAAAATTAATTTTTAAAAATATTTAAGTCATTTGTATGACTTTTTTATTGTATTATTCAAAACATACGATAGGATAAAATATAAGCTTTATCCTAAAGTCCTGATTTAAATTTGGTCGAAAAGATCTTTATAATCATGTATTTTGCATTTCAATAAAATTGTTTCTTTATTTTTTAGATAAGTTTGCTCCATATCTCTATGCTTTTTTTTAGTCTCTTTCGAAGAACAGTTTTTTTATTGGAATTATTTTGTTCTGACATCAACTGATTAAACAGCCATTAAAAGTATTTCAAAAATAAAACCATTAGCACGACAGATACCACAGACGCAAATATTGTAAGTTTCTTATCAGCTTGTTTGTTAAAAGGGCATTATCGCTACCTTGCTTTCGGTTAATGCCCCCTATTTTTCGAAAAAGCCAACAAAATGTGACTGTTAAAGAGAACAATATACATGTGCAAACGCGTGCAGACAGACTACTTTTTGATAACCGTAGCTGATTAAACAATCCTCTTGATCAAGACGAGAGTTCTGAGAATAAATCGTTTGTGCGTTTAGCTGGAAAAATTAACTCTTCAATGGCAATACAAACTTGCTGTCTATAAGTATTAGGGAAATTAATAATTGCTAATATTCCTCTATTTTTATAAGCTTTTTGAATAGAAAAAATGTTTGTAAAAAATTAAATTTGTAAGAGAAATGAATCAACCGAGATTTACCACTCAGATATCGCCTTTCACACCAAAGTCGTTTAACGGATAACTGCGATTAACCCATGTCGCCAACCAATGGTTGGACTCAATTATTAGTTTAAACGGCGATTAATCGCGGTTAGCTTTAAACGACTTTGGTGAGACTGGCCCTTATTCGTGTATAACTTTTTCCCCAAAAAATTTAGGGCAAAAATCCAACTTTCCCGTTATAGGCGGGATAGTTTTTACTGCTTGTTGTAATCACATGACAGAGCTCTAATAAAGACAGGTATTTAAGGTAGAAGATAAAAAAGGTAAATATTTTATGCGATAGAAGTATTACTGCATCTATAGTTTATTACTACAGCACTTCTTTTATAGAACAGTGTTAGCAACACTAATTTTTAACTTTGACACCGAATATCTGAATTCGAAAACGTTTTACATTGGAGTACATATTGCCCCACTTGTAACTTAACTGCCGCATATAACTACATCTCTTCCCCCTTTTACACATAAGGTGGGAGAAAACACTCGTTGTCTGAAAACACTCGTACATAGAATAAAAAAGAAGCATTCCATAAAAATGAGTCGAACGATGGCAGATTGGTTAGGGTGCTGGCCTTCGGTACCGGAGTTCATGGGTTTGAATCCCACTGTGGCATGGACGTTCGGAATCGGCTTTAAGCTGTAGGTCCCCGTCTCATTAGCCCTTGCGTTGCAAAAAGTAGACCGTAGCACTCCAAACCAAACTTGTCCATAAAAATGGGAATAGGAGAGGGGGTCTTTAACCCTGCGGTCTTTTCATTGTAGCCGACATCTTCTCGAAGACCTTAGATAACCTATAACAAGTAATATTATATATATATATATATATATATATATATATATATATGTGTGTGTGTGTGTGTGTGTATGTGTGTGTGTATGTATGTACAACAATATTGTTATCTATATCCAGTGTCATGCCCAAGAGATTGTTTTGAATTTCACAAGTCCTTTACAGTATCTGAGAAATATCGACCAATGGTGCATTGGAAAGTATGTCTATCTATTGGTTAAATGGCAAATGTGTATATATATATATATATATATATATATATATATATATATATATATATATATATATATATATATATATGTATATATATATATATATATATATATATATATATAGGTATGTATGTATATATATATATATATATGTATATATTATTATTATTATTATTATTATTATTATTATTAAATGAGACTTCTTTACAAGCACAACAGCTCTTTACAGGTCTTGGTTGCCTCCACCACACTCTCCTTCCAGCATCTTATTCATTAGCGATTCGTCTCCAATTCTTAATTTTTCCACATCATTCACCCATCTAGTTGGTTTGGTTTGGAGCGCTACGGTCTACTGTTTTGCACACGAGGGCTAATGAGACCGGGACCTACAGTTTAAAGCCGATTCCGAACGGCTACAAACATCCATGCCATCAGCGGGATTCGAACCCACGAACTCCGGTTCCGAAGAGCAGCGCTCTACCATTCGGCCATCTTTCGGCTCATCTAGTTGGTGGTCTCACTTTTCCTTAAAAAAAATTAGTATATGTAAAAAAATAGGGGAAAGTGTTTAATGTTTGTCAGTGTACGAATTAAAAAGACAATAACAATTATTATTATTATTTGACACATAAATGTTGTTATTAGTAGTTTAAAAATTTTGTAGACAAGAAATCTGATTGGTTTTAATTTCTTTAATCCATAGCCCCTTTTGTGTACTCTCAGTTTTTATTTAGGGATTAGCAAAAGCAAGAATTTGTTCATTTTGTCCTTTAAAAATTACAGTCTGCCATTTATATTATATCATTAAAGATAAGCCTTTTTCATTGATTGTAAGAAAATGGAGGACACAAAGCAAAGAAAAGTAATCTTTTTTGTGTGAGCTTGGTAAGTAAACGTATTAATATAAAGTCTATCTGTTGTATGAATTTCCTGTGCTTTTCATCGACCAAAAAAATAAACTCAATTTTGTAATAAACTAATTAAATAAGAGTACTTGTTTTGAATTTATAAATTTATAAAATCTGATACAGGTGTTTTACACACATACTCTGATTATCAATTATATGAAGTTGGAAGTTTGGACTATTTATTAATTAGTGATTTTAAAATTAATTAATTAATTTATATGTTCATATTTACCTGACACTACTGTACAGTAATATATAATAACACCAGTATGTTACACTAATAATAAAACTTTTACATCTTAAAAATATGCGTATTTACTAAAAAATGTTTGTTTATCAAGTAGAATTATTGTCCAGTGTGTCTCAATTTACGTGTAATCAATGTTTCATTGTATATTAATGTTTTGATAACTCGTTATTTTCTATATATAACAACTTTCTTTCGGTGAATATTTTTAAAATTTTCACTTTTCTTTAATATTATTTTATAGTCTCAGTTGATTTAAAATTACTATCAGCTACTATAACATTTCAATTTTTATAATATCAATCTTTCTACTCAATAGAGGACGCCACTATCACAAAGATGATAAGCATTTTTTATGTTTTCTTTTTTCTTTTATTTAAATGCTCACACAAGCAATAAAAAATTAAGTAGAATAGTATATTAATCTATGTATCTTGTATCTCAAATATATTGTGATTGAGGTTGTTTACTTTTTGTTCTTTAATGAGTCAAATTTTTAACCAAAAACTTTTCCCCAATGCGAAATAAAACAATAAATATGTCTATATACAGTTGTCTATCTTAATAGAAGTTTTATTTCTCAGCCGTCACGAAATCTATAAATTTATGTTGTAATAAAGTTCAAAATATCTTATTTTCAAACTTTATTTTCTCATTAACTAAATAGAAAAACAACTAATTATGCTCGTTCAACACCATTATCTCCTATAGAGGGCACCACTAAGAGACGTGTGATAAATCAAAAGGTGTTTTCCCTATCTGACCTGAATTTTTTTTAACATGCAAAATATTTCAAATTATTTTGTTTTTTGTATCCACTTAAAAAAAATAAGTTTTTAGGTACAATATTCTGAAACAAATCCATCGGGGGTACAGGTAGGAAAAGCAAAGAATAAAAATTATATTTTCTTATATTTCGCTTTTTACTGTAATATAATAAGTTTACTGTAATTTATTATATTACATAATCATGTATATATATATATATATATATATATATATATATATATATATATATATATATATGTATGTATATATGTATATATATGTATGTATATATATATATATATATGTATATATATATATATATGTATATATATATATGCATATATATATATATATATATATATATATATATATATATATATACATATATATATATACATGTATATATGTATATATGTATATATATATATATATATCTATATCTATATATATATATATATATATATATATATATATATATATATATATATATATATATATATATATATATATATATATATATATATATATATATATATATATATATATATATATATATATATATATATATATATATATATATATTAAATTTACGGCGTACCAGAGCTGAGGTCGTAGTTTAACCATACCTGTTTTAAATCGCTTCCAAGTGTGACTACTTTATCACTAAAGACTTGAAAGAAGAAATTTTGTGTATTGCAAAAGAATTTTTTAAACATTTTACTTTCATTGTTGCATAATATCATATAAAAATAGGAGTCTACACAAAATAGGAGTCTTTACTTAAAATGTCGTTCTTATCGAAAATTGCCGTATGCACACAAAGTGCAACGCTATAAAACTGTTACCTCCGAATATATCATCAAAGTTACATTCCGTAACGAGTAAATCGCTTCCAAGTGTGACTACTTTATCACTAAAGACTTGATTACCGCAAAAGAATAAAATTCGTGTATTGCAAAAGAATTTTTTAAACATTTTACTTTCACTTTTGCATAATATCATCTAAAAATATGAGTCTACACAAAATAGTAGTCTGTACTTAAAATGTCGGTCTTAACGCAAATTGCCTTGTGCTCAAAAAGTGCCCCTCTGTAAAACTGTTACCTCCGAATATATATCACTAAAGTTACATTCCTTAACTGGTTATTCATACTGTTATTTAAATTGGGCAGAAGTTAAAAATTATTTAAAATTTTGCGTTCGACAGTTAATGATAAACATATTTTAACAAATTCTGTCATCAAATAAAGTTTAAACTTCATTTTCTACTTAGTTGTGCACTTATCAGTAACAATAAGGCAATTTGTCGCAACGTCACGAACTACTATAATGCCCTTCCCATTCATTTTCATGTTCACAACAGCCAATAGACAAACAATAAACTGCCCTTCCGTTTGAAACTAAAGCCAGAATTGTCATAATTTGAGAATTTGCCCTACTGCGTGAAATCGCCTTATGCATAAATGTATTAATTATAAACGTACATAGCAAGCTGTAAAACATCTTCATACTTTCTTCAATGTTGTTTACCCGTTTAGACATGCAAACATTTCAAAATATTAATATTAAGCAGTTTTCATATTGAAAAAAAAATGGGATGACATAGATGCATATTTACTAAATATTTGAATTGAATGCATTAGGGAGAAAATTAGCTGTTTTTTTATCTACGTCTTAAGAAGAAAATTGATTGAAGCAGTTTTGCATGTCTTTTGCAATTAGGCCCGTAAAAGGCCTACAATCACTTAAGAATTTGGTATCCTCACATAATCCAAAATGTGAGAAATAATGAACCATGAAATGAAATTTTAATTTACCGAAAGTAAGCAAAACTTACAATAAGATTAAATATATTATTTATCTCTGTTCACTATATTTATAATAGAAATTTTCCTGTTTTATCCAAGCGTCAAATCTTTGTCCATATCATCTTGTTTAACACATCTTCAGTTGCTAATAGAGACCGATAAGTCGTCCAGTCTGCCCTGTTGCATGAGTGTTCTGATAGAATTTTTAATATTTTTCAAAGGAGAAAATAAACATTCAGTTAATATGAAAAATCTAAGAAATCCAACATTCCATTTGCAATATTTACATTTGCAAAGGAACTTAGAGTATTGCCTTTAAACTATTTTATCAACTTCAGTAAAGGACTGAACCTTGCATTTAGATTTTTATATCTTTCATACAACGTTTGCTGAATTTAAGTAGGTGGAAATTTTTATTTCTCCGAATTCATGACCCTTTTTAGAGATATGTACAATCTGAGTGCTCTTGCAATTGTATGCGGTATAATAATTCTTGGGGTTGCATGAATTATTATCAACAGGGGGGATTAATTTGAAGATCCTCATTCAACTGTACCATTTGCAATATTGCATCGTGTAGTCCAAGAACAATAGTGTCCATATCCAAATATCCATAGTGTCCCCTCACCAGTGGCGTGCGGTAGGTTTTCATGCAGTGTGTGCAGAGAACATGGATTTTCCAATAAATCTTTAATTATTGAGACATCAGAGTTCTCCATTCTGAAACGGGTTATTTATTATGAATATAAATTTAAAGATTACAATAAATAAAATATTTACCTACGAGTAGTCGAGTTATAACTATAAAAACAGCTAAACTTATGAGAATTCTACTAGCACTGAAGCAGAAATCATGTCTTTTGTTGTATGGTGTCATATCGGCGTCGAAAAAGCAACGCTTCGGGCTTCCACGAAAAACTTATATGTTCAGCAAACGTAGCACCACATGGCGCCCGCCGCTGCGGTGCCGACAAACCGAACGTCTATCCCACGTGCAGAGGGTTTCGCTGCACGCTGGTACAATAGAGCGAACTGCTTCTTGTTCGGTTGGTGGATTAAATTATATTTATTAATTGTTTTTAACATTTGGAAATCATATATTCTGAGAAAAACATCTTGCCAATTTTTAAACACAAAACCAGGGGTATAGTGTTACAGATATAACGTATATACTATATGTAAGACACAATGAATGGTAATATTTGGACTGTTCTGTTAAAAATCGTTTCTTTAAAACAAAACAACATTGTTTTTCAGCTAAATATTTCAATAAATATAATACATAACCGAAATTACTATGACCACTTAATCAGTTAAAAAACCAAAAGCACGTAAGTCCCCGCTCTAATACAACACTTTATAAACCGTACCTTCAGATGATTCTGAATGCCAAGTGCAGGAAAAATAGCTACACTTGCCTCAGTGCCATAGTATGCTGTTCTTCTCCAGAAGCCCCTACATATAAAGCGTGATTTTCAATTTAGTGCGCAATGCGTACACATCAGAACTTCCTATGTTCGTTTGTGCGCTACGTGGCAGCACCTAGTACCGCACGCACTGCGGGAATACAAACAAGCAAATCAACATAATATTTGAATATATTATAAATAATATTTATTATATACCATATGAAGATAGGTAGACATAGGTGCAGAAAATTATTGTCCCTCATAATTTTGCCAGGGTGTGCACTGCACACTCTGCACATATGGACCGCACGCCACTGCTTTTTAGAGATCTGTACAATCTGAGTGCTCTTGCAATTGCATGCGGTATAATTATTCTTGCGGTTGCATGAATTATTACCAACATGGGGAATTAATTTGAAGATCCTCGTTCAACTGTACCATTTGCAATATTGCATCTTGTAGCCCAAGAACAATAGTGTCCATATCCAAATATCCATAGTGTCCCCTCACCTATTTTGCTTGATGGTTAATCCACCCCTGTTTGCATTCTTTCCTTTCATAATTTTCCTTTTATAACGGGACTATCTTTTTAAAAATTACTTAATTAATATTCTCATAAACCAGATTTATTTAGAGGATTAACTAAAAAGTGCATTAAGAAATTGTGAATTTTTTTTTTAGAAGGTCGTCTTTTTCTGAGACTTCCTCGAAGATAGTTCAGATGGAGAATGTGCTTCAAGCGTAATGACATCATTAAATCATTGCTCCCGTCGTTGCCATCCCCTCCACGAAAACTACATATTCACCCTCGTCCTCCCCCCTCTTTTAAATATTCTGCAATCGAGTCCATATCTTTACACTTTAACCTACACATGTATAGAAATGAATTTGAACCTCTTTTTTATGAATTTGAACTGCTCTGAAGAAACAGGAGAACGGGGAGAGAGAGAGAATGAGACTATAAAAAAAGAAGGTTCTCTCCCGAATTCTAAAAATCCTTTAACGAATTCCAGTATGCAAAAGCTATTGAAAAGTTTCATTGTGCGAAGGGGAGCCCAGGCACCTTACGAAACCGAACATCTGCTCCCTCGTTCCCACGCTTCTCCCTTCTCTCTGAACTGCAGGCTAAACGATTGGAACTCGGGGTTGCAATGCGGGGGGTAAGTTTTTTTTCTCTTTCTTTTTCTCCCTTCTTAGAGATCGCCAAGAGAAGATTCTGGGTTGCGTCATCTGTTTTGGCTTTCGGTAATTCCATATGAGAGCGAGGTTATTCAATCCTTTCGCGGGAGACTGCGGTCTTCCCCCTTTTCTGCCAGATAGATAACCTCTCCAAGAACTTTTCGAAGGGAGAACAAAGGATCGACTATGGTAGATCGAAAACAGATGCTACAAATTATTTGAAATTTCCGGTCAGTAATTGGGTTCGTCATATTTGGGAGTAGCTGATAATTGAACTGGAGCACCAGAAGCAAAAGAGTAATTCCATCTTTTACGAGAGAAAATTAAAGTTCGAATACCTACCTTTAAGAGTTTGAAATTTCAGTGACTATTGCCAGTTTTGATGGCAATGTTATAAACACAAGTATCATCCCGAGCCGTTCAGTAATTGGGTTCGTCATATTTGTGAGTAACTAATAATTGAACTGGAGCACCAGAAGTAAAAGAGTAATTCCATCTTTTACGAGTGAAAATTAAAGTTCGAATACCTACCTTTAAGAGTTTGAAATTTCAGTGACTATTGCCAGTTTTGATGGCAATTTTATAAACACAAGTATCATCCCGAGCCGTTCAGTAATTGGGTGCGTCATATTTGTGAGTAGCTGATAATTGAACTGGAGCGCCAGAAGTAAAAGAGTAATTCCATCTTTTACGAGAGAAAATTAAAGTTCGAATATCTACATTTAAGAGGATGAAATTTCACTGATTATTGTCAATTCTTCCGGAAGTTTTATTAACACAAGAGTTTTCTATTTTACTACTATTTGAATACCTCAAATAGTGGAAATGTCATTACTCAGTTAATTTATTGCTTTGGTTTATATTTTTAATAAATTTGAATTCTGAATGTTACTAAATTCCTATATATTTACTATATATAACTATATTAGAATTATAAATGTAATATGCATAGCAACATTTTCCCCTTAAGGATAACTGTATTGTAAGAAGGCTATAGGAACATCACTTAAGGCTGTTAAATACAAGCCATATTTGATTCCTCTAGCTCGATGTTGATTTACGATGTAAATTTTTCTACTTCTTTGCAGCTTGCATTTATAGATTCTTTAAAACAAATTTGGATTTTAGTAGTTTTATAAGAAGCCAATGTTATTTAAAGTTTCCGCTGGTTTGGTTTGGAGTGCTACGGTCTACTTTTTGCGACACGAGGGCTAATGAGATCGGTACCTACAGCTTAAAGTCGATTCCGAACGGCTACGAACATCCATGCCAATGTGGGATTCGAACCCATGAACTCTTGTACGCCAGCACCCTAACCAATCGGCCATCGCAAGTTTCCGCTGGAGCTATTTTATCATTCTTTTTACATACAATAGAAACATAACATCTCCGAGTATGCTGTAGGCAGGCTATAGGAACATCATTTGAAATATAGATCTACCTCTTTGTATCTCTCTATACATACTTACTCACACTATAACTAAGAAAATTGCTAAAAATCCTGCATATACCCACGTGTGTGTGAATGCAAGGCCTTCCCTAGTTATTTGCACTCCCTGGGCGAGATTATTCTTCAGCGTCCTTTATTTTTTATTTTTACTAATTATCCTTATAATCATTAATCGTGGTGCAAAATCACTGTTTTTATACAAAAAAAAGGTTTTTATTAGGTATACGAGCTGCAAAATATTCCTTCCTGTTATTTTGTAAGGGCGTTAATATTCCCAAACTCACTTAACTGAGAGTCAAGCTACCCAGGACGGTTGCCTGGGCAGCTTTCATCTCTATAACCGGCACTGTGGGTGTGTTGTGACGCTTTCAATGTTCTTGAGTCAAGAGGTAGCGTGAAGAAGGATAACAGACATAACATAATTGGAAATCACTTTTATTTCTGGAGTAAATACTGGCTATAATCAAAGGGATTCTAATATCCCAAGAACATTTCGAAATGTAAAGGATTGTTGCTTGGATAACATATCCACAATGATCACAGTCGTAAAAAAAGAATTAAATATTCTCACAAGATGGGGAGGCTTTTCCAGGGTGCAACGCGAACCCAATCTATCCCCCGTTCGGTGTCCGACACCCTGCCGTTCCTTATTGAGCTGACCTTACGAGTCTCCCGAACGTAATTGCTAAAACGCTGGCTCCGGTCAAAAGTCGCGGAAGCCTCCACGAGGTCAAAACACCTACGTAAAAAATGTCGAAAAGCCCCGAGTCGAAAAATTGTAGGATTTTTATACCTGGGGGTCAGTTACGGTCCCAGTTACCTGAGAACTCCAGTTAAGGTTACAGACCCAGTTCAGATGATTTCATTCGTTAGTGTTCCGAACAAAGGGGTCTTCACAGAGTATAAATTCTGTTGATTAATCTTTATCTGTTAAAGATTGCAAACAATCCTAACATTTATCACTTGATACCCATCACTATGGCTAATGCAAATCAAATGAAAGATTATGAGTTGATCCAAAATCCGTGTGCCATTATCAATTTTCTTGGAGAATTGTTGCATAATGGTTTTGAATCAAGTAAAAGTTAAGTAGACAAAAGCTTATGTTTTTTGTAGGGTACTAAGATTTAATCATCAAAAAATAGCATCAACGTTTCTAAATGTAGAAATATTACGGTGAATATATTTAAATTTACCTATATTAAAAGCATCTTTGGAAAGATCATTCTCAGTATTAAAACGTGCAAAAAATTATTTACAAAACTAAGTCAAAGTTACATTCTATAGCTCTTTGATACATAAAACAAAATGATTTGGATAGTATTAATTAAAATGAAATAGTTGATGAATTTGGTGAATAAAAAAAAATAAAAAATATAATTTTTTAAATGAATTTGGTTAGACATTTAATAAAATATAATTTGCTCAAATTTATAAACAAACTATTCAAACTTTTCTCACCCGTGTGGTGACCGAGTTTGAAAGTCCCAATGTAGCTCATGGGGAGAGTAAGAGGCGACTAAAATGGGTACCCAGCGTCCGGGGGTATAGCCGGACACTCTGCCTTTGGGGATTATTATATCAGGGGACTGGTCCTTCAGGTTGGGGGTCGGGCGTGGGGTCAACTACCCACCCCGTAAAAAATCTAACCGTTAAGAAATCCAAAGAGAAAATTAGCCGGACTGCTTCTACAGGAAATGGCCTAAAGACCCTTCGTTTTGGAACTTGGAATGTCCGAACACTGTAATCAGACTTAAGACTTTTAAAAATTACTAACTGGATGTCCATGGCCAGGGACAGAAGAGCTTGGAATTCGATTCTGAGGAAGGGAAGGGCCAGACATCCTAGGATGTCCCCTTCATCCCCTTCAATGGCCAGACATCCTGGGATGTCTGGCCATTGAAGAAGAAGAAGATTCAAACTTTTCTAGAAAAGCTAGAACTCATTGTTGTATCTTAAATATTTTATTAATAAAAAATTTTTAATTTCCTTAAGTTTTTAGTATTGTTTTATTTATTGTTTTACATATGTTGCATATTGTATATCTCGAGGGAGAAAGGAAGAGACTGGAAAAACGAAGTCTAGAGCAACAGTTGTAAAATGGTGGTCCACAGTCCACCAGTGCTCCTTGAAAAATTTTTGATTGTCCACAGGAAAAACGGATGTCACCTTATTTAATATAAGTGGATTTACAACTAACTAAAGTTTCATTAACATTCAGATTAAAAAAATGAAAAGTAACAGAACTTGTGGTGAATTAAGCTTTTTATTATTTTTTGTATCTTAGATACTATTTATTAGTGAAATGAATTGTACCTACGATTGGATTCGACTGGATCGATTTAGCTTACGTTTTAAATTTCAAAGCTATATTTTAGTCATATTTGTCAAGATCTCATTCTTGACTTTCTATAAAAAATGAATACCCATCACTGAGTGATAAAGCACTGAAAATTTTAATTCAATTTTCAACTACATATCTGTGAGAAAAACATCTGTCATAGCAAATTAAAATACGATATCGCTGTTGGAGTGAAATAAACGGAGCTCTCCGACTTGCAGTGATGTCGTTGTTGCCAGAATTCCACATCGTCGATAAGCAAAAATATATATCACACTAAAAATGTATAATGCACAATGAAAGTTTTTAAATTACGAAATAACTTTTTTACTTATAATATGTGTACTTTGTATTAATAAAATAGAATTTTCTAATTACTATTCTATAAATATATTTATTGCCTTTTTTATTTTAAATTCATATAATTAGTAGTCCACCAAATAAAAATTATATATGTAGTGGTCTTTCAAGTTCTAAAGTTTGCCTACCGCTGGTCTAGAGATTTGTTGTTCTTGTTTTATGCCACTTGGTCAAACCAAGCCCGATTGAGCCATACACTACTCGTATTAAGGCAAAGGGGTGAGTCTTTCGTTTTAAGGAGCACCTCAAGGGTGAAGTACGACTTCTTGCTCAAGTGGGTTCTCGTAATTTAAGAGCAGGGACCAAGCAGAAGACACATAGGTTTGGTTTTCCAACCCCAGAGGTATTGATTGAGAACATGGAGGACATTGGGACCACAAACATATTTGTCACTTTTAACGAACACGGCGGATCTTACGGCGGCTCGGGTTCCGAACCTGCAACCCTCTACAAGAGCTTTACCTATGCCGACTGAGCTACAGTGGCTCTTCCAGAGCTTTAAAGCAGTGTAATCCGGTCATGGCGCTATCAGAAAATCATGAAGTATAAAGTTTACAGTACGGAAAAGATCCATAAACACTTCAAAAGAAGATATTTTATTTGGGTGTTATCAGTAAAAATTTGTAGTTTACCGGTTTTTTTAGGTTACTTATCGAAATGTATTAGTTTAATTCGTGTTATAAATTCTAGCCATGGATGAATCAAAATATTAAATGAGCTTTTTTAATATATATATGTAATGAGACGGACTTCTCGATGGGTGGTTGCAGTCATGGCCATAAAAATGATACCGTTTCAGCTAAAGACCTTTATTAAGATAACGTTGGAGGACGGGTTCCCACTTCATCATAGGGACAGGACAAACTGAAGGGTCAGCTAGCATGAAGTTCTATGTACAAGACACGTAACACCTGGGTCAACATCTGTGGGAAAATATCTCTAGAAAAATCTATCTCCGACAGCGTGTATCTCCTTTTTATTTGGAAATTTCCTAAATTGTCCGCTAGGGCCATGTAGAGTTATAATTGGTCAGGCCTCTTCTCTGAGGGCGTAAACTGTAGCCCCAGTGGTCAATTTAGGTTAGGGGTTAAAAAGGGGAATGCAAAATGACGCGGGAATTTTTAGCCCTTGATTTAAGTTTTGAAAACCCCTGAGAATTTTTCTTACACACACACACACACACACACATATATATATATATATATATATGTATGTATATATATATGTATATATATATATGTATATATATATATGTATATATATGTATATATATGTATATATGTATATATATATGTATATATATAATTAATATTTCTTTTAACCAAATTTGAACTACATTTTTTAACTCTTGTTACAAAAAAAAAAAAAAGTATGCAAAAGTTCGTCAGCTTCTTTTCATATAAAAACAATAATAAAAAATTACAATGGAGCAAATGGACAACCAGTGTTCCCTAATCGCTCATAGTTAACCACCTGGAAGGAATAATCGAAGATTAAGGAGAAAAGGTGGGAAGTCTTATCGCCCACGGCATCTCTTGTCTAATATATATTCACCTTTTTGCGAATTCCGCTTTTATTTTTTTTCACACGAGAGAAAAAATTTGAAAATTACAGCGAGAAAATTAACAATGCTGTGCAAAAGGCGCAGGGGAGCTTCTACGAAATGAAACCCCTTGGTGGTTAGCCATTTTTTTTCCTTCGTTTGTGTCTGCATGTAAGAGGCATGACGAAAGATAAATGGGAAAACTTCTTATAAAAAGTTTCACAATTTTGTAACTTGTCTTGCCTATTATACCCCTCTTTCGCCACACGCACATACACACACGCGTGAGTACACACACACTATGCATATATATATATATATATATATATATATATATATATATATATATATATATGTGTGTGTGTGTGTGTGTGTGTGTGTGTGTGTGTGTGTGTGTGTGTAATGATATTTTTAACCTAAAAAAATAACCAACTTAATTAAGTCGTTTTTAAATAATTTTCTGGTGTTTCTATCCTTTTCTGGAAACCTTGGTAAATATCTTTGTTTTTCCTATTAATTTGGCGACTTCGAACCGCCAAATTTCCTGTTGCATAAGTACTTTAAATAACTCGTGAAGCTTAAACGACCTCATCTGGAGTCCTCCCGTGACTAACAATTAAATTTGTTGACAACTATAAAATTGAGATGTACGTGTTTTTCGGGCAGAAGTAAGGAAGAGAAGTTGCCTCAATAAACTATCTTCATTCTTCATTTGGATCATAAAATTTTTTTCTTTGTTCAACGTTGTCTTATTCCTGTTCACATGACTGCATCGAATTCAAAATAGACTCTCTTCCCTTTGTAATGGAACAAATTACTCATATATATATATATATATATATATATATATATATATATATATATATAATATATATATATGATTAATTTGTTCGCAATATATATATATATATATATATATATATATATATATATTGCGGAGACCCCTTTTATCCAGAACTAACTGACGAAATCAGCCGATCGGGAGCCTTCTGTTTCGACCCGTCGACGACAGCGTAGCAAAGCCGTGTCTGGGATGTTGACAGAACAATTGAATAGACGTCACGCCCCTGATCGGTTGCGATAATAAGCCCAGAGGACTACATCGACATTCCAGATTCGGGACAGCCAGCGAATGAGAATTCAGCTAAAATACTAGCTGCAGCCTTAGATGGAGTTTTCAGGTAACTGGAATCGTAACTGACTAAAAAATGGTTGGCGGGATCGTAACTGACCCTCATTTATAAAAAGCCTAGAATTTTGCGACTCGGAGCTGTTCGACATATTCTTACGTAGGTGCTTTGACCTCGTGAAGGCGACTTTTTGACCGGACTTTTTCCGCGACTTTTTGACCGGAGTCATCCCTTTAGTGATTTCGTTCGGGAGACTCGTAAAGTCCGCTCACATAAGGAACGGCAGGGTCTCGGACACCAACCGGCGGACAGATTGTCTTTTGCATTGCACCCTGGAAAGGCCTCCCCATTTGTGAGATTATTTAATCTTTTTTTTCCGACTGTGATCGGAGTGGTAAATTAGTACCAGCAAAAATCCTCTACATTTCGACTTGTTTGGGGAGAATTAGAATTCTATTGTATATACTGTATATAGACCGATTTACTCCAGAAAAAATAAAAGTGATTTCCAATTCTATTGTGACTGTGATCCTTCTTCACGCTACTTCTTCACTCAAGAACATTGAAGTCGTCACAATATATATATATATATATATATATATATATATATATATATATATATATATATATATATATATATATATATATATATATATATATATATATATACATATATATATATATACATATATATATATACATATATATATATATATATATATATATATATATATATATATATATATATATATATATATATATATATATATATATATATATATATATATATATATATATATGGTTTGGTTTGGTTTGGAGCACTACGGTCTACTTTTTGCAACACGAGGGCTAATGAGACCGGGACCTACAGCTTAAAGCCGATTCCGAACGGCTACGAACATCCATGCCAAAGTGGGATTCGAACCCTCAAACTCCGGTTCCGAAGGCATATATATATATATATATATATATATATATATATATATATATATATATATATATATATACATATGACTGAATTTAGAATGTTAACAAAAGTAATTGTTTGTTTTTTCATTTTTTCAATACTTTTATCAGTTAGGCTAGAGATTTAAAAATTATCCCACGTGTATAAAATCTCCCGATAATGCAAATTAACTACTTTATAAATTTTATGTAATTTTTACATTAGTACAGCGAATGCCACTTCGTTTACTTTGCCTGTAAATGTTGCTTTTTTGCAGCACTCTTTATTCCCTTTATTATCAAATTAAGTGGTCTCAGAACTATTAACACATTGTATGCGGGACACGTACTAGTACGTTTTCTGACGATTGATACTTGACTATTGATATTGTCATGTACTAGTACGGGTAACAACATGGTTTGTTTGTGGGTACAAAAATATCGGTATAAACAGGAAAATGAAGCCGAATGTTGTTTTCTTTCATTTTTTGATAATGTAAAAATGTTTATATAATTCGAAAAAAATCAAACTATATACTACTATTTCCATTTGATTTTTTTTATATTTATGATGCTATTATAAATTTATCCACTAAATATATACATACATATATATATATATATATATATTTGGTTTTGTTTGGTTTGGAGCGCTACGGTCTATATATATTTGGTTTTGTTTGGTTTGGAGCGCTACGGTCTACTTTTTGCAACACGAGGGGTAATGAGACCGGGACCTACTGCTTAAAGCCGATTCCGAACGGCTACGAACATCCATGCCACAGTGGTATTCGAACCCACGAACTCCGGTACCGAAGGCATATATATATATATATATATATATATATATATATATATATATATATATATATATATATATATATATATATATATATATATATATATATATATATATATATTTGGTTTGGTTTGGTTTGGAGCGCTACGGTCTACTTTTTGCAACACGAGGGTTAATGAGACCGGGACCTACAGCTTAAAGCCGATTCCGAACGGCTACGAACATCCATGCCACAGTGGGATTCGAACCCACGAACTCCGGTTCCGAAGGCATATATATATATATATATATATATATATATATATATATATATATATATATATATATATATATATATATATATACATATGACTGAATCTAGAATGTTAACATCAATGTTAACATATATTTTTTGTTTACAAAAATCTTATGGTTTTTATTTATATATTTCTATTTATATATATGTTTATATATTTCAATATAAAATACGAAAATTTGGTTAAAAAAATAAATAATTTTTAATCTATTGAGATTTAACTGAATAACTAAATTTATGCGCAAAACGCCTGCTCCCGGTACAATTCCGCTGCGAAATGTACCCGCACACAATGTGTTAAATCTTCAAATCTTTTAATTAAAAAAATTATGCATTCAACTATAATCATTTCTATACCATCATTTCTGCTATACCTTAAAGGCAGAGACAGTTCGAGTGAATTAAATTATTTGCTTTATCTGTCACGTTCATATCTAATTTAACCTTAAAACAATATTTTCTTAGATTTCATTTTATTTAGTTTATCCACATTACATCTTCTTAAAAACTATCCTTGGAAGCTCCATGAAATTTTGAGTACTAATTAATGCATGTATATTATGAGTTATACAAAAAATAATTCAATTATAGTCATCTTATTCCTTGAATTTCGAATTAAGCTATTTTTATATGTTTAATGAAAAGCTATTTTCAAATATTTAGTGAAACCCAAATATCTGAAATATATAATGTTTTTAATGAAAACTAGATATCTCAACTTATATAACAGGTAAAAATACCAGTTAGAAACCATATGTTAAAAGAATTTTTAAAAATTCCGAAGAAGTTAATTTATGATTAAATGTGTATTTCAGAGAAATCAAAATTTTCTTCTCTTTATTTTAATATCGAATTCAAAATTTGTATGCATATAGTGAAATTAACTATGCATATAATACTTAAGGGATCAGGAAAAAATATTCTTTTACACAGGCTAAGTGTTTATGCACGTAGTGAATATGCTATATTACGTTGGATCTAGAGACTTAGCTTTATTTAAATAATAACGATACATTTACTTATTATTAAATAGTAAAGAGTACATAAAATTTAAAGGAACATAGTACTTCTGGACAGTTGAAATTTTTCTTTGACAACCTTTTTCTATTCCTTATAAAATAAAAACGTCTGATCCTTTAAGGAGGAATTTTTAAAAGTTTTTTAATAACACTCTAAATTTGAATTTTTTTAACTTTGTCATTCTAATATATATTACTATATATATATATATATATATATATATATATATATATATATATATATATATATATATACAGGAGTTGATTAAAAAATGATTTACTTTTGAAAAGAAAGAAAATATTTATTGTATTTCACTGCTCAGTAGTTTTCGACTATTTGTTATACTTTTTTATTTTCAATAAATTTTCTTAAAGCAATAACACTGTTTTGGGATAATAAGTTATTATTGTTAGAATTAAAAAATGTTTTCGAAATTATATTTTATTTTCTAATTTGTAAAAAATTTAAATTTTGGAGAAAAAAAAAACACTTTGAGGTTTTTCTCGATCTCGAAAATTTTATCTTTGTAGTACTTTATTTTTAGGATGAGGTGGCAAATTTGGAATCTGCATCAGTCGGTGAATTTTGTATCTCTACGGAGCGGTAAATTTGTTATCTTCCCTGGGCAACAGAAACCTACAATACACCAACGCCAGGCGGTTTGGACCGTTGTGTGTGGCCGTTTTTCTTTTGTGAAGAAGACTGTGACTGGTTCTAGTTACCTAGATGTTGCAGGTTATCGTTGTTTCCGCAATTTACTGCTGATATTAGAAATTTTATCTTTTAAATGGACTTGGCTTCCTCATTCTGGAGGATAAAAGCTTTCACGTTTGGCTTGGGCTTGGTGAGGATGACATCGCTTCGCTCTCTTGGCCCCTGCATGTCACCTCATTTAAGGGGACACATCAACTTATGCTACCCGGGGAAGATAACAAATTTACCGCTCCGTAGAGATACAAAATTCACCGACTGATGCAGATTCCAAATTTGCCACCTCATCCTAAAAATAAAGTACTACAAAGATAAAATTTTCGAGATCGAGAAAAACCTCAAAGTGTTTTTTTTTCTCCAAAATTTAAATTTTTTACAAATTAGAAAATAAAATATAATTTCGAAAACATTTTTTAATTCTAACAATAATAACTTATTATCCCAAAACAGTGTTATTGCTTTAAGAAAATTTATTGAAAATAAAAAAGTATAACAAATAGTCGAAAACTACTGAGCAGTGAAATACAATAAATATTTTCTTTCTTTTCAAAAGTAAATCATTTTTTAATCAACTCCTGTATATAGAGAGAGCTATATATTAGAATGACAAAGTTAAAAAAATTCAAATTTAGAGTGTTATTAAAAAACTTTTAAAAATTCCTCCTAAAATGATCAGACGTTTTTATTTTATCAGGAATAGAAAAAGGTTGTCAAAGAAAAATTTCAACTATCCAGAAGTACTATGTTCCGTTAAATTTTATGTACTCTTTACTGTTTAATAATAAATAAATGTATCGTTATTATTTAAATAAAGCTAAGTCTCTAGATCCAACGTAATATAGCATATTCACTACGTGCATAAACAAGCAACTTCAAAATGAGGAATATTTGTTATTTTTCGATTTGCATAACTTTTTTTCTTTTTGTGGAAATTACTTGGAAATTTTAGCATTTGTTCTCTGAATCTAGTTAATTATTTTCCTGTATTTACTTTGTTTCTGGTAAATAAGAACTTTTTTTATATAATAAAATAAAAGTGCTTGTTTTGAAAATTTAAAAATTTTGCTGTCACACTGCGCGTACTCTTATAGCAACACAAACTATATTTCAGCAATAATTTTTGCATTTTTATAAACAAGAAACATTAGGTATTATTCTCCACCTATTTAAAATTTAAAAGTTATCAGAAATTTTACACCAGGAGAATAAATTTTCAAAAAACCTAAAATAACGTTGAAAAATTAAATTTCAAATACAATAAATACCACATAAAATAAAAAACTTTCAAAAAAGTAGGTGGAGTTTCATTGTAGTACTATAATGTACTTACCTTGAAAATTATAGATCCATACGTGCAATTGTTTTATTTTTAGAGTGCACGCAAGTTTGAAAAACATCATTTTGAGTAAAATGCATTTAAAGTTAAACCTTTAGATATTTTCATCATATTTCCATTAAAACATTTGATAAAATGGTTTAAAGTGCCTATATGTATACATTGTCCCTTCCCTTTCTAATATTTTTACTTTTATAGCCATTTTATACTTTTCCTTGCTTTGCAAGCCACTAATCTAAGCATCTTAGCCATGATTTCAGCCGAACGAATCAGCTGTTGATCACTGTTGTATGTAAATACTCTTGCTGCATAGTTACCAATTTGTTAATATAGTTCTTGCATAACATTGGTTCAAACAACATGGCCAGCATTAAATACGTAAAATTCATCATTTGTCAATATTTGAACAATATTAATCTTAAAACAGTTTCCACTTTAAAAGTTATGACACAACGGCAGGGACAAATATAAACACCAGCTGGGTGATTTAAATGTCCCATGCTGCCAGTGTTTCTTTTTTATGTTATAGTTTTACAGGTTCTAATTCGAATATTTCAATGGGGTTTGTTTTAAACGATTCAGAAAATTCCAAAGATTCTAAAAATGCAAAAAACAAAAAATCGATTTTTTTAAGGTTTAAAGGTGATCCCCTTAAGGTGATTCTGTACCTAGCATATTGGATTCATCTGGCTCAAAGTTTCCTTATGGGAAAAATGAAATTCTTTCTGGCCCGGCTCACATTTAAGGAATTCTATAACACATTTAAAGACTATATAGAACCGCGTAAGGGGCAATTTTCACTGCAAAACTATTTTGTGTTATATTAACAGATTTGTTATTTTTCAGATGATAATAAATGAAATAATATAAATTTTTATAAAAATATTTCCGAAGGTGAATTATGAAAATATATTTTAAAGAGTATTATATTATATCTGTTATTACTATCTGAAAAAAAAATTAAAGATAAATTAAGATAAATCAAAATAGTTTGGGAGTCAAAATAATTCCCACGGTCTAGTGTTAAAAAATATATACCACAAGCAGTGGCGTGCGGTAGGTGTTCATGCAGGGTGTGCAGAGAGCAACAACAACAACAATAATAAAACCATAAAAATGTACATTAAACACTTCTTTAACGTTTATAATTCATTTGTACACAAAATCCATACTCTATCCATATTATTAATAAAATAAAGAAAAGCTTATATTTCCACGAAAAACATATTTTCAGCAAACGTAGCACCACACGGCGCTCGCCGCTGCGGTGCCTCAGCCGGATGTTCATTGGTGCCGACAAACCGAAAGTCTAGTCCACGTGCAGAGAATTTCACTGCACGCTGGCGCAATAGAACGAACTGTTTCTCGTTCGGTCAGTGGATTAAATTATATTTATTAATTGTTTTTAACATTTGGAAATCATATATTCTGCGAAAAACATCTTCAATTTTTAAAAACAAAACCAGGGATATGGTGTTACAGATATAACTTATATACTGTCTGTAAGACACAATGAAGGGTAAAATTTGGACTGTTCTGTTAAAATTCGTTTCTTTAAAACAAAGCAACATTGTTTTTCAGCGAATTATTTCTATAAATATAATACATTACCGAAATTACTTTACCTCACTAAAACATATCCCTTTATATTGATGAAATACTTCTTTTATATTTCCACGAAAACAAAATCTTACAATATATAAATTTAAACATTAACCGTCTGCAGAATCATACGGCCAGTTTATCAGTTAAAAAACCAAAAGGGCTTCAGCACGTAAGTCCCCGCTCTCATACAATGCTTAAAAACCGTATATTCGTATGATTCTGAATACCAAGTGCAGGATAAATAGCTGCACTTGCCTCAGTCTCATAGTATGCTGTTCTTCTCCAGTAGCCCATACATATAAAGCGTGATTTTCTATTAGTGCACAGTGCGTACATATAAAAATTTCATATGTTTGTTTGCTTTTGAACGTGCTATGTGGTGCAGCACCTAGTACCGCATGCACTGCGAGAATACAAAAAAGCAAATCAACATAATATTTGAATGTATTATAAATTATATTTATTATATACCATATAACGATAGATAGACATAGGTGCAGAAAATTATTTTCTCTCATAATTTTGCTAGGATGTGCAGTGCACACCCTGCACATATGGACCGCACGCCACTGACAACAAGATTGAACAACAAACTCCCTATGATGCTATCGTTCCCTTTTTTTAAAAACTTTGAGAAAAAAATATATATATTTAAATTATTCGTAAAAAATTTTGGTATACTCTTTTTCAAAAACAAATAAGAGTATTTAAATAAATTTTAAAATATCTAGTATCTTACAGAATTTGCTGTTTTATCATAGAATATAATTTTTTAAAAAAATTCTTTAAATGCCAGACTGGCCAGAGGGAGTTTTATTTTTCCTATAAGTTAACAGTTCCTAATTCCTATAAGTTGAGAGAAGAATCCAATATGAAAGGTGCAGACTAAAACTTAAATCTCTTTAAAACTATTATCCGATCACAAACAACTCTGGATCCATTTTAATTATTTACATTTAATTTCAATGTTTCACATACTATAAGAAACACAAAGCAAGTTGCTCAGCCGTAGGACAATAAAATTTACAAAGGGTTACACATGAACAGTATTTACAGTGCTGAAGGGTTGAAAACAGACAGGATTGCTCTACAAAATGTATGGAATGAGTTTAAGTAATGCTTAGGCGTGTATTTTGTAAATCGGTAACACATCAAACATTTGTATAGCACGTGATGAGTGTGCAGTAATTTTGATATATCCTTTATGTTTGTACATGTAACGGCTTTTTAAAAACGAATGCTTCTTTTGTAATAACCCTGTATATCTATGACGTTGGACACATTTCAGTTGTCACTGGACAGGTCTTTGATGCTTTATTTTATATTGGTGAAACTGAAGGAGATATCTCAAAAACGATGTTGGTAGTGTAGACGAGGACCAATAACACAAACACAAAACGTAGACAATAACATTTGTTCTTTAAACTTATTTTAATAATCATAATGCCAGCAGCAACGTGCGGCCATCACTCGCAAATAGTTCTCCTTTTTAAAACTACAAAAAAGTGTTGCCACAGAAATGCAACTAAATTATACTACAAAAACAAAACATAGCACACGGAGCATAAAACATAACAGTACAAAATGTAACACATTGAGTTCGAGGATATACAACAAAACAAATTACAAAATATTAATAAATGATTCAAACAGGTAGCAATTACTGTACGGCATTAATATTTATATTTAGCATAAAAAATAAATAAAATAAGTGTTATACCTTTTAACTGTAACCAAACATTTATTTTATAGAAGATACAAAAAAGGATACTTAAGAAATAAACTGTTAAAACAGAACGCTATCTTGATAGTTCAGTTTTAACTTCCTACGACGATCTACGGTAAAAATGATTTGTCTGATGGCTGTGCCCTCTACTGGAGATTTTGGACCAAAAGCAAACTCTTTTACCGAACAGAAACAAAACGGGTGTATTAATTATTTGCATGTTTTGTTTCGTCCTATTGGTGAGGAAAAGATCATTTTGCTCCTTTATTCGGTGCAGATCTGACTTACCGCCATGTAACTTATTCCTTTGGGGAACATTAAAAACCTTATTTATGCCTCCCCAAAACCCATTAAGAGAGCTGAAGTAACGGATCAGATCAGCTCTGCAATGGTGACCATTGACAGGCTGACTATACAAAAGTTTGGGATGAATTCAACTAAATCTTAGACGTGTGGCCTGTAAGTTGGGCCCACATCAAATATTTATAGAACTTGCAGAAAACTTGGTGAGTTTGCGGTTATTTTCATATATTACTCGTATTTGTAAGTGTAGTACTAATATACATTGCTTTTTGAAAATGGATGAATCTTTTGCAATAACCTTGTATGTCTACGAAATTGTTTGTGGGCACACTTCCATTATCCCAGTCACGTCTTACATACTTAATTTGCAAAACGGCATATGTCTTTACTTCATATGGGTGAATCACAATGGATATAGTAATTCTTAAGATTTACTGATACATTTTCTTCTGCGATTAGGCAAAATGGCAATTTCCTTTGATATTTTTGGTTTGGTTTGGAGTGCTACGGTCTACTTTTTGCAACACGAGGGCTAATGAGACCGGGACCTACAGCTTAAAGCCGATTCCGAACGGTTACGAACATCCATGCCACTGTGGGATTCGAACCCACGAACTCCGGCACCGAAGGTTAGCCCCCTAATCAATCGGCCATCGTTCGACGTTTGATATTATTAAAAATAATTATTAAAAAAATAATAAAAAGAAGTTTGTAAATAATTTTATTTTATAATGAAATTTTAGAATATAGTCTGTTAATTTTGTGTAATTATTTCAGATTATTGACAGTGTGGTGTCTTTTTCATTAAAAATATTTGAATAAGGATTGGAATTGAAACATTTGGAATGCCATAATACTGCTACTGTTTTTAATGAGTTATTGTAGTAATTAAGTGAGAATTATTTAAAGATTGCCGTTATAGACAGGTGAAAAATATATTAAGTATATACAGAATTCTACGGTAGCAAAGGAGAATATATTCCTGTTTACATACATAAAATTTAGTATAGATAGTATCATTATTCACACGTTTCACTTCAGTATGACTTAGAGAAATATGTATGCAGCAAATATATAAAGTAAAAAGAAAAAAATGTTTTAGCGAGATGAAGCCAAAAGTAGCACCCCTCAGGAACAGAAAAACTGCCAAGAGAGGTTGAAAAAATAAATAAACAAAATGCAATATCCCTCCCTCGACATCGCAAGAGGGAAAAGCTGAGGTCACGTGACCTAACTAAAGCAGAAGGGAGGGAGTGAATATGGCGGAGGCACTGCGCATGCGTAACTCAACGACGCCCAACTCTTGGGACGAAATACTTCATTCTGTCGTTCCAATATGTACATTTTTTTTTCTCTCTCTCTCTTTCGTTCTTTGCCGGGGAATGAAATGATGGAATTCTCCCCTCCCCCCTCCTTTCGGATTCCCCCCTTCTGGGTATTCAGAGCAGACACCCACTGCTCATAGAAATAAAGTTTTGTCTGAAGGTTGTTACACAGTTATGCAGATATGCGGAAGAGTGGGGTTTGGGGAGGGGAGAAATATACTTTTTTTTATTATTGCATTCGAGAGATCTATGCGAAATATATTTTATTACGTTGTACGACGGCTCTGCGACATCTTTTCAATACATGTATCCAATGAAAAAGTGCTGCTACAGGGATACGATAATTCTTTGCATAGATAACTGAGAGTGAGTCTAAATAAATAAATATCAGGTATATATTTACTTGGACAAAAATTTTGCATGAATACACATATAATACACAGAATGAGAATAGGTATGTAGAAATGGAGCTAACAATTTTTTTGTGCATAGTGCATACATTTGCTTGCGTGTAATACATGTATATCTTAACTTTACTAATCTGGAAAGAGTCATTGCCTCATGACCTGCATTTTTTATGACTGCTTATCTTAATTTTATATATAATGTCACACATGCAAGAGCATGTTTATTAAAAAGTTTACCTAAATGAAACCGAATTATTTTTTCCAATGTTAGTTCAATTACATTATGAAGAAGAAAAGAACCTCAATTCAAGAGCACAAATTCTTCTATTTTTCCATCAGTAAAATCTTAATTTGCAATTTTAAATCCTTTGCTCATTTCGAAGAGCACAAACTCTTCTATTTTTCCATCAGTAAAATCTTAACTTGCAATTTTAACTCCTTTGCTCATTTCGAAGAGCACAAACGCTATTTTTCCATCAGTAAAATCTTAACTTACAATTTTAACTCCTTCGCTCATTTCGAAGAGCACAGAATTTTCTATTTTTCCATCAGTAAAATCTAAGCTTGCATATTTAACTCCTTTGTACATTTCGAAACTCATGGGATTCGGCTGCACAATGCAAAACTTTGACCACTAATTTTTTTAAATTTTAGTGACCAACTAGCTTTCTAACAAATAACAAAAATGGTGAATTAACTCCCCCTCCTTTTTTTTTAGTCTGAGACACCGCATCTGTGTCGCCTGAGGGAGTAAGTTTTTATAACTTTTCTGTTAACAGCCTTAGATGGCAAATGTATGCAGCAGAGCTGCTCTATTGCCTAGGTTTTAACATTAACAAAATGATGTCTTAAAGTTCTCGGTTAACAAAATGATGTCTTAAAGTTCTCGGTTATCAACTGCTTTATTTCTACTGAACTTACCTCAAAAACCAATTTTGGGCTACTTTAATTTCTAACTAATTTTGGATGGTTACTAAAATTTAGATCATCGATGATTTGAGATAACGCTGATTTCGCAGTGCAACATATGTATATATATAAATATATGTGTGTGTGTATGTATGTATTACATATACTTAGTTCTGCGGGCTATGGCGGAGTCGAGTTTTCCAGCACCCCAAGATTTTTTTTCTCTACTGTAAAGAAAAACAGCTTTCTAATCGACTATGTCATTTAAACAAGGTAAAAGGAAAACTGTAAAAATTCCCTTGCGTAATTTCGTAAAGCTGTTTTCCCTAATGCAGTTGATCCTAAAAGTACATTGTCTTCAATACACAATGTGTGTATAATATGCATATGTATATAAACCAAAGTAACCCAATCAGCTATTATAGAAATAAAATTTAGTCTGCATAGGCACAATCAAGTTTCTCCACAAGCTGTAAATGGTATCCTTATGAGGCAATGGGCATGATAATTTTACTTGGCTGGTCGGCTTTTTTGTATAGTTAGGTTGTCAAGTTAGTTGACCTATTTTCGGATCCTGACAACAAACTTTTCGCTCATTTCGACACTACTTTGTTCCCTCTTTGGCACCCAGTAATGCACTGGAAAGTTAAGTATATCGTTTCAACCCATACAGACAACAACCACTGGTTCTGAGAACCATGATTTGTCTTCCCACTTTGAAGCGTGTGTTACCCAATTCCTGTCATCTATACCCTAAGGCAGTGGTCGGCAAACTTATTAGCCAAAGAGCCAAATATGAACATTACAACAATTTAAAAAATTGGGAGCCAAATCTGCCTGTTTAGTAAATTTTTATTCCACTAAATTAGTAGTACACTAAATAAAAACTAAATTTCATACTTAATAAATATTTATTAATGGTATTTATTAATGGTAGATAAGACAAAACTGTTCATACTGCAACTGCTGGTCTGTGATGCCAATTTGTATCCCCCATTACTTTAGAAAAAGTATGGGCGCATGCTTGTGGTACCTTTGCATCACACCGGAGTATGCCGAAAACATACGTACAATTTCAGCCGGTAGCATATGTACATGGTTTGTGTTTAAGCTTAAGAAAACTAATAAAATCAAACTCGATGTTCGTTACGTATTTTTACAACAATATAAAATTTTAATTACCTATCTATCTTTTAACTTAAACAAAAAATATACATGTTCTCGATTTATAGAAGAATTTTAATTGATCAAAATAAGATGTAATTTTTTTCTTACCAAGTTTTTTTAAAATAAAAATATTATTGGGCCTTTCGTGGATATTTGTGCCAGATTCGAACTTAAGGAGCCAAAGAGCCACATGCGGCTCTGGAGCCGCACTTTGCCGACCACTGCCCTAAGGTAAGCAGTTCCCAATTGACATAGCCAAACAGGTATGTAGGAAGACCTTCGATTCAACAGCCACATAGCAGGGTTCATTGCTACTGTAGCGAAGATGAGACAAGAAGACCAGGTCAATTATCCAACATAATCTCTATCAACAGACAGGGTATTGTCAGCTAAGGATCATGAGGATTCTATTAAATTCACAGGCTTTGAAATACATATGTGCATCATAAATATTTATAAATGTACACTCACAGAAATATATGCATATTTTACAAGTTTTACAGACCTAACTCAAAAGAATTAAAACAATATCCAGATTTTCTATAATTAATTCCATATTCAACTACAAAACCATGGCACATCCCATACAAACCGCATCTTTTTATCTTTATCCTTTGTCGATTTATTCAATTTTAAAGCTTTTCTTGATTTTTGGATCACCCAGTATTTTTTTAAAGCAAGTAATATAGGTCTTTAGGATAGCAAATGCATTACAATTAGATGGAGATGGGATATATAGTTCCAAAACTGTGGCGGATTTCGTGAACTTTACGAAAATATTTCAAGGGTTCTGCGATTTTAAAAAGTTTAAGAAACACTACTGTGAAAAACAAAACTTACAGAAAAAAATATTTCATATTTTACAAACAGTAAATGAATGATTACAATTAAACACAAGAACGTGTTTATTTAAACACGGTTTTAAATATTCAAGCGCATATCTCATTCTATTCGTTAGAACCTTTCATTTTAATTTTCTTTCTAATGCGGTCGTATTTATTCTTGCCTCATGACCTGTCGGACCCACTTCTCACACATTAAACAAATTACATGAATTTTCCTCGCTTCTCAGCTAGATTCATTACAGAAAGAGCAGGGATAAATTGTTACAGATGTCTCTCTGCTGGGTTCTGGCGTAAAGAGTTCTTTTGAGCTGCCATCTTGACTGCAGACTGACATCAGTGATTACACCTACGAAAATAACTGTCAAAAACACATAATGATTAAGTTTATTTTGGTTTAGAAAAAGTAGAGACAAACTACGACCCGCCTGCAGTCTATATCTCATAGTAACAGACTGTATTTCGCATAGAAATAGGCTGACATAGATGAGCATTTTGCATCAATTATTAGAATTAGTTCACTGGAATTCGAATCTGAATATAAAGAACTTTTAAAAATGCAGCTACAGTTGCATTAATTACAATAATATATTTACTGTAATATTTGCTTACTATATTTAAAGTTTTAGAATAATTTTTTTCTCTTGCTTTTCGGCCTAGGCCAAAAAGAGTTTGCACATCATTGGCTTAGAGCTTTACGGAGAAGTTCTTACTAAACTACGGTTAATTAGATCTACAAGAATTGCTTACAACTAATTCTGAGAGACTAAAAACATGCATGATAGCAAGGGGATTGAAACCCACGAGTGACGTTTCGGAGTGGCAGCGTCCTATATGTTAAAAAAAATAAATAAATTTGCTACTAAAAATAAAATTTGCTAAATTTGCTAAAAAAATAAATTTGCTACTGCATAATACTTGTTGCGTAATTGACTCTAGTTGTCACTAGTACCAAGAAATGGTGCCAGGTGTTCCAAAAAAAAAAAAGAGGAACAGAGAATGGTCTAAAGAATGCTGTTTTTTGATTTTTAGTTAGTTTTTAGTTATGTAAGTTGTTGTGAATTCTATTTTTTGTGTGGTATATGTGAGTGCTTTGTCTAACGGGAAAAAGTGCTAAGTCCCCTGTAAATATGTCTTGCTGTGCGTGGAATAAATTATAAAAAGTCCCAGTTTGTGTTTTATATATATATATAAGTTTATAGGTGTAAATTATAGGTCCCATGGCTGTCACTTTACAGTGGATGTCCTATTCCAGCATTACTACCCAGGTAAGCACGCCTACACTGTTTATTTTACTGGTACTCATCCGTTTGATATGAGCGAAATGAGAAGCTTATATGAGATGTTTTGTGTTATGGTAGATTTTTTAGAACTGAACCTGCGTGTAATGTCGGGTAGACATTCTTAGGTTATTTCCTTGATGTTCTAACTTTGTTTTTCAATTAGAGATTTTAATTGTTAAAGAGTTCTGGTCCAACAATACTAGAACTAAATGAATTTATCTCAAGGAAACCTGCATCATGCTTAAATGGTCTCTTTCTATACAAAAACATACTCAACCAAGAATGCAACGAAAGCATTTGTCTGTAGAGGGCCAGTACTATACTTTAACGTGATTCTATACTTTAACTCCAACTTGAGGGATTTAAAGGTTTTGTGGCAACGCTAATATTCCTCCGCTCAGCATGTACGCGCAGATTTATTCTGCGCATGAGCGAGCTGTACGAGAGGTATGAAAATATTCCAGAGATCAGTAGGGAAAAGAAAATGGCATGTGTTGTGTTAATAAATGTTTGTGAAGTTTAAATCTTCTTGCATCCATCACTATTAGAATTATTGTCACATGGAAATTAATGCCGAGCAATCCTCCATCATTTCTAAATAGCCAATTATAGTATAAAAGGGAGTAATTTTTTTCCCCACAATTTTGAAAGTGGGAAAGCAGAAAGTAATGCTTCACTTAACTAACATTTGTTTCCTAGTTGATCCTAACAAAGATGGTAGGCACACTTAAGCACAGTTGTATAACAATTTTTAGAATTCCCTCTTTAAAAATCACTTAATGCCTCGAGAGTATGTACATCACTGCAATGATTACTTTTTGCTAGAATATCTAAACTTTAAACTGTTCACTAAAATATGTTGATTAAAAAGCTAGATAGTATCATCACTGATATATTAATTAAGACGTTCATCAGCCTTTTCTTTAGTTTTATGAGCAACAATCTAACGTTGCTAAAGATCGTGTGTTCGTATCTTATTGCCAACTAGGTAATCAGTTATTTTCATTTTTAAAATAAAAGCTTGAATTTTTTAAATTTTTCTTCTTTTTTATTATTTTGTGTTGTTGTTTTAACAATTGTACATTTGAAAAGTTTAAAAAAAGAAAAAATTAAGTCCTTGGAAGGGATTTAGGCTCCTTAGCTCCCATAGTGGTTCCTTTCATGCACACAACATTTTTTAGACACACCCAGTTCTAGAACATTCCTTAGGTACATATTAATAAGATGTCGTTTCACCTTTTGACATCCTTAATAACAGATGTTATATATATAGATGTATGCAGGTGTTCGCTGTCACAATTTAAATTCACACACTTGCACATGCCTAATTGTTTATTCTGTACATTTCTGTACTCTATACTTTACGGGATTTTCGAATTCCCCACCAAATACTACCTGTCTTGGGCGACCAGGCATATTCGAAATGGGGTAGTCACCACAGGGTGCTCGAAACACCCCTTAAATTATCACTACTTACAAATCATAGACACTTCAGAATTCGCATCGCCTTTCCGCAGTTCCTGTGCTGACGACAACCTTCAGCAATCCTGTTCGACAACACAAATTCTGCTTCACAAGGCATTCAGGGTGGACCCTGAAATATCAAACAAACGATAATATCTCCAGCAGCGGTGGAACTTGCTCCAGGGTCAACCTCGACACCCATTAGCTGGAGTAAAAGGAAGCCTTGTTGATAAAAAAAGAAACTTCCGGAAGATTTCGGATGAATTATTCTGTTCTTTCGAAGAACAACGAACAAGAAACGCCCTCAAACGATTAAAGAAAAGGGATGAGGAGATTTCTGCAGCAGAACTTAGAAGCAAGGTTTTCGTTATCGGGCGAAATATTTGGGCATGGATATGTTGAAATAGAACCGAAGCGAAGAACAGTGTCAATTATGATGATCACTATCAATCACAACAAGTTTTAAAAATCAATAAAAATGCAAATTTAGGGACAGACAGTTTTTAAATGCGAATTTGAGCAGACAGACTATATGATGCAAATAGTTTATAAGGAGCATCAATGTTTTTTATATGTTAAAGAATTAAAAAAGACAGGTGTGGGGTCAGTTATTTTGTTAACAGAATTTATATTTTAATGAATTGTAAGAATCCATCAAGCAAAAATAATATTGGAATGTGTTACCATAGAATGCATTTAATCATAACCGTTACTTGTTCTCACATAACGTTGAATTCACAAAAACAGATAACTCCAAATAGAAAACAAAAAAATTCACTTCAACGTAGTAATCCTCGAATTCTTATATTACAATTTTAGGATTGAATGTGCAACAACAGAATATCAAACTACAAGCCATTTTACCTTAGCTCAGAATCCAAAAACAAAATAAAAGCGTTACACGGTTATGTCGTCTGTTGAATAGAAAAACCGTTAGAACAGAAGCTATACAATATAAAAATGAAACAACTATTATGAATTAATAATTAATTAAAATTAAATGGCAAGTCTTTTATGAAGACTGAACAACAGGTTTATCCTTCTTAACGATAAAACGCGAAACCGATAGGTATCCTAAAATAGTCAAATTTTAATCTAATTACATTTAAAAATTACAATCTGTAGTATTTTTTGACATTGCACACAATACAATGAATTTTACCGTGCATTAAAAAAGGTAAAAATTTAAGTACTGAGGAAGCCCGAGAAAAGTCTTCCCGTATATTGATATCTGCAGAGAAAATTTTTAAATTAAAAAAAATATATGTTGCTAATGCTCTTCTAGGAAACATCTACACCTGCAATTCTCAACCAGAATACCGCAACATCCTAAGTAGCCACGAACGTTTACCAAGATTTCTACTGTTGTCGCGAGCTCAAGATATATTTGGCTATTTTAGTTTTCGGCGATTGGCAACGTAGAAAGAAGTTAAGTTGAAAACAAAATGGAGCGGAGGTTGTCGCCGACGATGTCGAAAACAATTATTTTTGAAGAATAAAAGCCTTTAGAATCGAAATTGACCCCACCTTCTGGTTTAAGACATCGAAATATATTTATACTTTCACGTCATAATGACATCAAAAATCGCCAGAGAGCGGAATTTGGTCTCATCAATTCCCTCTCTTGTATGACATCATTATGACGACTTCTGACGTCATTATGACACGTATAACGCCTGTGACATATCTCGACCGCAATATGGTAGCACCCTATATAAGCCATATCATTTAGCATGCATACTTTTAAGCTATCAGTGAGACTTTTGCATATTTTTCTAAAGAGTAAAGGTATCATATCATGTGCTAAATAACACAGGCTAACCATAGACTTATCACCGCAGTGATTTAACATATGTAGGGTGCTACCATATTACGGTCGATATATGTCATTGGTGACTTCTGCGTCATAATGATGTCAAAGAGGGACATTTTTGGTACCAAATTCCCATCTATGGCTATTTCAGACGTCATTATGACGCAGAAGTCACCAGTGAATATGTCGACTGTATATGTTAGCAGTCGTAATCTAGTTTATACCATTAAATTGCAGTGCTAAAATATTTTCTAGACATTTAAAAACTGATATGGATAAAATATAAAAATGAGGAAAAAATCAACCTGAAGAATGCCATAAGTTTTTCAAAAATTAAAAAGAATTTAAAATTAAAACTGAAAAAGATAATTGTAGATTCGAAATGATTAATAAATAAATAATAATAAATTTATTTATTTTCCACGCACGATATTTACGCTAAAATTATTATCTATAGAGCAATTGGTCACAACGTCACGAACTACTATAATGCCCTTCCCATTCATTTTTATGTTTTACAACAGCCAATAGACAAACAATAAACTGCCTTTTGAGATGTACTCTGCTGAGGTAAATCACCTTTTATTTTTCAAAGGAAATGAATTAAATACTATTGAGTGCTACCATATTGTGGTCGATATGTGTCACAGTCGACTTTCGCGTCATCATGACGTTAGAAGCCACCAAAAATGGAAATTTAGTATCATATATTCCTCTCTCTGGCGACTTTTGGCATCATTACAATGATATCTGACATCATTTTGACGCAGAA
>CM063504.1:84785623-84788123 GCA_032207245.1 Pardosa pseudoannulata
CAGGGGTTTTCAAATCTGAAGTCAAGGGCTACAAATTCCCGCGTCTTTTTGCATTCCCCTTTTTAACCACTAACCTAAATTGACCACTGGGGCTACAGTTTACGCCCTCAGAGAATGGGCCTGACCAATTATAACTCTACATGGCCCTAGCGGACAATTTAGGAAATTTCCAAACAAAAAGGAGATGCACAATGCCGTTGGGCAGATATTTTCTCACAGATGTTGACCCAGGTGTTAAGGGTCTTGTACATATAACTTATGATAGCTGACCCTTCAGTTTGTCCTGTCCCTATGAGGAAATGGGAACCCGTCTTCCAACGTTATCTTAAATAAAAGTCTTTAGCTAAAACGGTATCATTTTTACGGCCATAACTGCAACTACCCATCGAGAAGTCCGTCTTATTATATATATAGATATGACATAATCACAATATTAAGTGGCAAAACAGAAAGCGAATTTCCGTGCAATTTTCCATTTTCCTTTCTATATTTGGTGTTGGACTATTAATTTCGTTTGTTACTATTCATTTGCTTTCTATTTTTTTCTTTTCTAATTTAGGATTCTGATAGTGGACTATAATTTCTCAATCTATCCATCTCTTGTAATGCTTCATTATTGCAAGGAACCTTTTCAGTGAGTTTTGAGCAGTCCAGTTCTTCAATTAATAGTCCATCTAATGATTTCATACATATGCTTGACCTGCTATGTTTTCGTCCTAGATATATTTACTGAATCTACAGTGCATTGCATCTGATGTACTGATATGATAGTACTAATTACCTAATTTTAACGTCATGATACTATAAGTATTCATTTTCATTTACAAAGAATAAAACTAAACTGTTGTTTGAAACTAAAGCCATTTATAAATTGAGATTGTACTGTAATTGTTATAGGCAAGGGAGTGGATTTAGGGCACTGGTCCCTCCCCGAAACTCCAAGATTTTAAAAGACCATTTTGTGGAAACAAAATTGACCACTCGTGTGGGTGTATCATCTGCCTAGCTGTGCATAGACAACAGTGCTCTCAAAAAGAGACCTCTTCAGCCATAAATGTCTAGCTGGCCGCAGGCTTTTATTGCCCTTCACCCCATCCCTAGGGTCATTGTCTCAAGATCATTTTCCCGTCTGGTGTGCTCCATATGAGTATTTTGAGAATTCTATTTTTTCTAAAATGCTTCAACTTATTACGTTAGACTAGATTTTAGTATATAGCTAATTGTGAGAGAAATTCAAACGAATAAATATAAAAACTGTTTTAATTTTAAAGTATTGTTCCAAAAGGGAAATATAATAGTAATAAAATCATTTAAATTAAAAATTTCATTAATATTGATACTTAGTATGTTTTACTCGTTTTTTATAATATATTACTATTAATAGAAAAATGTAAAAAATATAAAATGTATCAATAGAAATATTAAAAATTCAATAAATGTAAAAAAAAAAAAAAAATCTTGCTTTTAACTGATTTATTTAAAACAACTTAATTTTTTTAAAAATAACATGACTTTTACCAAATTTAAATAACAATATGTAATAGTGACCTGGGATTCACAATTTTATTAACTGTCAAATTTCTCTGAACAAATGCTTTAAAATGATACTTATAGGGTTTTTGTCAAAAAAATTTCTTGGGCAGGGAAAAAACTCCACCCAAAACATTCGCGTGTGCACAGCGTACGCGGTATAGTCCTCCGGCCCGGGAGACATTTTGAAAATTTCATTTTGGCCCGCGCTTAAAAGTATTTGCCCACCCCTGCCCTAGAGTCATTCGTCTCACGATCATGTCCTTGTCTGGTGTACTCCATGGTGAGTATTTTGAGACATATTCTATCTTCTAAAATAGCTTCAACTTATTACGTTAGACTAGATTTTGGTTTATAGCTAAATCAGAGAAATTTAAAACGAATAAATGTAAAAACTGTTTTCAATGTTAATTTTACTATTGAATTCATTGTGCATATACTTCAATACTCATTCTAGGTTTTAAATTTGTTCATTATATCATTTTTTAATCGTTTTGTTACTTTAAAACCACATTGTGTTGTGGTACTCATTAGGGGTATACATGCATAAGAAAATATGTAGTTTTATTGAAGTATCATTCACAAAAAACAAAGTCTTTTTGCTTGGTCCCCCTCCGAAAATAATTTCTGGCTACGGCCTTGATTACAAGGCTGCAGCCAGAAATTGGTAGCATTCTTCGTTCAGCGGTACCGTAGCAGGAAATTGCACTGACATTGGCTCGATTCTGTGAACAAACACCATTATTGCCACAGGATTCACAGTGACAAATTGCCAAATTAAAATAATTGCAAATAAAATTAATAATATTAATAATAAGGCGATTTCACGCAGTAGGGCAAATTCTCAAATTATGACAATTATGGCTTTAGTTTCAAACAGAAGGGCAGTTTATTGTTTGTCTATTGGCTGTTGTAAACATGAAAATGAATGGAAAGGGCATTATAGTAGTTCGTGACGTTGCAACAAACT